>CM077150.1:240103389-240161084 GCA_039583875.1 Platanthera guangdongensis | reverse complement strand
ATCGAATTCGTTTTGTTCGTTTTTCTCAACAATAAATTCACTTGTTGTACCTTGAATGCTCTAATTTGTCCACTTGGTTGGTTATACTTGAGTTTATTGTTACTTACTTATTGGAGATACCCTGAAATCAACTGAAACCTGCTATTCAGAATTGTGACTTGATGTCCCTAAAGAATAACCCAGATGAATTTGTGCATTGAATTGGTAAAAATGGTTTGCTTTTTGTTATCACCTCCCTCGTCATGTTCGTTTCTCATTAACTTGCTTGTTGTAACTTGCGTGTTGCGTAATGCATCCATTTGGTTGTTTGATAAAATAATACATAACAAATGAATTATTAGAAATATTTTAAATACTCAGATGAAATGTGCGTGTTGGGGTCCTTCCTCGGCCAGTGTTTAGTGCTTTCTGTGCGTGTTGGGACTCCTCGGTTGTTAAATACTTGAATGAATGTCCTTTTTTTTTAATGCTCAGTTAGATTGTGAGTGTTGGGGTTTCTCCCCTCGGTGTGGTAATTATTAATGAAAGATTGAACTTCTGTTGTTGGTGCTTTGTTCTATCTTAATAATGTGTTTAGCCTTTCTTGCTCGGCTAGATTTACTGTTGCCTACTTTTACTCTACTGACCATTTTGTTGCAGTAGTTTTTTTTTCATTCTCCGTCACCGTGAGGTTTGTGTAGTCTGCATTTTACTCTTGATCTACTTGTAACTTGCTTCTGAGTGTGTTTTCTTATTTTGAATGCCCCAGGATCAGAGCTGTAGCAGGTTTAGCTGACAGTGTTGGGCTTCTGGTGCTTGCTGGTGTCTGCGGACGTTTGATGCCTCTCTGACTCTGAGCTTGAGGTAGTTGTCTTTGTTTAACTTGTCAGATTTTACTATGGGTTCGTGTCAGTTGTTGGCGCCAATTAGACTTTTGACTTTTCTGTGTTGGACTACTTGTTGTTGTTACTGCTGTTACTTTTTACCTGATTATTCTTGCTCGCTGGGAAGGATTTATGTTAGGATGCATTTAGTTATTTTAAAGTATGCAAAACTGCATTATGGGATATGGACATGATATGACTTCAACTACTAATCTACTACTTTTAAGCGTACAAAAGATTTCTTTCTATATATATATTGTAAAATGTTGGAGTCACACATCATCTTTTTTGATATGGACCCTCCTCTCTCACGTAGGTGGTTAGCAAATGAGCTAACTCAGTATTTTCGCCGCGTATTATATTATTATTTTCTCACCTATGGACTAGTGTCCACCCGAAGAGGGACACGGGCATTTAACTCTATTAATGTATGTGCATTATTTTAACTAAAAGTTATTAATTTTTTTACTGAAGTAATTGTGAGGACGTGTTGCCTGAGCGTCTGCAGTTGTCCCCTGCATGGCGTGGCATCACGACGCGTAGTTTCTCTACTCTGACGTATTTTTGAATACGGAGAAAATGCGGGTCATGACAATTAGAGAGGCAAACGTGGTCGTCCGTATGATATTTAGGTGTCAAGCGTGCAAGCCTGCATCATTTTAGTATCAGAGGGAGGGTTCACGTCAATTTCTTAATTCCCCCCCCCCCCCCTCTCTTTTTTCTTTGAGAACCGAGAAGCGCTTGCCCTTCATTGCAAACATATAATCAATTTAAAATTTTTTGGTCTGAAAAATAGCAGCCTAAATTTTCAGTTTTTCTAAAAATTCAAAAATTAAAATTCTGAAAATTCTCCATCACCTCCTTAGTAAGAAATCCAAAAAATATATTTTTTTATTAAGTCGTTATAAAATTTAATTGTTGGTCTGTAAATAGGGCGGGCTATTATTTTTATTATTTTAGCAAAAAAACAAAAACAAATTATAAATTTTTTTAATCTTAATAATAATTTATTACATTATAAATATATAAAAAAATATATATATATCTATTACCTTAAGTATTTGCGGGAACAATTACATCTTTGAAAATTAAAAAGAGTCAAGTTATTTTTTCATTGCATTGCAACCAGTGTACTGCGGAGTGTTTTAGTTTCGGGTGGTTTTTCCCTCCGGTTCACACTGAACAGCCTTTGATGTTAATGTTCCACTTTAAGACTATTGGTATGATAAAGTCATGTCTAAATAAACCCTAGACTTGCTTTCCAACGTCCCACGGCGTATTCTCGCACTAGAATGAGATAGCAACGTATGATGGTTTTATGGAATTCGCAAAAATATTAGGGACTGGCTAACTGGGGTTGAATTTTTACTATTGATTGTCACGAGGGAGGATGACAACCAACAGTGTGTGAATCGTTCGTGTACGATTAATAGATAAAGCCCTCATATCTGGTACAACGAAGGTTCGTTGTGGTGGTAATGCTAAAAAAAAACACATTCTTGGATGCAAATGCGTAACCTGCTCTCGGATCGATTTGATTCCGCCAACCCTCGTCTTCGCCCTACTAACACCAAGCCTATGAATGAGTATAGTTTTGGCACTAGATCCATACCTGACTTTAGGAATGATTATAAACCAAACGCCCAGACCAGCGACAGATAACTTATGTTTTGACTAACCTTAAACTAGGGAACAAGTCAGTCTCGGATTATATGTGTCTTTTCAAGGATATGATGGTTTGAAGTGGTGTGAAGGAGTTGTCAGGATCACCCTCTCTAGGTTTTGTAAGGGGTTATACCTCTACATACAGGGTAAATTACTGCGTTATTGTCACACCAATCTAGACACCACTTTTAATATGGTATTAGAAATTGAGAAGCACCACCTTCATAGGAATAAAACTCACTCGTGTCAGACTGCAAAGGCCGTATTAGGACCAACCCACCCCCCCCCCCCCCCCCCACCCCCCCCCCCCCCCCCCCCCCCCCGCCGTTATGGAAACCTCTCCTAATAGATCTTTTGTTGTGGACTCGATAGATGCTACCACTAGGGTTATGCCCTTTGTTAGCCTTGACATCTAAGCCCCTAGAGATAGTGACTGATACCCTGAGGATGCGATGTGATATACTATCTCTGGATTTTGAGGATGACCCCGTATGTGAGAGTATTCTGACATGTTCGTTATTGCCCGACGATTCTGATGCGTCTGAGTCTGAGGGAATCCCTAGTGATCTAGAAGACGATGTTTGGGATGATGATGAAATTCCAAGCTGTGAGAGTATATCTTTGCCTATTACGAGCCCTACTAGCGTTGTGTCTGTGCACCATAGTATTGAGTGCCCACTCTTGGATACGATCCCCATCACGTTAGAGCCTACGATTATACCCACTAATACTTTTTCTGACTTTCCTGAGGAGCCTGTGAGTGAGGATTTTTTCATTATCATTGACGACCCTGACTTAGTGGATGTTCCAACTGATTGGGAAGAATCACCTTATGTGAGAAGGTTATGTTTGGATGATTTTAGAGTTGCGAACCCGAACTTTAGTTATTTGATGATATCACTATTGTCTGAAGTTCCATCTGAATTAAATTTTCCGTCGAGTTCGATTTTGCCCATTTTTGAGACCTTTACTGATTCTGAATTAAATGACTTGTCTAGTGTGTTGGAAGAAATTGCAAGTGAGGAAGTGGTATTTTTGAACGATTCTTTGGTTTTACCCCCGGTCGATAGTTCATTGAAGTTATCACCAATCGGTGAAAGTTATTCTGATTTGGATTTTATCACGGGTTTGATTTTACCGACCCTTCCTCCTATCTATGAGCCCACATTAGTTGACGATTTAGGACGTGGCATCGGTAGTCCTAGACTGAGTTGTTGTGACACTCCCACTCTTTTAGTTCCTACCTTGGCATTGTCTCAGCACTTAGATATTAGTACGTTGAGTGCGCGAGTTTTTGATCTGTTCACCGCACCTCGTAGATCTGACTACACGACACATTTGGCTATCCATTTCTCTGTGTGTCTAGCTACGGTTTTATCCTCGTCTGTTTCTGATTATTTGGTTATTGTGCCTCTAGATGTGGTGTCTCTTTCACATACCCATATCCCACACCCAGTTGCACATATTTACCAACTACCATTTGATGACCCTTTTTCCCACACGTTAGTGACCAAGGTTTGGCCCCAGGAGTTGTATCGCTCTCACCTCTTGTCACATCCTGGAGTGTCCAACTCCTTTAGTATTTATGACGAGCGGTTTCCCTTAGTATAACTTCATGCCAAGCGTGAAAATATTAATTATAAAATTAGGACTACGAATTTGAAGCCTATGAAAATCATCTTAGATTATAAGGCTCTTGTACCCTCGGACATAACCCCCTGATCCTCTTTATTTAGGGTAAGTCATGTAGCCCACGGTTTCACCCCTCACGATAGTATGATATTTAGGCACCTTTTAAGAGAATTAATCACTCAAGTTGCATCTTATTATTTACTTGCTAGTTTATCGCCGAAACTCGCACCAGATTATGCTCATCATGATCACATTTTATATAAGAACATTAGTGAAGCGCTAACCACACCATATAAATCTTATCAATTTCATGCTAGCTTACATAAAAGGGCATCACACTATATTGTTGGCGATTTAGTTTTGGTGCGTCTCGTCCCTGAACGGTTGCCTTCGGGCACTATAGAAAGTTGGCGAGTTGGCGAGCTGGACCTTTTTCGGATATTAAAGAAATTAGGAGAATACGCATATCATTTGAAGTTTTCCACTGATTGGGGTATTACCCCTATTTTTAATGTTTCTAATTTAACGTCATATGTTTCTCCAACACTTGAATTATCTGTCTGTCTATTTGGGTCCACTTTGTTTTCTTATGGTTTGGGTAGTGAGCTTGTGCCTGGATTGCTCTCTTCATCGGTTTTCACTGGAGGTACGTTTGTTGTTGATGTAGAAACTTGTTTTCCTTTATTGCCACATGCTTTTCCAAGGTTCTTCAGGACCACATTTTTGCATGACAGGATACTCAAAGATGAAGTGCTCTCCTCGCCAAGTGGTTTTGCTTGCTGCTACATGGTTATTTTGGATGATGCTCTACTGCACCGGACTTTCAGACCAACTCATCGGTGATGAGAAGTTTTGAGCGGGGGAGGATTGATGGAGACGTTGTTGACACGGCCGCCATTGATCCCCGTCTGAGAGTGTTCGTCGATTGGGACGATCGCTTCTGCATGCTCGAGGATGGGATCGACGTCTGCCGCCATTACATAAAAATATATAATTATAAATTAAATAATTATAATTATATATTTTTAATAATTTTATTATTTTAGCAATTTTATTTTAAGTATTTATTTCTTGTTTTAATTTTCATTTCATGTATAATGATGGGCGCTTATAACCATCATGTGTTGTTTTAATTATTTAATTTCATATGCTATGATGAGTGCATATAAACATCATATTTTCAATTTTCAATTTTGAATTTTGAATTTTGAATGAAGGGTTTATTGAGTGGTGTAAGCCTATATATAGGCCATGATATTTGTCATATTGTTTTAGTGAATGAATAAGAAAAATTAAACCTTAATCTTTGAGTAAGATCCTCCTTCCTATTCTCCTTGGCCGCCCCCTCTCCCTCTCCATCCTTAGCATATTTCGGCCATCACACTCCTCCCCTCTTTGGCCGCCGGCAAACTCCCCCTCCCCTCTCTATCTAGGCCATCTCTCTCTCATCCCCTTCCTCTCTTCTTCTCCCTAACCTACAAACTCGAGACTCCTCCATCACCCTCCATAGTAGCCGGCCACCACCTCCTCCTACAAAACCGACCACCATCTTCCCCCCCCCCCCCCCCGTAAAACTGAGCCACCATCTCCCTCCACAAAACCACCGACAACCCTCTCCATAACTTCAACCCAAACAACCTACCTATTGTTTTCTTCTCCAACAACACCGCCTACCACCTTTTCTCTCTCTTTCAAAATATTTATATTATCATTCAAGAAGGCATCATCTTGTGGATCAAACTCCTTCATGAAGCGAAGAAGGCGAACAAGTTTTTCTCCAACCAGCGTGACTCCGGCGGAGCCGTTGAAGGGCGATCCAAGTAAAGAAATTGGAATTATCCATTCTGGTTGGGTAACAAAAAATTTATACTCTCGTGTGTTTCTTTTCCTAGATATTCTTATGGTAGAAATTCTTGGCGTTGCCTCTTGAAACATTG
Organism: Platanthera guangdongensis; assembly: GCA_039583875.1. Taxonomy (NCBI): domain Eukaryota; kingdom Viridiplantae; phylum Streptophyta; class Magnoliopsida; order Asparagales; family Orchidaceae; genus Platanthera; species Platanthera guangdongensis. The sequence goes on along the minus strand of CM077150.1, from coordinate 240,154,987 downwards.
AATAATTGTGGTTTTGTTTCGATTGGTTTGTGATTATCTTGACTGATTTAATTTTGAAGAGGCTTGGCGAGCCTTCGTTTTCTTTTGTTGGGAGAGATCTACCTTTTATGAATCGTTGTTTTTTGGTAGATCTCTTTTGGTACAACACCGCTCGTTTGGACCGGGTGGGTCCTTTTAGCCGGAAAGAATATTGGTCTATCGCCTCTATTCGATCCAAATCAGTTTGGCTACCCGTACGCTAGCATATAATTGATAGAATTAATTAATGTGGTGTTGCGTAGAACGATTGTGCGAGTATAAGATTTGGGTCATTAGAGAGGCAAACGTGGTTATCCGTAGATATATTCTGTGTCAACGTGCAAGCCTGCATCATGTGGTACAGTGCTTTTCCACCTATTTTGAATAACTGTCTTAGCTTATCAGTGTTGTTCTGAATTTCTACAAAGACTCTGCTCATTTCTTTTTAAGAGTAGTAACTTTCTCTTGAACAACCTTCAAGGAGTCATCAAAATATTTTCTCGGGTCCATCAGCATCTGTTCTATCTTACCTAGAAGATCATTGACAGCAGGAGTTAGAGTTGCAGTATGAGGAATTGGAGGAGGAGGAGGAGTCCATGGAGTAATCTCTTCAATGATCACTGAGCTCTGGTAGTGTGAAGCAGAGCATCTCCTTCCTCACTAATGATGGTGGGAAGAGTAAAGTCCAAGCTCTTCAGAGGAGCTTCAGCTGGTTCTGGAGTCTGCACTTTCTCATCAGAAATCAAAATGGTCTCATCTTTCTCTTTGTCAGCCGTAGGAGATTTGGGAACATGAGATCCTGTAGATGGAGTATGAGATGGTGATGGTACTGGAGTTGGTTCCTTAGATGGTTTAGCAGGTTGGTCTTTCTGGAGGGGAGGAAGAGGCTCTTCAGAGCTTAGTTCTTCTATCATCTGGTTAATGTCTTCTGTAGTAGAGAGTATGGTTTCTTGTACTTGAATATCTGATGGAGTTTCTTCTGGAGTGGTTGGAGGGAGAGAAGCAGCAGCAGGTGGAGTAGGTATTCTTTCTTCTTTAACAGAAGGAGCAGGCTACCCCTCAGCAACTGTACCAGATGTGCTAGAAATATGAGGTTGAGAGGGAGATGGAATCCTGTCCTCTGCTGCTGGATGTTCATGAGCTACAGCAGCCTGGGCAGGATTCAGCAATTTCAGTTCCCATCTCTGAATAGAAGAGATTGATACTTTCTTCATATGGTGGAGAGTTGTTCCTTTGGAGAAATCAAAAACATCTGGATTTATCTCATGCAGTATTAGAGAGATGATCCTGGCATAATTAGGAGCCTTGATGCTCTCCCTTATCTTATCAAGAATCAGCATGCCAAATTGGAATCTTTTTCTGCAGATTATGGCAGTCAGAATATCAAACAGATCATATGAGATGTCCCATATAGAACTTGTCTTACATAGAAGAATCTTGCCAATGATGTCCACAAGGAATTTGCTTTCAAGGTTTAGGTCTGGTCGATGAATGGAAATAACCTCTTTGGAAAGTCCACAAGCTCTGTCAGCATCTTCATGAGTTAGAGCATCGTATTCATCAACTATGGGTAGCCGAAGAAGTGTGGAGACAATGGTCTTGGTAAGCTTGATCTTAATTCCCTTGACCTTTGACTTAAGGACCTTGCCATTCCTTCTCACTTTGATATTTTTAAAGAACTCTTCAACTTCAGGGAAAAGTATCTTGCAGGGCTGCTGGAGAATGAAGGTCAAACCGGCAGCGTTGAGAAGAATGAGAAGATTTTGGAAATCATCTGAGAGTTTGGCAATACTATCGACAACTAGTTCACCACCAATCTCAACTTTGGAAGATGGAGCCATTGTCCAGAGAGATGAGAGAAATTGACTGTGGGGGAGAAGACGGCGACGTGCTTTGTAACTGCGGAGGGAGACGAAAGGACTTTCCTTCTTTGTCTAGAGAGAGGGTTTTTGAAATTATGTAGAAAATGAAATCCGGTTTTTCTATTTATATAACCCTAACTATCGATGATTGAGGAAGTAATTAATCGAACATACCTTAGAAAATGGTGGTATAAGCTTCGGGTTGCGAATAAAGTGATTTGAGCAGAATTTGAGAAATTTTCTTCCCGTTTCTTGAGTGGACCGACAGTACTCGAGTGAGAGAATGATGGTATTCGAGTGATATCGTCATACTTCTCGAGAGTAAACTCATTACTCGAGTGGCATTGCTCAAGTGACTTGCTGAGTTCTCGAGTAGTCTAAAGAAGTACTCGAGTAGTCATTTTCTTACTTGAGAAATTAAGTCTGAACTTGAGAAATTTCGACTTTTGATGTATTGCTTGATCTCTGAGCTATGTTGTGAGTCCTAATTCTCTATTATTCTTTGTTGAGCATTCCAAGTTCTGTTTTGAAGAATGAGAATTTGGTCTCATCCAGCAACTTTGTGAATATATCTACAATCTGCCTGTCCATTGGGACATATTGTAGATCTATGTCCCCATGCTCCACATGCTCCCGAAAGAAGTGGTAATGCAGCTCTATGTGCTTTGTCCAGCTTTGAGAGACTGGGTTGCTGGCTATTGCAACCGCACTGAATGAGTCGCAAAATAAAGGAATGTTCTGAAACTTCACGTTGTAGTCTTCAAACTGGTTCTTTATCTATAGTAACTGTGCATAACAACTGCCTGCAGAGATATACTCTGACTCAGCTGTTGAGATTGCAACACAGTTCTGCTTCTTACTACTCCAGGAAATGAGCCTTCTTCCAAGGAATTGGCAAGTCCCGGAAGTGCTCGTCCTGTCATCGTTGATACCTGCAAAATCTACATCTGAAAAACTAATTAGTTCGTTATCATTACTTCTTGGGTACCATAAGCCAAGATTTGGTGTACCTTTAAGGTATCTCAAAATCCGCTTTGTAGTAGCATAGTGAGATTCCTTAGAGTTCACTTGAAATCTAGCACATACATATGTTGAGAACATTATGTCTGCTCTATTGGCAGTAAGGTAGAGCAATGATCCAATTATGCTTCTATACTTGGTTTCATCAAAAGGTTTCCCTTTCTCATCCTTGTCCAGAGACACAGCTGAACCCATTGGAGTCCTCATAGAGGTTGCGTTCTCCATTCCAAATTTCTTAATTAGCTCCTTGGTGAACTTTGCCTACGAGATGAAAATTCCATCTTCAGATTGTTTCACCTGAAGCCCTAAGAAATACTTCAGCTCTCCCATACTGCTCATTTCAAACTTCCCTTGCATAAGTTTCGAAAACTTCTTACAGAGGTTGTTGTCAGTAGAGCCAAAAATAATATTGTCGACATAGATTTGCACTAACAAAATCTTGCCTTTTATTTCCCTAAGAAATAATATCTTATATATCTTTCCCCTTGTGAACTTGTTCTCAAGAAGAAAGCTAGACAGTGTCTCATACCAAGCTCGAGTAGCTTGTTTCAAATCATATAATGCTTTAGATAACAAATAAACATAATCAGGAAAGTTAGAGCCAACGAAACCTGGAGGTTGCTCCACATACACCTCTTCCTTTATGTCACCATTAAGGAAGACAGACTTCACGTCCATTTGATAGACAGTGAAGCCCCTAAGAGCGACATATGCTAAGAACAACCTGATTGCCTCCAGCCTTGCCACTGGAGCATATGTCTGGTCAAAGTCGATTCCTTCTTCTTGGCGATATCCTTTAGCGACGAGTCTGGCCTTGTTATTTATAATTGTTCCATCCTCGTCCATCTTGTTCCTGTAGACCCACTTTGTCCCGATGACATTCTTATCTTTGGGTCTTGAAATAAGTTTCTAGGCATGACAATGCTTGAACTGATTTAGTTCTTCTTCCATTGTCATTATTCAAGATGCATCTGAGTTTGCTTCCTCAAACTTCTTCGGTTCAACCTGTGAGAGAAAAATCAAATATAGATTCTCGTTAGCTGTACCTCTACGAGTTCTGACACCATCTCGGGGATCTCCTATAATTTGGTCCATTGGGTGATCCTTCAGATGTCTGATCTCTAGAGTCCTTGCATTTGGAGTGTCTTCAACCACCTGAGTGACTTTATCAACTTGGATGATTTCTTCATCTTGATCATCAACCTCTCCAATCGGGGTTGGAGTGGTGATCTTGATGAACTTTTCACCTTTTTCTTCAGTCGGTTCACCCAAGTTAAGTTCTTTCATCTTTGAACCTGCATCTTCAATGAACACATTAGAATAGTTGTCTTGCAACATGCTCGTCTTATCAAATACAACATGAATGGATTCTTCTACAACCAGAGTTTTTCTATTAAATATCCTATATGCCTTACTATGGCTACTATACCCTACAAAAATACCTTCACAACGCTTTTCACTAAATTTGGTAGTGTGATACTTCCTATTGTCAAGGACGAAGCACTTACAGCCAAAGATTTTAAAATATGCAACAGTATGTTTCCTGCCCTTTAGAAGTTCGTAAGGTGTCTTATTATGGTTCTTGTTTATGAGTGCTCGATTTTGCACGTGACATGCAGTGTTGACGGCTTCAGACTAGAAGTATTTTGGTAGTGAGGCATCACTCAACATGGTCCTGCAGGCTTCTTTAAGTGTTTTATTCCTTCTCTCAGCTACTCCATTCTGTTAAGGAGTACGCAGAGAGGAAAACTCATGAAAGATACCTAAGCTTTCACAAAATTCTGTCATGGCCCCAGACTTGAACTCTTTTCCATTGTCGCTTATGATTTTGAATACGGAACAGTTGTATTCATTCTGGACCTACCTGACAAAATTAGTATAGATGTCAAAGGTATCTGACTTGTGTTTTAGAAAGAACACCCACGCAAAGCGCGAGTAATCATCAACAATAACCAATGTATAATCTTTACCTCCCAAACTTATAATTTGTAGTGGACTGAACAAGTCCATATGAAGTAGATGTAAACATCTATTAGAATCTTTGCCAATAACGCTTTTAGAGGTAGCCCTTGTTTGCTTGCCTTTTACACATGCGTGACAAGGTCTATCTTTAGCGTACTTGACATTTGGGGCATCACGTACTAAATTTAGAGAAAATAATTTATTAATAGTTTTGAAATTAATATGTGCTAGTCTCTTGTGCCATTGGTCACCAAGAAACGCACTATCTTTAGCCAAAATGCACGCTAGTGTAGAAGAGTCTATACAAAAATGAAATTCAAATAAAATATATTTCTGCTTTGAGTGCCTGAAAGAATCGTTTCCATATTGTCAACTGATTTTATCAAGCACTTATCTGCAGGAAATTCAACTATGTATCCTTTATCGCAGAGCTGGCTTATACTTATAAGATTGTGTTTTAATACTTCAAGATAAGCCACATCTGAGAAGGATACACTAATATTAGTGATCATACCATATCCTTTTGTAATTCCTCGGTCTGAACCTCCAAAGATGACCTTTGGCCCATTCATGACTGGAGAATAGTTCTGAAGAAGGCTTCTTGTCCCTGTCATATGCCGAGAGCATCCACTGTCCAAGTACTAGATAGGAGTTTTGGTGGCCTTTGGACATACCTACAATCACAAATCAATTTGCCTTAGGAACCCAAACATGTTTGGGTCCTTGGTCTCTAGTTAGAACACTCCCCCAATGAGTATTAGCATTATGAGTGGTCTTCCTCACATTGCTAACTTGAGGAGTTACATAATTTCTGGAATTAAACTAGCAGTCAATGTCAAAGTGACCAATTTTTCCACAGCACTAACACTCAAATCTGTTGTATCTTTGCCTCAAAATCTCCGGCTTACCTTTTGAGATAGTGGTCTAGTAGGGGCAGCATTCTTGGAGGGAGAAGCTTCATGGTGATGGCAATCACATGTCCTCCTCTTTGAGATGCTTTTATACAATAAGCTTTACCTTTGGTTCCTTCTTGATGTTATGACCACGATTATAAGGTCCATAACTCTGAAGAGTAATTTCTTCATAAGGTGCCTTAAAGACACTTTCACCAAAGTTCCCGGGACGAGTCTATCCTTGGTAATGAGACTTGGGCTCTACATAAGTAGGCCTAGCAAAGTGACCGTAGGAAGAGTTAAGATCAAACTAGTTCGTTGGAAATATGACATTCTTAAAAGAAGTCTTATCTTGAAGAGCTTTCTCCTTCTCTTTGGCCAAAGCCTTCTTGGCCGCCTTATTCTTTCTCTGAGCCTTATTCCTCCTAGAAGATTTACTAGGAGCTTCAACATGGCCTAGCCCAGCACCTTTGGATTTAGCTAAGAATTCAGCAATGAAAGGAAGGACAGTCTTGGGCTTCAAGAAACTTTCAACAAATTTCTTTTCTGCTTCAAGTTGTGCTTCTAGTTCTTTTATGATTTTCTCCTTTAGGTCTAGGTGCTCGAGAGCCTTATTGTATTCTTCAATGATAGCATTGAAGTTCTCTCTGAGTGAGTCCGTCTTAGCGACTTCCTCTCTCAAAGTGCTCTCTTCAGCCTTGAGAGGTTTTATCTCTTCGGCTTGAGCTTTCACAACTCTACGAAATTGTCGTAAGCCTTGATCAACTCCTTATACTGGGCCATGAGTTCAGACTCATCGTCATAAGAGCTGTCCTCATGATCATGTTCAGAAATATCAGATTCAAAACAAGGAGTATGAGAATTTACCTTCCCAGTGAACTGGGGTTCTTGTTCATCATCAATTTGAGCTATTAGCCCAAAGTAGGCTTCCTCTTCATCACTTGACTCAGATGAGTCAGAGTCGCTAAGAGTCTTGCCTTTCTTAGCTACAAGGCTTCTCTCTGTTCTCTTCTTATTGTAAGAAGATTTCTTCTCCTCTCTTTTTCCACCCTCCTTCTTGTGGGGACAGTCAGCAATAACGTGACCTGGCTTATTACAGCAATAACAAATGATGTCAGCAGAAATATGTTTGTTTTGTTTAGTGTTATACCTGTCTTGGCTAGTAGAGCCTTTCTTATGTCGATCACCATCATGACGTGATCTTCTGTACTAGGCATTCCGGCCTCTCCATTGCTTCTTCTTGTTCAAGAATTTCTTAAACTGTCTTGCGAGTATAGAGAACTCTCCTTCAGATAGTTCTAAGCCTGAGGTACTTGGCTCCGAAATTTCTTCTTCACTTTCTTCTTGTGTTGTGGCAGGAGAGGCAGCCTTGGACTTCCTTGAGGTGTCTTCCTTAAGAGCTACAGACTTCTCCTTGGATGAAGACTCTTTCTTCTCTTCTTCAGCTTTGCTTGAATTAAGTTACAGCTCATATAACATAAGCTTTCCAAAGAGATTTTGCGGGTCAGTCTTAGCTAGCTTTCCAAATTCCTGAATAGCACAGACCTTGTTATCCCATTCCTTCGTCAAGGATCTCAAGAACTTATCATTCAGTTCTCCGTTCATGAAGACTCGGACGTAGACTCTGAGGCCGTTAACTATCTTGAAGAAGTTTTCAAAAGTATCGGCAATTATATCCTTGGGTCCTGGTCAGAAGGCTTCATATTTTTGATTTAGAAGGGATCTTCTATCACCCCTAACTTCTTCTGTGCCTTCCATCAAGGTGACGAGGGACTGCCACATTTCCTTAACGGATTAGTAGTGAATCAAGTTCTGCAGCATAGAGTCATCAACTGCACTTGCGATAATATTTTTGGCCTTCTTGTCTAAAGAGACAAGTGCAATCTCATCTTTGTCAAGATCCATGAACTTCTTAGGAACTTTCTTTATAGGATCTATAGTGGAGACGATCATAGGAACATAAGGACCTTCTTCAACAATCATGAAGATCCTTGGATCCACAGCTTCCATGAAAAATTTAATCCTCTCTTTCCACATGGGAAAGTTGTTCTTTGTACACAAGGGAAGCTTAGCAAAATCCTTGGCCATGTCCATGCTTGGATACTCAAAAGACAACTTGGGGCAGATCATATCAAGGTGTTAACCTTTTAATGATCAACCTCACTTTGATACCAATTGAAGTTATTAGTTGTCTTACCTAAATCACCTAGAGGGAGGTGAATAGGTGAGTTGTGCGTCTTTTGCGAAATACAAAATTTATCGATATAAGCATAGAATAACAACCAAGCAATCACACATGACACAAAGATTTATAGTGGTTCCCCAACCTTGGGTACATCCACTTTCCACTCACCAATATAGCAAAGCACTAGGCTCGGCTACTCCATTATTCTCGGATTGAAACGAATCCTACACCACGGAACAGCATTGCTACAACTCGATCCATAATTCTACACTCGGAAGATGAAAACTTCCTACAACTCAGAGAACAAAGCTCCTACACTCGGAGAATAATCTCCAACAAGAATAAATTGAAATAAGAAATACAAACAAAATATCTCACTCAGATCTTGAAATTTCTGCCTAGGTCTTCCTTCTCGAACTTTGCGGCACAGTCAGAATATTTTGAAGAAGACATGGTAGGATCCTTGATCTGAAATTTCTTGACTCACAAAATCAAAGAGAGGATTTGTAGATGGAAGAATTTCTTGATCTTCAAGTCAAATTTTCTGAATCGTTCTGGATCGATAACCCTTGGCAATGAGGAAGATGAGCAGCGGGGGCTTCTGATTTAGGAAAGAGACAATCACCTATTCAGAATTCTTAGAATGCTTCTTTAACGTGCTTAGGGTTAGTCAGAGTGACAAGACCTTTTATAAGATCTCCCTAATGGTCATAATTATCATTAATGACGGCCACGTGGCCCAATCATGCAAGTCATTTGAAAATCGCGTCTGTTAGGAATTAGCGGAATTTTCTGAAAAGATGACTGGATTACTCGAGTGAAAGAAGAACTACTCAAGTAGTAAAATGGGTTCTCGAGAAGATAATATCAGACTACTCGAGAAGAAGCCCTTCAGGAAACTTAAGAATAGAATCCATTATTACTCGAGTGGAATGAGGGTTACTCGAGAAGTGCTAGAAATGTTACTCGAGAAGTGGAAGTGAACTTCTCTAGAAGAAGACTTAGAGAAAATTCTGGGAAATAATTCTGATTACTCGAGTAGTAGATCTAGACTTCTCGAGAAGTAGACAGACTTCTCGAGTACAAGAACTACACTACTCGAGTGGGGAAGATACTTCTAGAGAACTTTCCTTCTGTCACGCGAGTCATAGTGCTCATCTACTCGAGTAGTGATCTTGACTACTCGAGCATAATACTTAGAAAATTTCGGAGAGGGAAAATCTGTCAACTCGAGAAAGAGAAAAAGTCTACTCGAGTAATGGACTTGGCCTCTCGAGAACTAGATTCAAATTTCTCGAGAACCATTTCCTTTACTCGAAATCCAGACTAGACTTACTCTAGTACAACTAAAGGTTCTACTCGAGTACTAGAATTCTACTCGAGTGAAACACTTAAAAAAAAATTTGTTTTATGAAGAGTTTCCTTTCTTCAATGAAATTAGCAACATGTCTTTCTCCAACAAACCTAGTGCTTGAAAAATGAAGTGTATCCCAATAGAGAGGCTACACATGAGTCAACACCATGGATCACACAATGAGGGATTACATTGTAAGGTCCTGTGTTTGGTAACTCATTGTAGACTAACATTGGTCTACACTTGTCAATTAAATCCTGCAACCACATAACTCAAACAATACATCAAATACAACTTAATTCATCTTAGTTAAAAGGTGACTTCAAACAAATCTAGGTTATTGTGGATACAATACCCAACATACATATCTTCCCAGACCGATAGTAAGTCGTTCTCTTTGCAGGAGTTAGTCTCCTTCAGCCCGATCCTATAGGTCGCACATCAAACATACCAGACCGCCACATCGTTAAGAGGCCTGCCTCTAGGCCGCCCACCATCAGCAACGTCGACAACCTGCTAGCTCGCCGAATAGCAAGAATGGCGACCTACCCCCAGGCCGCTAGCCAGCAACACCCGGTTCCACGTCACCAACATGCGCGACCTGCCAGGTCGCCAAGCTCAGGCCGCCGAGCAGGGGAGGCAAGCCGTTGCATTAAACAGGCGGCGGACTTCAGCAGAAGGCCCGACCTGCCTCTTTAGTCCGCCTGGTCACCCAGTCGAACACCACTGGCAGCTTGCAGATTCCAACTCTTCTCCACTGCGGGTTGGGGGACTGGCCCTTCAGTCCGCAGATATCAATGAACCCCAACTCTAGCTCCTTAACAGCTGGCGGCCTCGCATCTACTCAGCAGCAGAGGTGGACTAGGCCCATCCCCCGCGAACATGGCGGATTCGCTATGCAGCTCGCCGTTCAACATCAGCATCCCGACACCTGCTTCTTCCCAGCAGCGGGCGGATAACCTCCTCAGCCCGCACAGCTTGGCACGGGCTCGCTCAGCATAGTAGGGGCGGACTCTTCCCAGTCCGTCAAGCAGCAGAACCAGCACCAGGAGGCAGCCCCAAACCACGCGACCTATTGCGGACTCGGCGGACTCCACTCTCTATTCGCAAAAGTTACCGTCTCACCAGGTGTAACGTCAAGGAAATCCATTACCTTCTCGGGCCTATAAATAGACCCCCATACCTCTCGTTTTAGGGGGGGCTCAACATTGCCATTGCTCTCACGCTCGAGTGCACTCGATGACGAGCTCAAGCCGTCAAACTTTCACGGACTCCATTTCTCATTTTGCGCCCTCTCTTCGCCTAACCGTGCGGCTTGCCAGCCTGACTTCTCAATCCACGCGGCCTTATTTCTGGCACTTTCTTTCATAGCCTCCAGCTTCCCCCAATGTACCCTTTATTTGCTTTCCATATAAATGTGTAACTCAATCTGTAATACTCAACATTAATAAAAGTAAAGCCCGTTGCAAAGTGGCATTTAAGTCGCGGCGGGCGAAGTCTGTTGTTGCCGCTACTAGTGGCCCCTCTCTTCCTCTCAGCTCAACTCTCTCGGCGTCAACCTGCAAGCACGATCGTTAAAGTAACCGTCTGCTCGACAGCTCCTGATCAACCTTCTGAACCATCTTCGTACTCAGATCAACGCCCTTCTCTCCTCTATCCCCGGAACCCTTGAACAAGCGTTTGCTCCACTCTCAAGTACTCAGAAGCTTTCTCCTCTCTGTTATCCCTGCAACCTTCAACCTCTTCACCGCATCACCTTACTCGTGAGACCGAACACACCCTGTTAGTTATTGGTGCCCGCGACAATAACCCTCTCCTCTCCTCTCATCCATTTTCACGCATCAACAAAGACCCTTGTTGGATCATTATTATGCAAGAGGAACTCAATCAGTTTGAGAGTGGTAGAGTTTGGGACTTAGTTCCAAGACCCAAATACTATCCAGTAATTGGAAATAAATGGGTCTTCAGAAATAAATTCGATGCTGAAGGAGTTATAGTGAGAAATAAAGCTAGACTGGTAGGTTAAGGATATTCACAGGAGGAAGGAATAGATTATGATCAAACATTTGCTCATGTTGCAAGATTAGAAGCTATCAGGATATTTCTGGCTTTTGTTGCATTCAAGAAGTTCAAAGTATACCAGATGGATGTAAAGAGTGTATTCCTGAATGGAGACATCAAAGAGAAAGTATATGTAGAACAACCTCCAGGTTTTATCTCTTCAACTCACTCTTCTCATGTTTTAAGCTTAATAAAGCTCTTTATGGTCTTAAACAAGCTCCAAGAGTTTGGTATGAGACCCTTGCTAATTTTCTATTAGAAAATAAAATCTGTAGAGGCAAGATTGATGAAAAAATTTTTAGAAATCATAAAACTGAGATTTTACTAGTTCAAAAATATGTTGATGATATAATTTTTGGTTCTACTGATTCCAAACTTTGCAAAAAGTTCTCTGGCCTAATGCATTTAAAGTTTGAAATTAGTAGCATGGGTGAATTGTCTTATTTTCTTAGTTTACAAGTAAAGCAAACATTTGATGGCATCTTCATATCTCAATCTAAATATGCACAGCAAAATCAGTTAAGGTCTAAATAAATCAAAACGAGGCCTAAAACCTTTTCACCCCCCCCCCCCCAAATGTTTAGCTGACCTTGAAAATAAGACTTTCATTACAAATCTCCCCCACTTAAAGAATTTCGTCCCGAAATTACTCGTTGCAGGAAAAGAAAGAGTATCAATACTGCGAAAGTATACCTCAAACGAAAAGCTTGGGGAACTCCACCTTAATGGTTTGTTCCCGCTCCCATGACAGCTCCTCTCGACCACAGTTGTCCCAACAGACCTTGACCATCCTGATAGATTTATTACAAAGTTGCTTAACTTTCGAGTCTTCAATACGAATAGGATTGACCCTCGTTGTCAACCCACCAACAATCAGCACCTGATCCGCCGCAACCACTTGTGCAGGCTCTTGCACCGCCTTACACAACACAGATATGTGGATTACGTCATGTAGACTACTAAGCTATGTTGAAAGCTTCAATCGATAAGCGGCTTCGCCAACGCGCTCCAAAACCACAAGCGGCCAAAGGTATCTCCGACTTAGCTTTTTCAGCCGACGAATCCTCGACACACCCTTGAACGGTTTGATATTCAGGTAAACACAATCGCCCATGGAGAACTCAACATTCATGTGCTTGGCATTGTAATATTTAGCCTTTCTATCATGTGCAATCAACATCCGCTCCATGATTATCCGAACAATAGAAGTCGCCTCCTCAACAACCTTCCGCTTATACAACTTTGCCTTTCCCGTCTCCAACCATGAAAATGGAGTACGACGATGTTGGATCCCTAGTTGATTTGGGCTAGGTTCACTAGCTTAGGAAGTGACCCATCATGTATAGCCAGGGTCAATTTTGTGTCCTAGAGTCTAGGCCAAGTCCTTAGGTTCAACTTCAGAGTGACCAGCCTTCAATAAGACCATCAGAGACTCCAGACTTAGAAGATTTCAAGACTAAGTAAAGTGAGTTCGACGTTCGTCGAACTCAGCTCGACGAAAGGTGTTCTGCGCTCGACGATCGTGAGACATTTCTTTGTGCTGAGCTCGACGATCTTAGTTCTCCGTTCGACGAAGACTGAATTTCTTCAACAAGCTAAAGTCAGGACAACTTCAGAATTTTTCTAAGTCCAATTTCAAGCTTTGGTCGATGAACAGAATTCTGAGCTCGACGAACTTGGACCTCAAGTTCTCAACTTCTCAGGTCGACGAAGTCAACTTCTCAGGACGACGAATGCAGTACTCTACTCGACGATTTCTGAATTCAGAGGATTTGTGTCGACACTTAGGGCTTGTGTCGACACCTGCTTATGTCGACACTAGAAGATTTGAGGCAACACCAAGATCAATCAGTCGACACCAACTTATGTCGACACAGAATATCAGTTACACAGAATATTTTGACTAAGTCCAGAACTGTTCTCAGCTCGATGAATTTGGATCTCAGCTCAACGAATGAAGACTGTCTGTTCGACAAATGAAGATTGTCTGGTCGACGAACTCACTCAAGCTTAGCTCGACGAACTCAAGCTCAGCTCGACGAACTCAAGCTCAGCTCGACGAACTCAAACTTAGCTCGATGAATTGTGTTCTTCGTTCGACGATTCCAGACTAGGTCTTCTTCAGGTTTCCCGTCCCGTTTCTTGGCGATGGTTCCGGAGTTTTTAATGTCAGATCTTCTTGGAATGTTACCGTTAGAACGCGCATTGACTATGGACTATTACATGCCGTTTTTCCATGGGACAGTTAGGTAAATTATTGATTGCCGCTTCTTTCCAAGGCCGACTGCAATTACTGCTCAACATTCAAATTTCGAATGTTCCTCAGTCAGAGAAATATACATAAAGAAAAGGATTAATTAGTAAGAGATACCTGAAGCAATATAGACACACAGACAGATTGCACAAGAACAATTTTACAGAAATCTTAAGTTCTTGACTGCAATTAGCCTTAGCCAGAGAACAACTTCATCAAGAAGAAGAAGAACAACCATTTACTATCAACAGTCTTCTTCCTTCAATCCTCCAGGACAACTTCAGAAGAACAACATAACTCTATCTGTCAAAGAAGTTCCTGAAGCAATCTCTGGTCCAGGCACTCAAGCTTTCAAGACCTGTCACCCTGAAGTAGTGCTCCAGTTTTTCTGATCTCAGGGGGAGCAAAATCTACTAACATCAATCCACTGTCTTCTCAGTTGTTATAGAGAAAGAGAAGACACCATCACCTCTTTTCCAACTCTTGTACAGGGTTTTAATTCCCTTCTAAATTATTCCTGGTTGCAAGTCTCCTACCAAAAGACTTGAGGTTTTGGTTTTTGAGCACCTGAACAAAAGCTCATTGGTGTCAGGCACCTGATCAAAAACCTGAGTGGATTCCTACCAGGGTGGTAGAAGAGTGGATGTACCCAGGTTGGGGAACCACTATAAAATTTCTTGTGTCGTCTGGTTGCCCTTTTTCGTTTGTTTTGGCTGTGATCTGTAATTGTTTAGGTTGTTGTGTTTGTTTTCCTTATTTGCTGACTTGTTCACCTAGGCTTACAAAAAAGTTGTAAAATTATTGTAGTGAGCACAATACTCTATTCCCCCCCCCCCCTCTAGAGTATTTCATATCTAACCTGCACTTTCAATTGGTATCAAAGCGAGGTTGGTTAAAATACCACACCTTAATTGGTTGTACAGGCTAACACCTGAACCACAAAGATCCCTCTTGTTAGATCTGTTTGTTTGGTTTTGTTATTAGATTTATTTCTTCACAGAAATGGCCCAAAACAAAGATTATGCAAGCATCAGACCTCCAGTTTGCAATCTTAACAGGTTTGCCATCTGGAAGGCAAGAATCAGATTATATATGAATTCTATTGATGACGATATTTTCTCTTCTATCTTGACAGGAGTACCTCCAGCACCTACAGCTTCTACAAGCACCTCAACAAATATGACTGCAGTACCTCCTCCAGAGAACAATGAAGCTTACAAGAAAGCTAAAATGGCAGATGCTAAGGCAATGAACATCTTGGCTCAAACTATGTCAGATGACATATTTCAAAAGGTGGCTGAGTGTACCTCAGCCAAGGCCATTTAGGATTCCCTCAACCAAATGGTAGCTGGTTCAGGAGATGAAAGGAAAGACAGGAGATCCAATCTCATATCCC
Source organism: Platanthera guangdongensis (assembly GCA_039583875.1). NCBI lineage: Eukaryota > Viridiplantae > Streptophyta > Magnoliopsida > Asparagales > Orchidaceae > Platanthera > Platanthera guangdongensis. The sequence continues at coordinate 240,139,982 of CM077150.1, read as the reverse complement.
TGTATGAGAATTTCAAGATGGATAAGGCTGAATCAGTGGCAGATATGTATAATAGGTTGATCTCAATCATCAATGAGCTTAAAACCTTGGATAAGGACATCACCCTGACAGAGGTGAATGATAAGATATTGATGTGCTTCCCTAGCTCTTGGGACTCTAGAATCTGGCCAATCAAAGAATTCAGAAGCCTAAATGAGATATCAACTGAATCTCTACTAGGAAAATTAAAGTCTTATGAGCAGCTGATAAAATCAAGAGAAGCAGCAAAACAGAAGGCAACAACTCCAATGAGAAAGGATCACAACATAGCCTTCAAAGCATCTGAGGAAAGTGAGACCTCAACTTCAAATGAAGAACTCGTGAGCCACTTTGCAAAAAGATTCTATAAGATGGCTAGGAAGGATTTCAGAAGGAAATCATCCAGGCAGGATGATAAGCCCAGATTTGACAAGACACCAACCAAGGAGGTTGTGTGCTTTGGGTGCAGAAAGCCTGGACATTACATCTCAGAATGTCCAGAAAACCAGAAGAAGGACAAGAGCAGAGAAAAGGACTCCAGGAGAAAACACAGCAGCAGACCCTCCTCCAGCAAATACAAAAAGAAAGACAAGGGCTTTGTTGCTGAAACATGGAGTGATACAGAGGAAGAATCATCCTCTTCTAGCTCAAGTGAAGAAGAGGAAGAAGCAAGATCCAAGGAGGTTTGCCTAATGGCAATTGATGCCTCCAGGAGCAATTCTGGATTAGAAGGAGAATCTGAAGATGAAGCAGCCTCAGACTCAGAGGCAGATCAGGTTCTTTCTAGTTTTGATTTTAATTCTGATTTATTTAAAACTGAATTCAAAACTATATGCTTAGACTTAATCAATTCAGAAAAAGAAATAAAAACTCTTAGAGAAAGACTAGGAAGTCTTGAATCTGTTAACTCAGAAAATATTCAACTAACAGACCAACTAACTCTAGCAAATGAACAAATAATCAAATTAAAATCTGAATTATGTGAGTCCAAACAACTTGAGCAATCTCTCAATGGGAGAAGTCTCAAGCTGATCGACATAACAAGCACAGTCAATGCCAGATTAAATGGCAAGCTGGGCTTGGGTGCATCATCAAGTTTGCCCCCCATAATTAAGAAAAATATTCTTACAACCCCTATTAAATTTATTTCTGCCAAAGGGAAGGAAAAGATTATAAACAAACCATTGTCTGAAAACAATCCAAAACCTATAGACATGAGAAACAGAAATCAGAAAACAATTAATAAAAATAAGATTCAGCAGCATTCGTCGAACTCAGATCAACAAAATGTGGCCAGTTCGTCGAACCCAGATCAATAAACGCTAAACGCAAACTTTAGTGATAACAATTCGTCTAACTGCGATCGACGAACCTGGTATGGTTCGTCGAGTAGAGGTCGACAAACTTGGGGCGCAGAAAATGACTATTGTCATTCTCTAAGCAGAGATCGACGATCTCAGCCCTATTCGTCGAACTCTGGTCGACGAACTTACAAAAATTCGTTGAACCCAGAAGGACCAAACTTAAACTATTTCTCTTACAGAAACTCTAAACCAGCTGATAAGTCATTCAATCCAGTAGCTGATTGGGTTATTCCACCTAGGAGATATCACCCCTTAGGTTATAAATCTCAACCTGCATTATCAGTTATATCCAGTTTCTCTTTTCAACCAAATAAAGGACCCAAGGTAACCTCTGTCAAGAACAATTGAGTTTTGTTTTTCATTACAGGTACAGGTGAAGAGCTGTCCAAGGGTAAGTCAGACCTGGTACTTGGACAGTGGTTGCTCCAAACACATGACAGGCAGCAAGGCAAATTTAATGTTTTTAACTTAATTTGTTCCACGTAACTTATAATTAACATGTTCGCATATGGACAGGTGCTCTTTTTCTAGGCAATGTTTCAGTTTTGTTTCATTCATATAAATAGTTACCTATTTCTATCTCATTCGCATTTCTTTATGGTGTCTACGTGCAAAATTGTTGTGCTTTCATATTAAATTCATTAATTTATTTTTTTGAAATCAGATACTTGTTTATGTTATTGAGAGTAAGTCCTATAGCTAGCATCAAACCTCTGACTAATGTACTCCTTGCAGCCTGGATTTGGTTATCACCAGCAGCAGATTTTTCCTGGAATGAGACCTGGTGGAGGTCCAATGCCAATTTTTTTGTTCCCTTTGTACAACCAGGCCAGCACCCGCATCTTGGCGGTGGTAGGCGCACCAGACCTGGACCTATGCAACAGGCACAACAACCATTACCTGTATAACAGCAACAGGTGGGTAGTTATAATCATGTGACATATTCATTCTTACCAGAAGTAGTAGAAATATTTACATATTGAGAACCTGATAGAATTTGACAGCAGGGTTTTAATTCCCTTCAAAATTATTCCTGGTTGAAAGTCTCCTACCAAAAGACTTGACGTTTTGGTTTTTGAGCACCTGAACAAAAGCTCATTGGTGTCAGGCACCTGATCAAAAACCTGAGTGGATTCCTACCAGGGTGGTAGAAGAGTGGATGTACCCAGGTTGGGGAACCACTATAAAATTTCTTGTGTCATCTGGTTGCCTTTTTTTCTTTTGTTTTGGCTGTGATCTGTGATTGTTTAGGTTGCTGTGTTTGTTTTCCTTATTTGCTGACTTGTTCACCTAGGCTTATAATAAAAGTTGTAAAATTATTGTAGTGAGCACAATACTCTATTCACCCCCCCCCCTAGAGTATTTCAGATCTCACCGGAACTTTCAGACGCTTTCTACCATATAGGGCCTCGAAGGACTAAATTTGAATACTTGTTTAGTAACTATTGCTGTAAGTGAATTCTTTCATATACAAGTGATCCTCCCACTTTTTCTCGAAATGTAGGACGCACATACAAAGCATGTCCTCCATCGTCCTGTTTACCTTCTTGGTCAGAGCATCCATCTGTAGATTAAAGGTCGTGCTGAATTTCAGTTTGGTACCCAACAGTTGATGTACCAGCCTCCAGTCATTGGACGTGAGGCGCCCATCTCGGTCACTCACGTTGCTACGGGGAACACCATGCAGTCTTACAATATTATCCACATACAATTTTGCCAGTTTCTCCACCGAGTTGTCCTTCCTATTCCGGATGAAGTGTGACACTTTCGTCAAATAATCAACGATCAACCAGATGGCTTCATTTCTCTTATGCGATTTCAGCAAACCGTGCACGAAATCCACGGATATATTGTCTAACTTCCATTTCGGTATATGCAAAGACTTTAAGAATCCTCCAAACTTCTGACATTCGGCCTTTACAAAGGCACAAGTTTGACATTTTGCTACATATAGTGTCATGTCCTTCTTCTGTCCTAGACACTAGAACAGCTTTTTCATGTCTTTATACATCTTCGTGCTCCCTGGGTGAATCGAGTACTTGGTATAATGAGCCTCGTACATTAATTCTTCGCGTATTTTACCTAACATTGTGATGCACAAACGACTGTCTTTCCATAATAGCCCATTATCAACCTTAAATTAGGCATGCGACCCTTCCAAAGACTCAACCATGTAGCATTTCATGATGTCATCCAATCCAAAGCCTACTGAATCTGGTTGGTGAGGTCATACTGTACCTCTACCAAATTCAAACGTGCTTCAGCACTAGACCTCCTATCAACACAAGTGATCTCTAAGGCCTCCAAATCTAGAATGAGACATCCGTCATGCATCAGTAACCAATTGGCATGTGCAGGAGCCTTGTGACTTAATGCATCCGCAAACGCATTACCTTTGACAGGGAGCTAATGTATCTTGAAGGTGTAGTCCCCAAGGAACTCCATCAACCTTTGCTGCAACATATTTAGGTCCTTCTGATCCAATAGATACTTCAAGCTCTTATAATCCGTATAAATGTCGACCTTCACGTTGTATAAGTAGCGCCTCCAGAGCTTCAACGCAATATCACGGCCACCAACTCCAAGTCATGGACCGGATAAATCCTCTCATGCACGTTCAATTGGCACAAACCATAAGCTATTACTTTCCCATGCTGCAACAAAAGCAGCCTAAGCCGCTGCTTGAAGCATTGTTGTAGATCTCAAAGCCTTCTGTTCCACATGGCAAGCAACGATAGACGTCTTGGTCATACGACTTTTCAGTTCTTCGAAATCTTGCGTGCACGCTGGCGACCAAACAAACTTCTGAACCTTCCTTGTCAAAGTCATGAGAGGTAACGCTATCCGAGAGAAGTTCTCCTTGAAGCGCATGTACTATCCGACAAGTCCCAGAAAACTCTGGACTTCCGCCACTGAAGACAACACAGGCCACTCCCGCATTTCCACTATCTTCGCTGGATCCACCGCAATACCCTCTCCACTAACGATGTGACCAAGGAATTCTACTGAAGAAAGCCAAAACTCACACTTCAAGAACTTGACATACAGCTGATTTCTTCTCAGGGTCTCCAGAACAATATGCAGATGCTCCACATGGTCTGACTGGACAGGAAGTACACTAGGATATTGTCAATAAAGACTATCACAAATCGATCCAAATACTCCTTGAAAGTCCTATTAATTAAGTCCATAAACATGGATGGTGCATTAGTCAGCCCAGAAGGCATGACCGTGAACTCATAATGCCCATATCATATACTAAACGTCGTCTTGGGAAAATCATTTTCCCTGATTCTCAGCTGATAATATCCAGATTTCAAGTCTAGCTTTGAATACACAGTCGACCCACCTAACTGGTCAAACAAATCATCGATCCTCGGAGTCGGGTACTTGTTCTTCTTTGTTAGTTTATTCAATTCCCGATAATCGATACACAGTCGCAGACTTCCATCCTTCTTCACAAAGAGGACCGGGGTGCTCCAAGGTGACAAACTTGGACGCACAAACTCCAGCTCTATCAATTCTTGAAGCTTCATATTCAATTCTGCCATCTCTCTCGGTACTAAGCGGTAAGGAGACCGTGACATCGGCTTGGCACATGGAACCAAATAAATGGTGAACTCAATCTCTCTCTGAGGTGGGACTCCAAGGAGATCATCGGGGAAAATGTCGGAAACTCCGACACCCCGGGAATACTGACCAAGTTAGGCTAGGGCTTCTTTGCCTCTAAAAGAGTAAAGAACAGCTCAGCACCCTCATGAACTACTTTAACTACTTGGAGAGCAGACATCAACGTCTTTCTCAAACCCATCAGAGCAGAGAAAGTAGTTTCTTAGCTTGTATTCAGCCCCATTTAGTAGTCTTTGAATTACTGTCGATGAACGCATGTTGCTACGAGAGCCAATTCAGGCCTAAGGTTAGGCTACGTATGATTTAAACAATATCTTGTCTTCTGTTCTGCACCGTAACATGACTTCTCTTGGTATATACTTAACTAATCAATTTAACCTTCAACACAATAAAAGGCATTATGACAAACTATACGAAAACCTTAGACATTAAAACACGATAATCCCATGCAACGAACAGTGCTCTCTACTCCCAAGAGTAGTACAGGGCCTACTATAAATAAGTTATTTACCAGCAACTAATCATGTCATAACTATAAAAGTTATACTCTAAACAGCACCTATCATCTCGTCGCTTTTCTTATGGCCTCCTGCCTTTTCCCTTATCTTCGGAAGCCCACTCCAACAATCACGGGCTATATGACCAGACTTACCACAAGTATAACATATCATTGGGTCTCGCCCAATGGTTGCTCTAGATCCTGCCTCCTTTCCACTGGGGTACCATTACTACATTCTCTAGCGATATGTCCTATCTTGTCACACATAACAAGTAGGTGGAACTCGCCCTGCAGTTGCACCTGACTCAACTTTCGTTGTCTTCGGGGCATCACTACGACAATCTCAAAGGCGTCCTATCATGCCATAAGTATGGCAAGTACATGTGAGCTTGACTAGTAGATTTTCTAGACCTCTTACACCAAATCCTGCGGTATTCAGACTTTGTAGAGACTACAGAGTTCAGTACCTTGCACACTGGCATCTAGTGGACATTTGCCAAATCTACTTCCAACGATCTAGCCAACTCCACCAACACTCGGAATCCCAATAACTTTGGTCCTATAAATAGAAGTTATAAATCATCGCGCAGACCATTATAAAATCTATTAACCATAGTCTGCTCGTCCTCCAACACAAACTATGCATAGCGCCTTATCATGACAAACACATATAAATACTCATCAACTGAGTGTGATCCTTACACTAGATGCATGTTCAATTGTTGATCGTAGGCTCTTCTTATTGCAGTCTGCTACATAGTGCCAATCAGCATTGACACCACCCCGGGGACAAGGGGACGTACATGTCTCACATGATGGGCATTGATCATTGTGAACACCATTTCAGCTATCAGTCTTATGGTTTCAGTTGAAGGAGTCGTCGTGGGCATGTCAATTGGTACACTTCTCTATGCGGAGTGCAGACGTTGTGACTGCTTTGCACCACTCCTAGTCACCTATAATCGTGAAACACTCAATTAGGTGATAAATAATTGCCAAAAAGCAATCGTAGGAACACGCGGGTTCCTCAAACATGTGTATTTTCATTCCTAAGTGGACATTCATGGGTTCTTTTAAGTTATAACGATGTGCTCACCGCCCCTTAAAAGAATTCGACCATGAATTCAAATAAGAAAGACCGACACCAGAGTCTGATACCAACTTTGTAACATCTATGTCTGTCACACAGCATATAACAAGAGGTTCGGCTGGGTCCGACGCCATATACCACGAACAGACAAATGAGTTACTAAATTGAAATCATAATCCAATATTTCGTATCCTAACATAGAGTGTATTCTAGTGAAAATAATTTAAAGGTTATAAATAGAACCTAACAACAACATGAATGTCAACTACTACAACTAGGAATGTAAAATAAATACAAAAATAAGTCTTGGCGTTAAGTCCTTACAAGGTTTACTCAAATTAAACTATCTTGCATACGTCGACATGCAGGTCGGCCACACATGAGAAATAAATAAACAAAACGGGCAATTCTCTTTGGCCTTCAAGGGCCAGCTTAGTTATCCTTTGCTTCAGCCCGCTATATCCCACTTGGTTTAGCTGCACCTGAAAGCAACATTCCACTGTAATGGTGGCAAACAAAAGCAATGGTCAGCATTAGCTAACCAAATTATAACGACCCCACCCCTCACTCGGGCTGACGGTGCTCCTTCCCTGCAGGCATTAACGTAATCACAATATGGCAATCAGAACGTACAACTTATGCACCATTCTCCAAAGACGTGGGTATAAACGCCCAACGCCCCGTGCTCTCCGGGCACATTCTTAGTGCACAGGACCTCAAGGGTCATACCTCTGTTCTCTACAATGGTTATCAACGTTTGAGCATTCTAGTCTTCTATGTACAAAGCCAAAGACAATGCACTTATGGCTACGACAAAGTTATGGTGACTTTATATTCACACTTTGACTCACTCCAAGTTGATCGACATAGGATTTGGAGCAGTTCAGCTATTTCCTAGGACTCAAATCGTCGGGCACAATAATCCACGACGTAGGTCAGCATCTCCTTTCCCATCTGTACGATTCATAACACTATTATGATCCTAGGCTAGCACTCACGACAACCCAAGATGAGCAGATTAAACTAACTGATAAGTAATATTTACGCGTATTTTTACTATAATATTTAGTTTAATATTTAGTTTTAATTAATCATATTTTATTTATTCTGTTTAACAAATTATATCTTTTTGATTCTGTTAAATAATTTTAGTCTTATTTATTTTTGCAGGATTTATAACTATTTTTAGTATTTATTTTAGTTTAATAATTAATATAAAATTAATAATAATTTATATATTTTAATTTATAAATCATTTATTTTATATTTTAGTTTACTAATTTTATATATATTTATTTTTGTAGGTTTATTGACGTGGTCGCGCTCCCGACGTTTGCAAAAGAAATATTTACCGAAGTCATCGCGTTGGCCGAGCAATTCATGCAGTCTACATGAAACCAAGGCAAAGTCTCGCTGCACTCATTCAAGCCGATCAAGCATTTCATGTCGCAATCATCCATTCAGCTCTTCTTCATGCAAGCTCATGACAAATATATTATTATGCATTGATGCCGCCACGCCATCATCGCCAACTCTCAAAATGACCGACACTAAGCAAGTCTACGTCATTCAACTATTTTCATTCACATCATTCTCATGCACAACGCCATCACCGTCACCTTTTCATGTCAAAGCCCCCATCTCATCATATAACCTACATCACCACCTATTTCTCTTTCTAAAAACCGCCACAGTTAAATACATGCACTTTATTATTATTATTATTATTATTATTACTATAACTCTTTACTTCCCCTCTTCATTTCTCCATGAAACCGCTAGCTCCTCTTTATTCTATGAAACCACCACCTTTATATTCTTCTACATTATCTCCTCCCTCCATTTACCTCCTCTTAAATATTTGATAAATATTTGATGTTTCAACTCCATCTTAATTATAATAATTATGTCCATCATTCATCTCCTCTTTATAAACTATGAAACTCCCACATTTAATTTGATTGTTTTTTTTTATATATTTCATTAATATATAATTATTATTCAACTTTATTTTCCTCCACTTACCCTTAGCCTTCCAACCTTTCATGTGTCTTTCATCCTTTCTTTTTTTCCTATAAATAATTGTCAAAGGGGAATGATGAGGGAGTCCACCATTGGGGTTGAAAATCGGGTTGGGTGGCTTATTTTCGGGATATCTTTGGAGTTAGTTTTATTTTATGCAATTTTATTTTATTTGTAATATAGTTTAGATTTTTTTTTCTCATGCAATTGTACTCTTTTATTTCATAGTGATAGAATGTATTTTTGAATTATGAGTAGCTAAATTTCCATAAGTACTTGATCATGATGAAGCTTGGAATAAAATAAACTCTTCTTTTCTTTATCAAATGTCTTGTTCTTAATTTTGCTCGCTTACGATTTATCTTTGATTTATATTTCGTCGAATTCATATTTCGCAGATATGTTTTTCGATCCAAGATCCGTATCCTAAATGATCGAGAGGTTGCGGATACGAGTAGATCACTCAAAGATAAAATGAGTTGGATGCACTCCTCGAGAGAGGACGACATAAATCCTCCGGATTGGAGTCAAATCCAATAGAGTGGTTCACCGCCTAAAGCAAGCTTAGGAGTTTCGACTGGCCGAGAGGTCTTAATAGATCAACCTAAGGTTAGTCAAAAGCGTGAGCTCGAGAGAGACGCTTTTGTACTTAAGAACTTCCACGGTCGAGTGAGCAATTTAAGAGTCTTGCGTAATTTATGTTTATGAAGGTTCATTTTAATCCAACGGGATTCTAGATCAAGTGCTATCTTTTAGTTTGTTTTCTAGCTTTAGTTTTAATTTACCTTCAATTTATATTCCGATAAAATAATATCAATTTGGGTGAGTAGAAGTACACAACATGCCCCGAGTCTAATACGATATTTCTTATACTATATTTCGATAGGTACACTTGCCTATTTCGAGATTATAGTTTGGATATAATTTTTAAAACTATAAAATTCTTCATCAAGTTTTTGGCGCCGTTGCCGGGGACTATTTTGTTGATTTTTTGAAAACGCAAATTTTATTACTTTTATCAGTCTCTTTCACTATCCCCAATTCTTTTTTTTCTTTTCTTTTTCAAATTCATTTCTATTAGGTAACGGTTGTTTTATTTTTCTTTTTATAAAAAATGTTATCTCAATTGGCCACTCAAATAGCCAGGCTTCAAAATCAACTCAATATTTTGCAAGCCGCAAGACAGCGTCAAATTTCTTGTTCTTATTGTGGTGCTCCTCATCATAGTGATAATTGTTATTATAATTATTATAAAAATTTTTGCTATGAAAATAATTTTGAAATTAACAATTATCCTCACTTTGATGCTAATTCTGCTTCAAATTTTCATGAAACTAATTTTTCCAATTCACTTATTTTTCATGAAAATAATTTTTCAAATGCGAATAATTATTTTGATTTAAATAATTTTACTTCTAACTCGGATTTTGGTTTTTCTTGTTCGCAAGATCAACCGAAAAACTTTCCGAGTTATGAGAACATTTATTTAGATCCTAATTTTGTTCTACTTCTTACGCACCGCACGATCTCTCTCTTAATTTTGGGGAATCTTCTCAATTTCAATTTGATTCTTTCTCCCAAAATTTGGTTGAGAATTTTCTTACGTTAAATGATTTTTCTTCTCCTTCGGATAATGTCGCTAATGAGGAACATGACTCTTCATGTACCCCAATAGTTTTTTATACCGAAGAAGAACAACAACTTTTATTTCAAGAGCTTGTTAGGTGTATGGATGCGTAGGGAGGAGTAGAAGAAGAATATGTTTCTCCTCCTACTCCCAATTTTCCTCCTATTAATGAATCTCCATGCACAATTTATGACTTTTTAGGAGCAAAAATTTATGAACTTGATGTTTCCGACGATTTTATTTTAAATAAATTTTCGGATGAAAAATTAATTTTAGAAAATAAACAACCCGAGCCTTATCTTATAACATCACAAGAGCCTCCTCCTTGCGAAGATTTTTCTGACGCGTTAAATTTTGATTTTTCTTTAACTAATGAATTTCATGAAGATGATGAGTCGTTACAATCACACGCCGTCAATGATCCATTTGCCGCTCATCTACAGAAATTCACATCACCTCAGGTATGTATATGTGATGTGAATTTACATTTTCAAGTCAAATGTTCAAAAAAGGAGGATCAAGAGACAAGCGGAGGAGTCGCTGGGCAAGCGTCTTCGGCATATTCGCCCAAGCGTGAATTAAGGGAGTTACCCCTTCACTTATATTTTTATTTTCCATTCTCCTAACAATAACCCTCTAGCTTAAAGACGGAAAAAAGAAAAACGCTCTTGGGAGACACCACTTGCTTATCTTTTAATTTTTATGAATTTTTCTTAAAATTTTCACAAATTGTTTTTCTTTCCCCCTCCTACTTAATTTATAAACATTGGGGATAATGTTTATTTTTAAGTATGTGGGTGGATTCTTATTTATTATTTTTATCCCAAAAAATGAAAAAAAATCTTTAAAAATTAAGACAAAAAAATAGAAAAATCTTTAAAAATTAATTTTTTTTTCTTTTTAATAAAACAAATAGAAAAAAAAGTAAAAAATATATATAATAAACCCCTGCTTAAATTTTTGTGACTTTTTCGAAATTTATTTTGAGTTAATTTATAAGAATTTCTATAATTTTTGATTTTCTAATTTTTTTGTTTGATCATAGTTAGTTAGATTTAATTTTTAAGCGATTTGATTTTAAGAAATAAATTTATGAAATAAATTTGTTTAAAGTAATCTATTTAGCCCTTTTTTTCTTTTAATTCAAATTAGTTTCAATTTTATAGTGCTTAGTTAAACAATTTCTAGATTTTAATTATAATCAATTATGCTTCAAGATTCTTAGGAAATTTTAATTTACTATATTTGTTCTCTAATTATTTTAATTTAATCTAAATATTGTTTAACCTTCCCTTGTTTTTAATTTTTCTTATTAGATCATATGTCACGGGGATAAGAGGATAAAATTCATTATCCTCTGGTACACATATGCAATTTTTACCTTTTTGTTAGATCATATGTCATGGGAATCAAGTATTCTTTGGTACACATATGCACCCAAAAAAAAGAGTAAGAGGATAAAATTCATTACTCATAAGCAATTTTGTTTGAAGAGAAAAAAAAACATGATAAAGAAAAAAATTGTGTGGGGTGAAAGGATAAAATTCATCACCCCCAATCTAAGATCTCTTCAATTTCCTTTTTCCTTTTTTCAACACAATATCCAATATTATTGCATTAGAATTAAATTAAAATTTTAAGAGAGCATAAGTAGTAGTTTAAATTTTCCTTTAAGTTTCTTTTTAGTGAAAAAGTGTTAATAATTTTTAATCTAACTTTGTTTGCTAAATACTTAATTTTGAGTTCTAATTAATTTGTTAGAGAAAACTTTGCTAAATATTTAGCTCTTCACATTTTACTTTCACATTTTAGGACTTAAAATTTTGAATCCCTAAAATTTTATTTTTAACTTTCTTTTGATTTAATAAATTTTTAGTTTGATTAAAAATTATATTAATATCTTATAAGTACTTCTCATAGTTTTGCTCTGGAATAGCAAAAACTTAAGTACGGGGGTATTTGATAAGTAATATTTACGCTTATTTTTACTATAATATTTAGTTTAATATTTAGTTTTAATTAATCATTCGAGTGACAGGCACGGGCCTTCGGCCCGGGGGGCATTTGTCATGGGTGCGACATATGTCGTGGGTGCGACATTCGTCGTGGGTGCGACATTCGTCGTGGGCGGCGACATTCATCGTGGGTGGCGGCATATGTCGTGGGCGGCGGCATATGTCGTGGGCGGCGACATTTGTCGTGGGCGGCGAAATTTGTCGTGGGCGGCGACATTTGTCGTGGGCGGCGGCATTTGTCGTGGGTGGCGACATTTATCGTAGGGGGTGTTTTTGGTCGTGGATGTGACATTTGTCGTGGGTGCGGCATTTGTCGTGAGTGCGACATTTGTGGTGATAGTACCATTCATTGTGGGTGCGACATCGATCGTGGTTGCAATATTTGTGCTGGGGGTAACATTGATCGTGAGAGTGGCAAATTGTAGTGGGAGCGGCATTTTTTGTGGGCGGTGTCAAATTTTGTGGGTGGCGACATTTTTGGTGGGAGACGACATTTGTGATGGGAGGCGACATTTGTCATGGGCAACAATAACCATCTAAGAGTGACTTTCAAATATAAATTAGTATCAACAAATGCTTGATTATACAGAAAATAATATTGACGATGGAGTTTCTGAATTGAATAAAGATATGATTATGTTATAACAATATAAATTATTTACAATCACATTAAAAAAAAACTCTTGCATTAGTGAGATTTTGACTAAAGATAGGGCACAATGGAGACAAAGGATCCATATAGCCGACCCCATTATAGTGGGATAAAGGCTTGAGTGTTGTTGGGGATGGACCAAAAACGCTGAAACAAACATACTCATTATTATGTTTTTGGCACATTCCACATCTAATCTTTAAATTTGACAAATGACACTCTCTAAATACCTTTAAATTTACATTTTGCACATTATGCAAAATCGGGGGTAATTTGAACTCCCGAATTTGGAGATCTACTAAAATTTGTTTAATTTGTATGATCAAACATTAGATAAACTCAAAAAAGATAGAATGTGAAGGCATTTGGAGGGTGTAATGTGAAAAATACCCCTTGAAATTCAACTTAGGGTATAAAATGTCAATTTAAAGGTATTTGGAGGGTGCAATGTGGCAAAATCATGATATTCAAGGTTTAAAAATATCAATTAGCCTATATCCCATTTGCAACCAAAAGGACCTAAACCTAACAATCAGTCACAGTTTTTGAGCTCAAATCAGTTTTATCTTCTCTTCTTCCCAACAAAAACTTTGCCTCTACTCAAAACTTGCGACAATCACACATCCTACTAAACAATGATTCCAGGTTGAAGCAATGCGGAATGTAGAAGACGAAATGGAAATAAGGAGGAGAGGGGAGACTGACTGTAGAAAAGAGATTGGCCATGGATTTGACAGAGCTGGGCTCGAAATCCATGAAGGCGAAGTTGCGGCCATTGCTTCGAACGATCTCGAAGGAATGGACCCTGCCCAGCGGCGAGAAGGTCTTATCCACGCCGGTGTCCGTCACGCCGGCGCCGACGCTGCCAATGAATATCCTCTTCACCTCCCCATCCGAAATCGCGGCTCTGGAATGATCTGCATTCTTGCCTGTGATCCGCGGTCCCTTCTCCATACCAAATCGGCCGTCGCGCCGTTATGTCGCGGCCTTTCGTTCCGACAAACCCTTGCACGACGGATTTAGAACTGTGTTAACTCGGGCTATCTACTTCTATTTTCAGTAAAATCGACGTGATCCAAATTTATTTCTTCCAGGCAGCACAGTAAAGAGATAGTAGCCTAACTGTGGTAATTCAGGGCAGGCGGCAGCCGATCTACGCACGGGTGTTCTTCCTGATCGGACAGGAGAAACACCCTAAAATTGTAGTGGAAACGTAGATCGGCAATAAGCCGGAGAAGTTGCGGGCTTTCTTCCGATCGGGCGCCCAGAGCAGCGACGACTTTCACGATCAGCTTAAACAGGGACGTCGACGCAGTGATCAACGTCGAGATCTGCAGTGGATTGGGTCGATCTCCTTCTTCCGATCTTGAGCGGCGACGAAAGCACGAACCACCGGCGAATCGGGAGCAGCGCACAGGATCTAAACGAAGATCCTTCTCTTCCGATCTGTCGGGTATTTGAGGAGGAGAACGCGTGTTTTTATATTTTATTTTTGTAAAAAAAGAATGTAATGCTAGATCAGACGGTTGTAATCGATTAGGTGTCTTATATACCTTGCCAAATTCCTTTTGATGATACTTTTTTTAATATAGTATAGATTTTATTTATTCTGTTTAATAAATTATATATTTTTGATTCTGTTAAATAATTTAAGTCTTATTTATTTTTGTAGGATTTATAACTATTTTTAGTATTTGTTTTAGTTTAATAATTAATATAAAATTAATAATAATTTATATATTTTAATTTATAAATCATTTATTTTATATTTTAGTTTACTAATTTTATATATATTTATTTTTGTAGGTTTATTGACGTGGTCGCGCTCCCGACGTTTGCAAAAGAAATATTTACCGAATTCGTCGCGTTGGCCGACCAATTCATGCAGTCTACATGAAACCAAGACAAAGTCTCGCTGCACTCGTTCAAGCCGATCAAGCATTTCATGTCGCAACCACCCATTCAGCTCTTCTTCATGCAAGCTCATGACAAATATATTATTATGCATTGATGCCGCCACGCCATCATCGCCAACTCTCAAAATGACCGACGCTAAGCAAGTCTACGACATTCAAGTATTTTCATTCACATCATTCTCATGCACAACGCCATCGCCGTCACCTTTTCATGTCAAAGCCCCCATCTCATCATACAACCTACATCACCACCTATTTCTCTTTCTAAAAACCACAACAGTTAAATACATGCACTTTATTATTATTATTATTACTATAACTCTTTACTTCCCCTCTTCATTTCTCCATGAAACCGCTAGCTCCTTTTTATTCTATGAAACCACCACTTTTATATTCTTCTACATTATCTCCTCCCTCCATTTACCTCCTCTTAAATATTTGATAAATATTTGATGTTTCAACTCCATCTTAATTTTAATAATTATGTCCATCATTTATCTCCTCTTTATAAACTATGAAACTCTCACATTTAATTTGGTTGTTTTTTTCATATATTTCATTAATATTTAATTATTATTACAACTTTATTTTCCTCCTCTTACCTTTGGCCTTCCAACCTTTCATGTGTTTTTCATCCTTTCTTTTTTTCCTATAAATAATTGTCAAAGGGGAATGATGAGGGAGTCCACCATTAGGGTTGAAAATCGGGTTGGGTGGCTTATTTTCGAGATATCTTTGGAGTTAGTTTTATTTTATGCAATTTTATTTTATTTGTAATATAGTTTAGATTTTTCTTCTCATGCAATTGTATTCTTTTATTTCATAGTGATAGAATGTATTTTTGAATTATGAGTAGCTAAATTTCCATAAGTACTTGATCATGATGAAACTTGGAATAAAATAAACTCTTGTTTTCTTTATCAAATATCTTGTTCTTAATTTTGCTCGCTTATGATTTATCTTTGATTTATATTTCGTCGAATTCATATTTCACAGATATGTTTTTCGATCCAAGATCCGTATCCTAAATGATCGAGAGGTTGCGGATACGAGTAGATCACTCAAAGATAAAAGGAGTTGCATGCACTCCTCGAGAGAGGACGACATAAATCCTCCGGATTGGAGTCAAATCCAATAGAGTGGTTCACCGCCTAAAGCAAGCTTAGGGGTTTCGACTGGCCGAGAGGTCTTAATCTATCAACCTAAGGTTAGTCAAAAGCATGAGCTCGAGAGAGACGCTTTTGTACTTAGGAACTTCCACGGTCGAGTGAGCAATTTAAGAGTCTTGTGTACTTTATGTTTATGAAGGTTCATTTTAATCCAACGGGATTCTAGATCAAGTGCTATCTTTTAGTTTGTTTTCTAGCTTTAGTTTTAATTTACCTTCAATTTATATTCCGATAAAATAATATCAATTTGGGTGAGTAGAAGTACTCAACAGGCCCCGAGTCTAATACGATATTTCTTATACTATATTTCGATAGGTACACTTGTCTATTTCGAGATTATAGTTTGGATATAATTTTTAAAACTATAAAATTCTTCATCAAGTTTTTGGCGCCGTTGCCGGGGACTATTTTGTTGATATTTTGAAAACGCAAATTTTATTACTTTTATCACTCTCTTTCACTATCCCCATTTCTTTTTTTTCTTTTCTTTTTCAAATTCATTTCTATTAGGTAACGGTTGTTTTATTTTTCTTTTTATAAAAAATATTATCTCAATTGGCCGCTCAAATAGCCAGACTTCAAAATCAACTCAATATTTTACAAGCCGCAAGACAGCGTCAAATTTCTTGTTCTTATTGTGGTGCTCCTCATCATAGTGATAATTGTTATTATAATTATTATAAAAACTTTTGCTATGAAAATAATTTTGAAATTAACAATTATCCTCACTTTGATGCTAATTCTGCTTCAAATTTTCATGAAACTAATTTTTCCAATTCACTTATTTTTCATGAAAATAATTTTTCAAATGCGAATAATTATTTTGATTTAAATAATTTTACTTCTAACTCGGATTTTGGTTTTTCTTGTTCGCAAGATCAACCGAAAAACTTTCCGAGTTATGAGAACATTTATTTAGATCCTAATTTTTGTTCTACTTCTTACGCACCGCACGCTCTCTCTCTTAATTTTGGGGAATCTTCTCAATTTCAATTTGATTCTTTCCCCCAAAATTTGGGTGAGAATTTTCTTACGTTTAATGAGTTTTCTTCTCCTTCGGATAATGTCGCTAATGAGGAACATGACTCTTCATGTACCCCAGTAGTTGTTTATACCGAAGAAGAACAACAACTTTTATTTCTAGAGCTTGTTAGGTGTATGGATGCGCTGGGAGGAGTAGAAGAAGAATATGTTTCTCCTCCTACTACTCCCAATTTTTCTCCTATTAATGAATCTCCATGCACAATTTATGACTTTTTAGGAGCAAAAATTTATGAACTTGATGCTTCCGACGATTTTATTTTAAATAAATTTTCGGATGAAAAATTAATTTTAGACAATAAACAACACGAGCCTTATCTTATAACTTCACAAGAGTCTCCTCCTTGCGAAGATTTTTCTGACACGTTTGCTTTTGATTTTTCTTTAACTAATGACTTTCATGAGGATGATGAGCCGTTGCAATCACACGTCGTCAATGATCCATTTGCCGCTCATATACAGAAATTCACATCACCGCAGGTATGTATATGTGATGTGAATTTACATTTTCAAGTCAAATGTTCAAAAAAGGAGGATCAAGAAACAAGCGGAGGAGTCGCTGGGCGAGCGACTTCGGCGTATTCGCCCAAGCGTGAATTAAGGGAGTTACCCCTTCACTTACATTTTTATTTTACATTCTCCTAACAATAACTGTCTAGCTTAAATACGGAAAAAAGAAAAGCGCTCTTCGGAGACACCCCTTGCTTATCTTTTAATTTTTATGAATTTTTCTTAAAATTTTCACAAATTGTTTTTCTTTCCCCCTCCTACTTGATTTATAAACATTGGGGACAATGTTTATTTTTAAGTATGGGGGTGGATTCTTATTTATTATTTTTAACACAAAAAAATGAAAAAAAATCTTTAAAAATTAAAACAAAAAATAGAAAAATCTTTAAAAACTAATTTTTTTTCTTTTTAATAAAAAAAATAAAACAAAATTAAAAAAGTAAAAAATTATATAATAAACCCCTGCTTAAATTTTTGTGACTTTTTCGAAATTTATTTTGAGTTAATTTATAAGAATTTCTATAATTTTTGATTTTCTAATTTTTTGTTTGATCATAGTTAGTTAGATTTAATTTTTAGGCGATTTGATTTTAAGAAATAAATTTATGAAATAAATTTGTTTAAAATAATCTATTTAGCCCTTTTTCTCTTTTAATTCAAATTAGTTTTAATTTTATAGTGCTTAGTTAAACAATTTCTAGATTTTAATTATAATCACTTATGCTTCAAGATTCTTAGGAAATTTTAATTTACTATAGTTGTTCTCTAATTATTTTAATTTAATCTAAATATTGTTTAGTCTTCCCTTGTTTTTAATTTTTTTTGTTAGATCATATGTCACGGGGATAAGAGGATAAAATTCATTATCCCCTGGTACACATATGCAATTTTTACCTTTTGATTAGATCATATGTCATGAGAATCAAGTATTCCTTGGTACACATATGCACCCAAAAAAAGAGTAAGATGATAAAATTCATTACTCATAAGCAATTTTGTTTGAAGAGAAAAAAAACATCAAAAAGAAAAAAATTGTGTGGGATGAGAGGATAAAATTCATCACCCCCAATCTACGATCTCTTCAATTTCCTTTTTCCTTTTTCCAACCCAATAGCCAATATTATTGCTTTAGAATTAAATTAAAATTTTAAGAGAGCATAAGTAGTAGTTTAAATTTTCCTTTAAGTTTCTTTTTAGTGAAAAAATATTAATAATTTTTAATCTAACTTTGTTTGCTAAATACTTAATTTTGAGTTCTAATTAATTTGTTAGAGAAAACTTTGCTAAATATTTAGCTGTTCACATTTTACTTTCATATTTTAGGACTTAAAATTTTGAATCCCTAAAATTTTATTTTTAACTTTCTTTTGATTTAATAAATTTTTAGTTTGATTAAAAATTATATTAATATCTTATAAGCACTTCTCATAGTTTTGCTCTGGAATAGCAAAAACTTAAGTATTGGGGTATTTGATAAGTAATATTTACGGGTATTTTTACTATAATATTTAGTTTAATATTTAGTTTTAATTAATCATACGAGTGACAGGCACGGGCCTTCGGCCCGGGGGGCATTTGTTATGGGTGCGACATATATCGTGGGTGCGACATTCGTCGTGGGTGCGACATTCATCGTGGGCGGCGACATTCGTCGTGGGTGGCGGCATATGTCGTGGGCGGCGGCATATGTCGTGGGCGGCGGCATTTGTCGTGGGCGGCGATATTTGTCGTGGGCGGCGGCATTTGTCGTGGGCGGCGACATTTATCGTAGGGTGTGTTTTTGGTCGTGGATGTGACATTTGTCGTGGGTGCGGAATTTGTCATGAGTGCGACATTTATGGTGATAGTACCATTCGTGGTGGGTGCGACATCGATCGTGGGTGCAACATTTGTGCTGGGGGTAACATTGATCGTGAGAGCGGCAAATTGTAGTGGGAGCGGCATTTTTTGTGGGCGGTGTCAAGTTTTGTGGGTGGCGACATTTTTGGTGGGAGACGACATTTGTGATGGGAGGCGACATTTGTCATGGGCAACAATAACCATCTAAGAGTGACTTTCAACTATAAATTAGTATCAACAAATGCTTGATTATACAGAAAATAATATTGACGATGGAGTTTCTGAATTGAATAAAGATATGATTATGTTATAACAATATAAATTATTTACAATCACATTAAAAAAAACAAACTCTTGCATTAGTTAGATTTTGACTAAAGATAGGGCACAATGGAGACAAAGGATCCATATAGTCGACCCCATTATAGTGGGATAAAGGCTTGAGTGTTGTTTGGGATGGACCAAAAACGCCGAAACAAACATACCCATTATCATGTTTTTGGCACATTCCACATCTAATCTTTAAATTTGACAAATGACACTCTCTAAATACCTTTAAATTTACATTTTGCACATTATGCAAAATCAGGGGTAATTTGAACTCCCGAATTTTGAGATCTACTAAAATTTGTTTAATTTGTATGATCAAACATTAGATAAACTCAAAAAAGATAGAATGTGAAGGAATTTGGAGGGTGTAATGTGAAAAATACCCCTTGAAATTCAACCTAGGGTATAAAATGTCAATTTAAAGGTATTTGGAGGGTGCAATGTGGCAAAATCATGATATTCAAGGTTTAAAAATATCAATTAGCCTATATCCCATTTGCAACCAAAAGGCCCTAAACCTAACAATCAGTCACAGTTTTTGAGTTCAAATCAGTTTTATCTTCTCTTCTTCCCAACAAAAACTTTGCCTCTACTCAAATACTGCGACAATCACACAGCCTACTAAACAATGATTCCAGGTCGAAGCAATGCGGAATGTAGAAGGCGAAACGGAAATATGGAGGAGAGGGGAGACTGACTGTAGAAAAGAGATTGGCCATGGATTTGACAGAGCTGGGCTCGAAATCCATGAAGGCGAAGTTGCGGCCATTGCTTCGAACGATCTCGACGGAATGGACCCTGCCCAGCGGCGAGAAGGTCTTATCCACGCCGGCGTCCGTCACGCCGGCGCCGGCGCCTCCAATGAATATCCTCTTCACCTCCCCATCTGAAATCGCGGCTCTGGAATGATCTGCCTTCTTGCCTGTGATCCGCGGTCCCTTCTCCATACCAAATCGGTCGTCGCGCCGTTATGTCGCGGCCTTTCGTTCCGACAATGCACGGCGGATTTAGAACTGTGTTAACTCGGGCTATCTACTTCTATTTTCAGTAAAATCGACGTGATCCAAATTTATTTCTTCCAGGCAGCACAGTAAAGAGATAGTAGCCTAACTGTGGCGATTCAGGTCAGGCGGCAACCGATCTACGCACAGGTGTTCTTCCTGATCGGCCAGGAGAAACACCCTAAAACTGTAGTGGAAACGTAAATCGGCAATAAGCCGGAGAAGTTGCGGGCTTTCTTCCGATCGGGCGCCCAGAGCAGCGACGGCCTTCACGATCAGCTTAAACAGGGACGACGACGCAGGGATCACCATCAAGATCTGCAGTGGATTGGGTCGATCTCCTTCTTCCGATCTTGAGCGGCGACGGAAGCACGAACCACTGGCGAATCGGGAGCAGCGCACAGGATCTAAACGAAGATCCTTCTCTTCAGATCTATCGGGTATTTGAGGAGAAGAACGCGTGTTTTTATTTTTGATTTTTGTAAAAAAAGAATGTAATGTTGGATCAGACGGTTGTAATCGATTAGGTGTCTTACATACCTTGCCAAATTCCTTTTGATAATACTTTTTTTTAATATAGTATAAATTTTATTTATTCAGTTTAATAAATTATATCTTTTTGATTCTGTTAAATAATGTTGGAACACCCTATTACTAATTTGGGTCAGGATCACTATGTCTCTAGGAAACAAATGTTTGACCTCCTGTATAGCTCAAAAGGTCAATTAGAATTGAGTCTAAGGGTTAGAAGTCTAGGTTTGGAAGCTGCACTCAAGACTAGGATTTTCTGTTTGGAGACTAAGTCATATCGTCGAGCTCAGCACGACGATTCGTTGAACTCCGATCGACGATCGTCTAGCTCAACTTCGACAGATCGTCGAACTCCATTCGACGATCGCTGAGCTCAACTTCATCACATCGTCGAACTCCATTCGACGATCGGTGAGCTCAGTTCGACGATCTTGACTCAGCTTTGGATCTCTATCTCTGAGCTCAGTTCGATGATCTTTGAGCTCAGATCGACGATATTTTGCTGCTGTATAAGTCCATATCGCTGAGCTCAGTGCGACGAAAGCAGAGCTCAGTTCGACGTTTTCAGATTACTTCAAGGATGTTTCTAGATTTAAATTCAAATCAGTTAAGGAGTTATTCTGCAATTAATTCTGAAGATTTACTAGCCGTTTTCATTCATTTCTGGACCAAGTTTTAAGGGATTTTCAAGGAATATTTCTATGGACTTTCCTCCAGAAGAGATTTTGCAATTAAGGATGCCATTAATGCAGACCAACAACTATTCTTCTCAGAGAATGTTTTTTCATTCAGTACTAGAGAATAAAAGAGAAGAATTTTTGAATCTCTGAGACAGACACACAGATTATAGAGATACATAGACAGACACACAGATTACAGAGATACACAGATAGACACACAGATTACAGAGATACACAGACAGACACCAGTAATCTTCAGAAAAAGAAAAAAAGTATTCTGTCTCAAAGAATTCTCAAGAACACACATCCAAAGAGATCAAGTTTTTTCTGAAATCTTCTGATCTCACAGTCTCAAGTATTCAAGGCCAACATATTTTCAAGACTCCAGACACCCAACATTTCAGTTATTGCTGAAATCATCTATTGCTGGAGCTCAACTTGTAAAGGCCTATCACCCTCAGCAAAGCTTCTCTTCCTGAAGATATCAAGGACTCGGGGGGAGATTTGACACCATCAATCCACATAGTCTTCTCAGCTGATCTGAGAAAGAGAAGACTTCTATCACTCTCTCACCCCCTCTCTGTAAAGGGTTTCTCAAACTCCCTTCAAAAGTTTGAGCTTGGTTTTTGAGCACCTTGTCAAAAGCTCATTGGTGGCAAGACACCTGATCAAAAAATCTGCTTTGGTTTTTGAGCACCTTATCAAAAGCTCATTAGTGCCCAGGACACCTGATCAACTCATCCTGCAGTGGATTCCTACCTAGGGTGGTAGAAGAGTGGATGTACCCAAGTTTAGGGGACCACTATATTTCCTTGTGTCTTCTGGTTTTGCTTGTCTTTATTTTTGTTTCTGGCCTTGATTATTCTGTGATTAACATTTGATTAGTTTAGTTCTGTAATTAGATTTTTAATTGCTTCCCTGCTCACTCATATTACAACAATTGTTGTAAAAAGTTTTAAAGCACCATATACTCTATTCACCCCCCTCTAGAGTATATCAGATCTAGCTGCACTTTCAATTGGTATCAAAGCGAGGTTGGTTAAACATACCACACCTTGGTGGTTGCACAGGCTAACACCTGAACCCAAAGATCCCTAGTTAGATCTGTTTTCTTTTGTATTTTATTATTAGATTTTGTTTTCACAAATCATGGCCCAAAACAAAGATTATGCTAGCACCAGACCTCTAGTGTGCAATCTATCCAAGTTTGCACTTTGGAAAGCAAGGATCAGACTGTACATGAATTCTATTGACGAAGATATTTTTAACTCTGTTTTGACAGTATGTCCAAGACCTCCAGAGAACTCCAGTACAAATGATGTTCCACCTCCATCAGGAACAGATGCTGACATCAAGAGATGGAAGGTACCTGATGCCAAGGCTATGAACATCTTGGCCCAGACAATGTCTGATGACATATTTCAAAAGGTGGCTGAATGCAATTCAGCAAAGGAAATTTGGGACAAACTCTCAAAAATAGTCTCAGGCTCATCTGATGAGAGAAAGGATAGGAGATCCCACCTCATATCTCAATATGAGAATTTCAAGAAGGGAGAAACTGAGTCAGTGGGAGATATGTACAACAGGCTCAGTCTAATTGTCAGTGAACTCAGGACATTGGATAAAGAGATCTCACTAACTGAACTCAATGACAAAATTCTAATGTGCTTCCCTAGCACTTGGGATTCAAGAATCTGGCCAATCAAGGATGCCAGAAGTTTGAATGAGATCACCACTGAAGCTCTATTGGGTAAGCTCAAATCTTATGAGCTACTCATCAAGAATAGAGAAGAAGAACAGAAGGCTGCCTCACCAGCCACAAGAAAAGAGAAGACCATAGCCTTCAAGGCAACTGAAGATCTGCCTGAAGACAAAGTCACGGGCAATGATGAACTGCTCAGTCTGTTGGCCAAAAGATTCTACAAGATAGCCAGAAAGGACTTCAAAAGAAGATCATACAAGGAGCATGATAAGCCAAGGTATGACAAGTCCATTAATAATAATAAAGAAATTGTTTGCTTTGGTTGCAGGAAACCAGGGCACATAGTTCCTGACTGTCCAGAGAACAAAAACAAGGACAGAAGGGACAGGAAAGAAAGAAGAAAGGAGAAAGACTCCAAAAGGAATGGTAATGGCAAACCCTCATCAAGCAAAAACAAATATACAAGAAAGGGGTTTGTTGCTGAATCCTGGAGTGAGACTGAAGAAGAGTCAGAAGCCTCATCTAGCTCCAGTGATGATGAGGATGATGCAGAAGAGAAAGAGTTCTGCATGATGGCAATCAATGCCTCACAGCACAATTTAGAAGAAGAGGAGTCAGAGTCAGACTCAGAGACTCAACCTGAAGAAGATCAGGTAATCAGTTCTTTTGATTTTAATTCAGAGGACTTTAAATCTGAATTTAAAGCACTGTGTTTAGATCTGCTAAAATCTGAGAAAGAAATTATCTCTCTCAGAAATCATTTATCTGAACATAATACTTTAAAATCAGAAAACCTCAAACTCTCTCAGGAGTTGGAGTGCTGTAGGGAGCAAATAACTTCACTGAAAAATGAGCTGTCTGAGGCCAAGAAGCTTGAAGAATCCCTTAATGGGAGAAGCATCAAGTTGATGGACATCACAAGCACAGTGAACTCCAGATTTAACAGTACACTGGGCTTGGGTGCTTCATCCAGCCAACCCATAGTTCTAACAACTCCAATCAAATTCATTTCTGACAAAGGAAAGGGAGTTGTAGAGGTTGCTAGGAAAAATTCTGATCTGCCCAAGAAAACCAAGTCCCAGCAGAAATCGTCGAACGGAGATCGACGATCGCCGAATGAAGATCGACGATCGCCGAACGAAGATCGACGATCTCAGCCAAAATCGTCGAACTCAGGTCGACGATCTCAAGTTCCTGAACTCTGCTATAGTCGACCGTCGAACGGAGCTCGACGATCTGACCCAAGATCGTCGAACGCAGCTCCAAGATCGTCGAACAGAGGTCAGAGCTCTGGAAAGTTTTTCAAGGACAAATCAAAATTCAATCCTAAGGGTCCTTCATCCCAAATCTTTAACCCTTATACTGAATGGATTATACCTCCAAGGAGATATCATCCTGAAGGATATAAGAGTCAACCTGGGATGTCCTTTATTTCAGAATTTAAAGGTTATCAACCTAGGCCCAAGGTAAACTGGGTTAAAAACAAATGAATTGTCTTATGTGCAGGTGAAGACCTATCCAACATCTAACCAGCAATGGTACTTGGATAGTGGGTGCTCTAACTACATGACAGGGAACAAGGACAACCTCACTTCCTTTAGAGCCAAGCTTGGACCCAAAGTTATCTTTGTTGATTCAAAATTTGTACAGACTAAAGGATATGGTGCAGTCCGGATTGGATCAGTAACTTTCAAGAAGGTAGCTTATGTGGAAGGACTGAAGCACAACTTAATAAGCATCAGTCAGCTGTGTGATGAAGGCTACCAGGTGACCTTCAGCAAAGCATTATGCAAAATCAAGTCAGAGGACAACACAACTGTGTTGACAGGTAAAAGGAAAGGTAACATCTATCTAGTAGATTTTCTTTCAACTGATGTAGATATTTGCCTGTTTAACTCTGTCTGTAGACCAAATATTTTATGGCATAAGAGACTAGGACACCTAAACCTTAGAACTATTGCTAGGATATCCAAGGACAACCTTGTTAGAGGACTACCTTCTGGTCCCTACAAGAAGGAAGGACTCTGTAGGGCTTGTCAATTAGGCAAGCAAACTAAAAACAGCTTTAAGTCACTTAATAAGAGTGATTCACCTAGGATATTGTATCTGTTACACATGGATCTTTTTGGACCCATCACAGTACAAAGCCTAGGAGGGAAATCCTACACTTTAGTAGTTGTAGATGACTTCTCTAGATTCACTTGGGTGTTCTTTCTAAGGAAGAAGTCTGATAACTTTAAGTGCCTGACAGAGTTTCTCAAATATATACAGATTGAGTTCAATACTCATATTGTCCTGATCAGAAGTGATCATGGGACAGAGTTTGATTCTCTTCTTATGCAAGAGTTCTGTCAGAGTGAAGGGATCAGGCATACTTTCTCAGTTCCTAGAACTCCTCAACAAAATGGGGTAGCTGAAAGGAAAAATAGAACCCTTATTGAATCAGCCACTACATTGTTGTCAGATGCTCATCTACCTCTATCCTTTTGGGCAGAGGCAGTGAACACCTCCAACTATGTGCTGAATAGAAGTTTGATACATAAACTAAAGGGAAAGACTCCCTATGAATTACTCAAAGGGAAGAAACCTAAAGTTGATTATTTTAGAGTCTTTGGTTGTATTTGCTATATACATAATAATGACAAGAAATATTTAGCAAAATTTCAAGACAAAGCTGATGAAGGAGTGTTTCTGGGATACTCCATGATCAGCAAGGCTTATAGGGTTTATAATAAATCATCTCTAAAAATTGAGGAATCTGTTCATATATCATTTGATGAATTTAACATGTCTTTCAAGGAGAAGATCCCTTCTACCATAGAACCCTTGCAGGAACATTCTCTAGTTGAAGACTTGAACAAGTTACAGGTTACCCAAAGGAATGAAGCAGTGAAGATGAAGAAAGTGCTCAACATATTTGAAAGAAAACTGTTGTCGACCTAAATCACCTAGAGGGGGGTGAATAGGTGGTTTGTGCGTCTTTTGCGAAATAAAAATTAATTAGAGCACTGCACAGAAATATCTACCAATATCACAGACGACACAAGATGTATAGTGGTTCCCCAACCTTGGGTACATCCACTTTCCCTCACCGATCTAGCAATCAACTAGACTCGGCTACTCCACTATCTCGGATCAAAAATCGATCCTACCCTAGGAACAAAGTTCCTACAAACTCGATCCAACAAAACGGATCTACACCTCGGAAGATAGCACTTCCTACAAACTCGGAGTGAAAAACTCCTACACTCGGAGAAGATTTCTCCTACAAGATTAATAAAGTGTTTACAAGAATACAAACAGTAAATCACTCAGATCTGAAAGAAATGACCAGGATCTTCTTCTTTTCAACTTTGCAGCTTTTTCAGAAATCGGTGAAGAAGGTCTCGGCCTCGATCTGGATCTACTTCCTTTTACAGAAATCGAGAGAGAATGTGATCAGTGAAGTCGATCTCGATCTGTAACTTTTCTTCAGAATAAACCTCTGAAAGTAGAAGCTTTGGCCGGATAAGAAGGCGGCGGCGGCGGCTTCCGTTTCGCGAAAGTCGGAGAGAGGCAGCTGAAGAATATTTCTCGAAAAAGAGATTACAAGAAAGCTTAGAGAAAAACTTAGGGTTTGTCATTTTTTGATAGGACCTTTTATAGGAGAGACTAACAGTCATAATCGGTCTTAATGATGTATACGTGGACCAATCATGTCGCTTGATTTGAAAAATCCCGTCAGAAAAATGACTTAGAAAATTTTCGGAAATATATGGCCAACTACACGAGTAGGTCAATAACTACTCGAGTAGTTGAATAGCTACTCGAGTATATGATGGGAAACATACTCGGGTAAGTATAAACAGACTACTCGAGTATATAGAGATCAACTACTCGAGTATATAGACAGAACTACTCGAGTATACTAAGAGATCAACTACTCGAGTATATAGACAGAACTACTCGAGTATATTAAGAGATCAACTACTCGAGTATATAGACAGAACTACTCGAGTATACTAAGAGATCTACTCGAGTATATAGAGAAACTACTCGAGTACTGGAAGAGCTACTCGAGTATATTACATAACCTACTCGAGTACATGAAGTCCTACTCGAGTGGAATACTTAGAAAAATTCTGAAGAGGTCTACTGGCAACTACTCGAGTAGTTGAACTAAACTACTCGAGAGGAAGTAACCTACTCGAGTAGGTGAAGGTTCTACTCGAGTAAAAGACTTAGAAAAATTCTAGAGTAGGGAAATTGCAAGGTACACGGGTAACACAAGAACTACCCGAGTAGGTAAAGTGAACTACTCGAGTATGTTTCTATCTACTCGAGTATGTAAAGTGAACTGCTCGAGTATGTTTCTATCTACTCGAGTATGTGAGTAAACTTACTCGAGTATATGACTTAATATACTCGAGTAGATGACTTAGCTACTCGAGTATATGACTATGTCTACTCGAGTACAAGATTCCTTTACTCGAGTAACTTATACCCAGACTACTCGAGTAGGTGAAACCACTACTCGAGTAAAACACTTAGAATTTTTCTGATGTTGGAAAAATTGATTCTTCTAGAGTAGCCAACTCCCAATGCCTTTCCCATAGTCCAATAGCTTGAATATAAAGTGTATCCCAAAAGAGAGACCACACATGAGTCAACACTTTGGAATATGCAATGAGGGATTACATTGCACAGTTCCTGTGTTTGGTGACCCACTGTGGGCTGACATTGGCCTACACTTCCCAGTGAAACTCCTGCACACATATAGCCCAAACCAAGCATCAAATACAACTTAATTCATCTTAGTTTCAGGGTGACTTCATCAAATCTGGGTTCATGTGGATGAAATACCCAACAATATTGAAGAACAACTTGAAGAGCCAGTTGTTGTACCACAAGAGGAAACAACAACACAGGTTGGTGAACAATCAACACCCCCTGTTGATTTAGTAACATCAAGAGACCATCCAATTTCCCAAATAATTGGAGACATCTCAGCTGGTGTGCAAACCAGAAATCAGGTTAACCAAAACCTGTTGCACACCTGCTTCCTATCTCAAATTGAACCTCAGTCCATTCAAGATGCAGAGCAAGATCCACACTGGATCATTGTAATGTAAGAAGAGTTGCATCAATTTGAGAGGAACAAAGTATGGGAACTAGTGCCAAAGCCTAAGGATCATTCCATTGTTGGAATAAAATGGGTATTCAGAAACAAACTGGATGATCAAGGAGTAATTGTAAGAAACAAAGCAAGGCTAGTTGCTCAGGGATATTCTCAAGAAGAAGGAATAGACTACGACCAGACTTTTGCACCAGTTGCAAGATTGGAAGCCATCAGAATATTTTTAGCTTATGCAGCACATAAAGGCTTCAAGGTATATCAGATGGATGTCAAAAGTGCATTTCTAAATGGAGATATCAAAGAGGAAGTATATATCAGAAAACCTCCAGGTTTTATCTCTCCAACTTATCCTGATTATGTTTTTAGATTGAACAAAGCATTATATGGTCTCAAGCAAGCTCCTAGAGCATGATATGAGACCCTAGTATGCTTTCTCAGAGTAGACCAAACTCTTTTCATTAGAACCCATAAGTCTCATACCCTACTAGTACAGATTTATGTAGATGATATTATTTTTGGTTCTACTGACTCCAAATTGTGCAGAAGGTTTTCCAACCCAATGCATTCTAAATTTGAGATGAGTAGCATGGGTGAGCTATCCTTCTTCCTAGGATTGCAAGTCAAGCAACATGCTGAAGGCATCTTCATTTCTCAAACAAAGTATGCTAATGAATTGGTTAAGAAATTTGGCATGTCTGAAGCATCTTGTATGAAAACACCCATGCCTACTAATACTGTATTGGATGCTGATGAACATGGGAAACCTGTTGATCAGACAACATATAGAGCAATGATTGGCTCTATACTGTACCTTACAGCTAGTAGACCAGATATAATATTTGCTACATGTATATGTGCTAGGTTCCAAGTAAGCCCTAGAGAGTCACACCTAACACTAGTAAAGAGGATTCTCAGGTATGTTAAAAGTTGTCCAAATCTAGGTCTCTGGTTTCCAAAAGATTCAGCATTTGATTTAACTGGATTTTCTGATGCTGATTATGCTGGATGCAGAATTGACAGGAAAAGCACTAGTGGAACTTGTCAGTTCCTTGGTGACAGACTTGTCTCCTGGTTTTGTAAGAAACAAACTTCTGTGTCAACTTCAACTGCTGAAGCTGAATATATGGCTGCAGGCAGTTGTTGTTCACAAATCTTGTGGATTCAAAACCAACTCCTAGACTATGGCTACAACTTAGAGAAGTCTAAAATCTTTTGTGATAACACCAGTGCTATTTATATAGCTCAAAATCCAGTCCTCCATAGTAGGACAAAACACATAGAGATTAGACATCATTTCTTAAGGGATAATGTTGAAAAGAATAAAATTGAACTACAGTATATCCCAACTGATTTACAAAGGGGAGATATTTTCACCAAGCCCTTGGACGAAAAGAAACACACCTTCTTCCTAAATCAGTTAGGAATGTTAGATGGAGGAAGTCTTAAATAATCTCTAAGATTTTGAAAGCTTAAAAATTGACCAAGACTAGGCAAACATCTTGATTTTTCTTAGTGTCTAGGGTCTTTCTGATCTCTGAACTGCGCTCGACGATTTTCCCCCAGATCGTTGAACGGAGATCGACGATTTTCGAAATCGTCGAACTGAGTTCAGCGTTTCTCAGATAATATGAACTATCTCTTCCGGTCAACGATCGTCGAACGGCGCTCGACGATGATGTTCTCTGAACGATCGTCGAACAGAGCTCGACGCTCTCCAATATCGTCGAACGGAGATCGACGATGTTGAATACTCTTCAGATTCCTTTAGAAGCCTCGGTCGTCGAACTGAGTTCAACGATCTTTCCAATTATGCGTCGAACCCTAATATAAAATTCATTTTTCACCGTCGTTCTCCTTTGTGCTTTCGATTTCTCTGCAAGAACTTTCTTTCCCTCCAAACCGTTCTGCACTTGGTCGTTTTGTTTGTTGAACTTTTGCAGGTACCCATGGCTATGTCTGTTGCTATTCTCGCCGCCATGAAGTTTGATGATGGCTTTGACATCGACATGGAATCCTTCAGCACAACCGACCAGGCTTTTTAGGATATCTTGGGGTTATTCAAAGTGCAGAACCTGATAGCAATCATGACCATAAGGATCAAGCTTGCATCTGATGAGATTAAGGAATGGGTCTACACTGCCCACAATCAAGACAACTCCACCATTGTTGGGTCAATATCTGGCACTCAGGTACCCTTGACCCCAGAAATTTTATCAGAGGTTTTTGAGTTAAGAAATGGTGGAGATACTGCTGACTTGTCTGGAGAAGTGTATACTGAATTGCTTGCCAGAATGGGTCATTCTGAGGCCAACCCTAGCAAGCTCTTGAAAAAGAACCTTTCTGTGGAATACAGATTCCTGGCAGATGTAGTTGGGAAAGTGCTACTGGCTAAGCACTCTGCTCATGATACAATCTCAAGGTATCAGCTCTGCCTCATTAGAGCCCTTGTAGACAGGAAGAATTTGTATTGGGGAGAAGTATTCTTTGACCTTATCAAGAAGAAGATAAACAAATGTTTTGTAAACTTTGGAAGAATCATCGGGGTGTTTCTGTAGCATAGGTGTCCTGCTCTGCTACTCTCTTCTGGAATCCATATCAATGCATCCAAGAGACTGTCTTGTGCCCTCTTTGGAAAATGGGACAGACAAATCAGCAAGCCCAGCAGGCCCTCCTCCAGCACTCCTTCAGGCACAAGGACTCTCAGAGTCACTTCCCCACAGGTCTCTGCCCCTGTAGATGACCTGCCTGCTGATGTTGCTCCTCCTACTCCTCCAATTCCCTCTCTTCCCATACCAACTACCATTCCAACTCCATCCACCATCATCATCTCCAGCCCCTCTCCAACATCTACACCATCTCCAGTACCTACTCTTCCACTCACAGAAGACCAATTCCATCCATTATTCTCCTACCCTCAACCAGATATCACTTCATCACCCTCCCATCCTTCCTTCACCCTTATTGATGATTCTTTTATGGATGACTCTCCATCCTCTCCTCCTGAGCTACCCTCATCCTCAACTTCCTATCAAGATCTTCTACAACAAATTATTGACCAACCCACATTCACCCCATCTATCTCTATCACACTGTCCTCCACATCCACCTTACCCACACCTCAGCCATCTCTTCCCCCATTCACCAGCTCTCCACTACCCTCCCCAATAGCTTCTCCTCCATCTTCTACCTCTGCTCCAGTCACCCTTGGGCAAGTAGACATTCCAACCCTTGCTGACAGGCTGTATGAATTGCTAGCCCCCAGGCTATCTCTTCTTTTGGAGACCTCCTTGGCTCCATTACACCTGTCAGTGGCAGCCCTCTCTGCCAGGCTCTCATCTCTTTTACCTCAGGAAGCCCCTTCTGCAGTGTGCCTTGATCCAGCCTTGTCTGAATCTAGGCAGGGGGAGATGCCCTATGAAGTGAGTCTTCCTGCTGCTGCTGTTGTTGCTGTTTCTGTGAGCCTGTCTGCTGCTGCGGCTGTTGCTGCTGTCTCAGTGAGCCTGCCTACTGCTGTTTCCTCAGTTCTTGCTGCTGCTGCTGCTGTGTCTCAAGAACAAATTCCTCCTGCTACAATCTTTGCATTAGACCTCAGGTCTTTGCTTTCAAATTTTGATTCTGCATATTTCAGCTGTCAGCCAGAGATAACTGTTGTCCAGCCCCCAGAGGATCTGTCCAAGGCACTTATGCCATTCTCCTGCTGTGACCCCAGCATCATCACTTCTTTTGTCCACTCAGTGTATGCTGCTGCTTCTTCTGATGAAAGAATTGTTGTTGTTTCTGATGTTGCTGCCCCTACTGCTGCTTAAAATTTTGATACTGCTGATATTTCTGTTACTGCTGATGAACCAATCACTAAGGAGATACTTATGACAGAGGCACCTGAGTTTGAGCCTTCTGCATTTTCTGATGATATTCCTACTGTTGATGTTGCTGTTAGTGAAACTATTGCTGCTGCTGTTACTTCTCCAGAATCTGCAATATCTGCTGCTGTTGTTATTGCTTCTACTTCAATTGCAACACCTTCTGTATCTGCTGCTGTCATTTCTGCTGTTACTGCTTCAACCTCTGCTGCTATACCCTCTATTGCCTCATCTATTTCCATACAGCTCAAGAAAGATCTGATGAAGAAAATTGATGCCCTTTATGATGATCAGAGTTCTAAAAGTGATGAGTACAGAACAGACTCTGATGATTCTTCTGCTACCATTGCCAGGAAAAGAAAGGCAAGGAGCAAAGCCATGAAGAGAGTACCTCCTGCCAAGGTCAAAGATAATAATGATATTCCATACTACATTCTTCATGATTGCCCTATCACTGAGCACTGGATGCAGTACTCTAAGAATCAACTGAAGGCAATGAAAAAGAAAAGGAAATATAAAAAGTGTTCTTCACAATTCCAACACTCTCATCCTCCTCCACCACCTCCTCCTGATGCAGGTGCAGGTGGAAGTTCTGCAGCTCAACCCCCTGCCAGAAGTCAAGCTCCCTATCAGCCTCATGCTAGATCCTATAATAGGGGAAGCCAATCCAGGGGTTCCCAATCCAGGAGAGGAGGATACAGAGGCAATCAAAGATATCTCCAGGTCTACTCCAAAGGATACTCAAGGCAACACCCATACTCCAGGGGAGGACAAATTTCTTCTAACACCACATCTGGTCCTTTTCCCTATAAATTAAAGGAAACTGTGTCTTCCAGGCCTCCTCAGGACAATCCTTCTAACAGATATGAGCCACCAGTACCTTTTGAGGACCCTGAGAACAATCCAGCTGCTTGTGCTGCAAGAATGAAAGAACTAGTTGCACTAGATCAGATCAAAAAGGCTAAAGAGCAAGGAAGAGATTCCTCCAACATTTCTACAATGTCTGAACAGAGAAAGAAAGAGCTAGAAAGATATGCATCAAGCAAATGTTTTGATTCTGACAGGTATATGGAACTGCATCCTGAAGCTGTAGTTCTCAGGCCTAAACAGCAAACATCTTTAGGTACAGCAGATGATACCAGATCAAAGAAGGAAGCCCTCAATCCCAATAGAGAGATCAAACTTGTTAAGGGCAAGGAAAAGAAATGACAATGTAAGGTGATAATCTCTGTGATTTCTGATTATTATCTGGGATGATATATATATATATATATCTTTGTGGTTCTGCTTGTCCAGCTTTTCTTTTTTGTCTTTCTGTATTGCTGCTTGTATGTTGTTAATTAAATTTTTCCAAGGTCTGTAAATAGTAATCCTAACCCAAATAGGGGGAGATTGTTGGAACACCCTATTACTAATTTGGGTCAGGATCACTATGTCTCTAGGAAACAAATGTTTGACCTCCTGTATAGCTCAAAAGGTCAATTAGAATTGAGTCTAAGGGTTAGAAGTCTAGGTTTGGAAGCTGCCCTCAAGGCCAGGATTTTCTGTTTGGAGACTAAGTCATATCGTCGAGCTCAGCACGACGATTCGTCGAACTCCGATCGACGATCGTCTAGCTCAACTTCGATAGATCGTCAAACTCCATTCGACGATCGCTGAGCTCAACTTCATCACATCGTCGAACTCCATTCGACGATCGGTGAGCTTAGTTCGACGATCTTGACTCAGCTTTGGATCTCTATCTCTGAGCTCAGTTCGACGATCTTTGAGCTCAGATCGACGATATTTTGCTGCTGTATAAGTCCATATCGCTGAGCTCAGTCCGACGATAGCAGAGCTCAGTTCGATGTTTTCAGATAACTTCAAGGATGTTTCTAGATTCAAATTCAAATCATTTAAGGAGTTATTCTACAATTAATTCTGAAGATTTACTAGCCGTTTTCATTCATTTCTGGACCAAGTTTCAAGGGATTTTCAAGGAATATTTCTATGGACTTTCCTCTAGAAGAGATTTTGTAATTAAGGATGCCATTAATGCAGACCAACGGCTATTCTTCTCTGAGAATGTTTTTTCATTCAGTACCAGAGAATAAAAGAGAAGAATTTTTGAATCTCTGAGACAGACATACAGATTACAGAGATACACAGACAGACACACAGATTATAGAGATACACAGATAGACACACAGATTACAGAGATACACAGACAGACACCAGTAATCTTCAGAACAAGAAAAAAAGTATTCTGTCTCAAAGAATTCTCAAGAACACACATCCAAAGAGATCAAGTTTTTTCTGAAATCTTCTGATCTCACAGTCTCAAGTGTTCAAGGCCAACATATTTTCAAGACTCCAGACACCCAACATTTCAGTTATTGCTGAAATCATCTATTGTTGGAGCTCAACTTGTGAAGGCCTATCACCCTCAGCAAAGCTTCTCTTCCTGAAGATATCAAGGACTCAGGAGGAGCTTTGACACCATCAATCCACATAGTCTTCTCAGCTGATCTGAGAAAGAGAAGACTTCTATCACTCTCTCACCCCCTCTCTGTAAAGGGTTTCTCAAACTCCCTTCAAAAGTTTGAGCTTGGTTTTTGAGCACCTTGTCAAAAGCTCATTGGTGTCAAGACACCTGATCAAAAAATCTGCTTTGTTTTTGAGCACCTTATCAAAAGCTCATTGGTGCCCAGGACACCTGATCAACTCATCCTGCAGTGGATTCCTACCTAGGGTGGTAGAAGAGTGGATGTACCCAAGTTTAGGGGAACCACTATATTTCCTTGTGTCTTTTGGTTTTGCTTGTCTTTATTTTTGTTTCTGTCCTTGATTATTCTGTGATTAACATTTGATTGGTTTAGTTCTGTAATTAGATTTTTAATTGTTTCCCTGCTCACTCATATTACAACAATTGTTGTAAAAAGTTTTAAAGCACCATATACTCTATTCACCCCCTCTAGAGTATATCAGATCTAGCTGCACTTTCAAATAATTTAAGTCTTATTTATTTTTGTAGGATTTATAACTATTTTTAGTATTTATTTTAGTTTAATAATTAATATAAAATTAATAATAATTTATATATTTTAATTTATAAATCATTTATTTTATATTTTAGTTTACTAATTTTATATATATTTATTTTTGTAGGTTTATTGACGTGGTCGCTCTCCCGACGTTTGCAAAAGAAATATTTACCGAAGTCGTCGCGTTGGCCGAGCAATTCATGCAGTCTACATGAAACCAAGACAAAGTCTCGCTGCACTCGTTCAAGCCGATCAAGCATTTCATGTCGCAACCACCCATTCAGCTCTTCTTCATGCAAGCTCATGACAAATATATTACTATGCATTTATGCCGCCACGCCATCATCGCCAACTCTCAAAATGACCGACGCTAAGCAAGTCTACGACATTCAAGTATTTTCATTCACATCATTCTCATGCACAACGCCATCGCTGTCACCTTTTCATGTCAAAGCCCCCATCTCATCATACAACCTACATCACCACATATTTCACTTTCTAAAATTCGTCATAGTTAAATACATACACTTTATTATTATTATTATTACTATAACTCTTTACTTCCCCTCTTCATTTCTCCATGAAACCGCTAGCTCCTCTTTATTCTATGAAACCACCACCTTTATATTCTTCTACATTATCTCCTCCCTCCATTTACCTCCTCTTAAATATTTGATAAATATTTGATGTTTCAACTCCATCTTAATTTTAATAATTATGTCCACCATTCATCTCCTCTTTATAAACTATGAAACTCTCACATTTAATTTGGTTGTTTTTTTCATATATTTCATTAATATTTAATTATTATTATCACTTTATTTTCCTCCTCTTACCCTTGGCCTTCCAACCTTCCATGTGTCTTTCATCCTTTCTTTTTTTTCCTATAAATAATGGTCAAAGGGAATGATGAGGGAGTCCACCATTGGGGTTTAAAATCGGGTTGGGTGGCTTATTT
>CM077150.1:239830177-240102889 GCA_039583875.1 Platanthera guangdongensis | reverse complement strand
TTTATGCAATTTTATTTTATTTGTAATATAGTTTAGATTTTTCTTCTCATGCAATTGTACTCTTTTATTTCATAGTGATAGAATGTATTTTTCAATTATGAGTAGCTAAATTTCCATAAGTACTTGATCATGATGAAGCTTGGAATAAAATAAACTCTCTTTTCTTTATCAAATGTCTTGTTCTTAATTTTGCTCGCTTACGATTTATCTTTGATTTATATTTCGTCGAATTCATATTTCGCAGATATGTTTTTCGATCCAAGATCTGTATCCTAAATGATCGAGAGGTTGCGGATACGAGTAGATCACTCAAAGATAAAAGGAGTTGCATGCACTCCTCGAGAGAGGACGACATAAATCTTCTGGATTGGAGTCAAATCCAATAGAGTGGTTCACCGCCTAAAGCAAGCTTAGGGGTTTCGACTGGCCGAGAGGTCTTAATCGATCAACCTAAGGTTAGTCAAAAGCATGAGCTCGAGAGAGACGCTTTTGTACTTCGGAACTTCCACGGTCGAGTGAGTAACTTAAGAGTCTTGCGTACTTTATGTTTATAAAGGTTCATTTTAATCCATCGGCATTCTAGATCAAGTGCTATCTTTTAGTTTGTTTTCTAGCTTTAGTTTTAATTTACCTTCAATTTATATTCCGATAAAATAATATCAATTTGGGTGAGTAGAAGTACTCAACAGGCCCCGAGTCTAATACGATATTTCTTATACTATATTTCGATAGGTACACTTGCCTATTTCGAGATTATAGTTTGGATATAATTTTTAAAACTATAAAATTCTTCATCACTCACCCTCCAAAAAACGGCCCCCAGATCTCCATAAGACAGGCCTGACAACAAAAGCCCTCAGGTATCCACGAGACAAGCTTCTCAACAATATATTGCTCATAGGGATCTAACGTCAGCGGTAGCACTACCGTCGCGCAGTATGGGAAAGATTATTGCTTCCTCCCCTTACTCGGGTGTTTTCCTGGAGACTACCCCCAGTACTCTCAACGCAGTCATCTACACACTCTATGACTCCAAAAATCTACACGATTACTATGGTGTCTTCTCCGACAAACAAAACATACAACATCACCAATTCAGACCAACCCATCCGGATGTGCTTCACACATCATCCATATTTCGTGTAACACCCCCTATCCGTCACATAGAAAATAGCAGTAGGTCCGGCCGGGGCCCGACACCATATACCACAGACAGACCGGGTGGTTACTCAATGGAAACCATCCAACCAATCCAACGTCCTACACAGAGTATTTTAGCGGAAGCAGTTTTATAAGTTGTAATTAAAAGAACCCAGCAACAAGCATGAATGTCCACTAACAAGCCAAAAAGGAATGAAGTACGTACACAAGTACTGGCCTTAAGGCCTTACAAATGGTTTACTCAAATTACATATTTTCCATACCACGGCACGCAGGCCGGTCATACATGAACGAAAGCCAGTAAACACTCCAATTAGGCCTTCGAGGGCCGGCTTCGCAATTTGGGCTTTAGCCCGCTATTGACCGCTTGGTCCAGCAGCACCTTCAAGCACAATCCACCACACGGTGGCAAACAAAAGCAACGGTCAGCAATGCTGACCAAATTATAACGATCTGGCCCCCAACTCGGGGCGGCGATGCTCCTTCCCTGCACTTATTAGCATAACCAAGCAATATATATATACATTGCATCACAGGCATTGGCACGCACAGCCACACACCCCGTGCACTCAGAGCACATTCTCGGTGAACCGGTCAATGTCACGTCATTTAAAGCCATAGACACCCCGGTCTTACCACCGCCACTTTGACAGCCAAACAATGAGCAATTTATCTTCCCGGCATGGGTCACGTCAATTTAAGCCATAGACCGCCGAAGACCCTCATCTATGCCAACGGCTCTAACCGAAAAACATAGAATGGGTACGGTTCTGCCTAACCCGTGCTCACATCGCAACGACAATTTAAGTCATATGCGCGGGTCAAACTTCTCCCGAGTCTCGTTTCGTTACATAAAATCACATAACCCGGTTATATTCAAGTTGGCTCCCAGACCACCAAGTTGGCAGAACCACGCATCTGCCCAGTTTTCCGGGTGCACCTTGGGGTTAATCCCCAAGGCTCCCTATTGCAATCTACCACGTAGAAAACCTGAAAAACATACATTCGCACGGAGTCTTCTCCGGCCTTTATGCAATGCAACATCACCGATCCAGACCCACTTGTCCGGGTAGACTTCACATATCATGCCTATGTCCGTTCTCGAATACGGACTCAGAACAACGGGGACTTTACATGTCTACCCAAAGGAACGCCTCCAACTCACCGCAAGCTCGCGAGAGCGGGCTTCCTATGTAATAGAAGTAGAGCTTCACATGCTCAAGTAGAGAATCGTTACCCTAGCGTTCTTCCTTGGTGCCATGGAAATGTACGCGGATGAAAATCACCGCAATCTACTTCCCTTCGTAGATCCGAAGTCGGCTCGTGATTTGGAGCTCCGAAGCTCCTCCAAATACCGGATCTAAGCATCTTCTTCCTCCTTTGCTCTCCCCTCTCTCTAGGATTTAGACAGAGAACCATAACAGAAAATAAGGGTTTTGAAACCCTGTACACGGGTATAACCCATCGGATTAACCACCAGCCGTCGGATCCCACAAAAGGGAAATGCACGGCTACGATCCAGGTCTGACCTGGACAAAGAGGGCTAAACACCGCACAGTTCACCAATCTGGAGCAAGACACGTCCGCGACCAATCAAATTGTGTCGGGACATTTAGTCAAGATCCCGCCAAAACCTCTGTGTCGACACTCCGCGTCGATAGAGTCAAACACGCCACAATCCGCCCCGCGCTCAACGATCGTCGAACCAAGATCGTCGACTGCTGCCAGATCATCGAACAGATATCTCTGGCCAAATCGTCGAACGCAGCCAGATCGTCGAACGGAGATCGCTCGCCCGATCGTTGAACACACGTCCCGATCGTCGAACCCACGGCCCGATCGTCGAACCCACGACCCGATCATCGAACGAAGATCGCTGGCCATTCGTCGAACGAAGATCGCTGGCCATTCGTCGACCACAGAATTGTGACCAGATCGTCGAGCGCTGCTTGACGATCGTCGAACCCAGAAAACTACCTGATCGATTTGCTAGATCTTTGAACTAAATCGTCGAACCCCTCTCGACACGCCCTGGGAAACGCCCGTGTCCCAGGCCGTATTCTCTGCTCGACGATCGTCGAACCCAAAATCATCGAACACACGACCAAATTGTCGAACCAGCTCGACACGCCCTGGGACACACCCGTGTCCAAGGCCGTGTTTGCTGCTTGACGATCGTCGAACCCAATTTCGTCGACCTCTCGGCCAGATCATCGAACCCAACACGACATGCCCTGGGACACGCCCGTGTCCCAGGCCGTGTGCCTCCTGCCAAATTCCAAATTTGGCCCGGAATGCCTCCCATCGCTCTTTTGAGTTTCGGGGCGTTACAACTCTCTCCCTCTTAAAAGAATTTCGTCCACGAAATTTCATAAAGGAAAGATAAGCACAAAACTAAAATTTGTACCTGAGCGGAACAACTCCGGATACTCATCAAGCATAGTCTGCTCTCGTTCCTAAGAGAGCTCTTCTCGGCAGCAATTGTCCCAACGGACCTTAACCATCATGATCTCTTTATTGCGTAGCCGCTTGACCTCCGAGTCCTCAATCTGCATGGGCTTGACCTTTGTTGTCAACCCACTATCCACCGGCACTTGATCAACCGCCATCACTTGCGAAGGCTCTAGCACAGCCTTCCGAAGCATCGATATGTGGAATGCATCGTGTAACCCACTAAGCTCCACCGATAGCGTCAACCGATAAGTCGCTTCGTCAATCCGCTCCAGAACCTCAAATAGCCCAAGATACCTCGGGCTTAGCTTTTTCAAGCGCCGCACCCGCGAGACACCCTTGAACAGCTTGATCTTTAAGTACAC
Source organism: Platanthera guangdongensis (assembly GCA_039583875.1). Taxonomy (NCBI): domain Eukaryota; kingdom Viridiplantae; phylum Streptophyta; class Magnoliopsida; order Asparagales; family Orchidaceae; genus Platanthera; species Platanthera guangdongensis. The sequence continues at coordinate 240,098,912 of CM077150.1, read as the reverse complement.
CCAGTCGCCCACAGCGAACTCCATGTTCCTGTGCTTGGCATTATAGTACTTTTCTTGCCGGTCCTGAGCGATAAGCAATCTCTCCCGAATGGTTCGCACCAACGAAGTAGCATCTTACACCTCTTGACGCTTGTACAACTTTGACTCACCCGTTTCCAACCAGGACAATGGTGTGCGACGTCTTCTACCATAAAGGGCATCGAAGGGCGTCATTTGAATACTTGTCTGGTAGCTATTGTTGTACATAAATTCCACCAAATAAAGATGGTCTTCCCAATGCTTTCCAAAGTCCAAGACACATATGCGGAGCATGTCTTCCATAGTTCTATTAACCCTCTCAGTCTGCCCATCCGTCTGTGGATGGAAGGCTGTTCTAAAACTGAGCTTTGTTCCCAACATTTGCTGCACAAGCCTCCAATCATTGGATGTGAACCGCCCATCTTGGTCACTCACGATGCTGCGAGGCACACCGTTGAGCCGCACTATGTTATCCACATATAAATTTGCCAACTTCTCCACCGGATCATCCTTCCTATGCGGAATGAAATGCGACACCTTCGTTAGCCGATCTATGACCACCCAGATGGCGTCGTTCCCCTTTTGCGACCTTGGAAACCCATGCACAAAGTCCATAGTGATGTCGTCGAATTTCCACTCCTGAATAGGCAAGGACTTCAGAAATCCTCCCGGCTTTTGGCACTCCACCTTCACCAAGGCGCAAGTTTGGCACTTCGCCACATAGAGCGTCATATCCTTCTTCAGTCCTGACCACCAGAACAGTATCTTAACGTCGCGGTACATCTTTGTGCTCCCCGGGTGAATCGAGTACTTGGTATGGTGCGCCTCGTACAACAAATCCACCCGTGAACTGCCCACGCTTGGGACGCAAAGACGACCGTCTTTCCAAAGCAATCCATCCACAACTTCATATTGGGAATTTGACCCATCAGAGCCTCTATCATGAGTTGCTTCATGTGGCCATCCATATCCAACACCTGCCGAATCCGATCAGCCAGGTCATATTGAACTTCTGTCCAATTCAATAGTGCTTCAGCACTTGACTGCTTATCCACGCAAGAAATTTCCAACGTCTCCAACTCCCGAACCAACCGCTCATCATGCACCGATAGCCAATTGGCTTGAGCTGGGGCTCTGCGACTCAACACGTCCGCAACCGCATTGCCCTTACCAGGCACGTAGTGGATCTTGAATGTATAGTCCCCCAGGAACTCCATCCATCTACGCTGCCGCATGTTCATGTCTTTTTGATCAATCAAATACTTCAGACTCTTATGATCGGTGTAGATATCAATCTTCACACCGTACAAATAATGCCTCCACAGCTTCAAGGCAAAAATCACGGCCGCTAACTCCAAGTCATGGACCGGATTGTTCCTCTCGTGCACCTTCAGCTGTCTCGAGCCATATACTATAACGCTTCCATGCTGTAACAGCACACAAACCAAACCACTGCCCGAAGCATCGCTATAAATCTCATAACCTTCGGTCCCACTCTGCGAACTCAGCACAGGCGTCGTGGTCAACCGACATTTCAACTCCTCAAAAGCTCGCGCGCACTCCGGCGTCCAAACGAACTTCTGCTCCTTCCTCGTCAAAGTAGTGAGAGGTAATGCTATCCGCGAGAAGTTCTCTACGAAGCGCCTATAGTAGCCGGTAAGCCCCAGAAAGCTCCGGACTTCCGCTATCGTAGAAAGCTTAGGCCACTCCCGTATCGCAACAATCTTCGTCGGATCCACTACAATACCTTCCCCACTCACTATATGACCGAGGAACGCCACTGAGGACAACCAAAACTCGCACTTCGAGAACTTGGCGTATAATTGATTCCTCCGTAGCATCTCCAAAACTAAATGAAGATTCCTGAAGTGATCTTCCTCACTCTGCGAGTACACCAAAATATCGTCGATGAAGACGATCACAAAATGGTCCAAGTACTCCCTGAAGGTCCTGTTCATCAAATCCATGAACACTGATGGCGCATTAGTCAGCCCAAACGACATGACCGTAAACTAGTATTGCCCATATCTTGTACTGAACGCTGTCTTGGGGATATCACTCTCCCTTATTCGCAGCTGATAGTACCCGGACTTGAGGTCCAACTTAGAGTACACCGTTGACCCGACCAACTGATCAAAAGATCATCGATCCTTGGGATTGGGTACTTGTTCTTTTTCGTCAACTTGTTCAGTTCTCGGTAATCAATACATATCCTAAAGCTTTCGTCCTTCTTCTTAACAAAGAGGACCGGTGTGCTCCAAGGCGACAAACTTGAACGCACAAACCCTTGCTCCAACAACTCTTGAAGTTGCACCTTCAGCTCCGTCATCTCCTTAGGCGCTAACCGATACGAAGAGCGTATGACCGTTTTGGCATCACACTAAACCGCCTTAACCAACTGAAGAGCAGGCACCAACATCATGCTCGACCCCTTTCAAGCCCGTAAAAGTCGTCTCACGACTTGCTCCCAACTTGACTTCCTTGCGATTTCGATCAATGTATGCTTGCTGCTCCGAGAGCTTGTCCATACCAAAGATCACGTCGAGCTCCCTTAGCGGTAGTAACGAAACTTGTAAGTCAAAGTCTTTACTCGCTATCCGCACCTAAACACAACAGATTCTACTCGCATGCAATGAGCATCATTAGATAACAACGCATCCAATTTGTCTTTTGCTATAGAAGGAGATACTCCGACGCGCAATACAAATCCTTTGGTTAACAGGGAATGCGAAGCTCCCTAAGCGAACGGTGCTCTCGCCGAATTAACCAAAAATCAGAACAAAGCTTAGCACCAACAGTTCTAAGCTAACATGCACAAGGGCAACAAGTATTTAAAGTTAAACTACTATAACTTTAAGCCGTACCTGTCATCACGACAGCATGCTTCTTCTCGGACTTGAGACGTCCGCTCCAGCAATCGCGGGCAAAGTGCCCCGGCTTTCCACAAGTAAAGCATGCACCCGGGGTCCGACCGGTAGTCGCCCCAGAAGCACCAGAAGAAGGAGCTGGACCCGAAGTCCTAGACTTCTTAAAGAACCTTTGATAGCCGAACTTTGAAGTAGTCGGCACTTTGAACCCCGACCTCTTATCACCAGAGTTTTTCTTTAACTTCTGAGCACCAATCCGACAGTCTCGGGCAAAGTGCCCTTCCTTGCCACAATTAAAACAACCATATGGAGCCTGACCAGTAGACATTTTAGACTTCTCATTCCTCCTCCTTCGGTATTCAAATTTTGCAGAATCTGGAGAGTCTAGTACCCAAAGCTCCGACGTCCGATTGACTTTTGCCAAATCTTCTTCCAAAGATATAGCCGATTTTACCAAGTCTCGAAATCCCAATAACTTTGGTCCTAGCAACAGAACTCGCAATTCGTCGCACAGGCCATTATAAAACCTATCGACCATCAACTTCTCGCTCTCCACTTCAGAGCCTGGGTAGCGTCTTATCATCAAAAATGCTTGCAAATATTCCTCAACTGAGTGCGTACCCTACATTAAGAGCATGTTCAACTGCTGCCCCAAAGGTCCTATAAATGCCGTTTGCTCCATCACACCACCCGACGTTGAAATAATAGGGGACTGCACACGTCTTTCATTTTATACTCCAATCGCAGTGAACACTGCTTCCACCACCATTCTTATGGTTTCAGCGGAGGGAAGGGTTGTAGGCATGTCACCAGGTGCACTATAATCCTAAGTAACCGGATGTTCCGACGGCCCAGCACCGCTTGCGGTCACCTGTAGTGGTTCAAAACACCGTTAAACAACCAAAAAATTGCAAACAGCAATTATAGGAACACGCAGGTTCCCCAAACACGTGTATTTTCATTCCTAAGTGGATATTCATGGGTCCTTTTGTTGTTATAACGATGACGCACACACATGTGCTCACCACCCCTTCAAAAGAATTCTCCCACGAATTCATTTTAAGTCTGGCCGAAACTAGTAGTCTGATACCAAATTGTAACACCCCCTATCCGTCACACAACATATAGCAGTAGGTCCGGCCGGGGCCCGACGTCATATACCACAGACAGACCGGGTGGTTACTCAATGGAAACCATCCAACCAGTCCAACGTCATACACAGAGCATTCTAGCGGAAGCAGTTTTATAAGTTGCAATTAAAATAATCCAGCAACAAGCAAGAATGTCCACTAACAAGCCAAAAAGGAATGAAGTACATACACAAGTACTGGCCTTAAGGCCTTACAAATAGTTTACTCAAATTACATGTTTTCCATACCACGGCACGCAGGCCGGTCATACATGAACGAAAGCCAGTAAACACTCCAATTAGGCCTTCGACGGCCGGCTTCGCAATTTGGGCTTTAGCCCGCTATTGACCGCTTGGTCCAGCAGCACCTGCAAGCATAATCCACCGCACTGTGGCAAACAAAAGCAACGGTCAGCAATGCTAACCAAATTATAATGATCCTGCCCCCAACTCGGGGCGGCGATGCTCCTTACCTGCACTTTTTAGCATAACCAAGTAGTATATATATATACATTGCATCACAGGCGTTGGCACGTACGGCCACACACCCCGTGCACTCAGGGCATATTCTTAGTGAATCGGTCAATGTCACGTCAATTAAAGTCATAGACACCCCGGTCTCACCACCGCCACTTTGACGGCCAAACAATGAGCAATTTTTCTTCCCGGCATAGGTCACGTCAATTTAATCCATAGACCGCCGAAGACCCTCATCTATGCCAACGGCTCTAACCGAACGACATAGAACGAGTACGGTTCCGCCTAACCCATGCTCACATTGCAACGACAATTTAAGACATATGTACGGGTCAAACTTCTCATGAGGCCCGTTTCGTTACACAAAATCACATAACCCGGTTATGTTCAAGTTGTCTCCCAGGCCACCAAGTTGGCAGAACCACGCATCTGCCCAGTTTTCCGGGTGCACCTTGGGGTTAATCCCCAAGGCTCCCTGTTGCAATCTACCACGTAGAAAACCCGAAAAACATACATTCGCACGGAGTCTTCTCCGGCCATTTTGTAATGCAACTTCACCGTTCCAGACCCACTTGTCCGGGTAGGCTTCACACATCATGCCTATGTCCATTCTCGAATACGGACTCTAAACAACGAGGACTTTACATATCTACCCGAAGGAACGCCTCCAACTCACCGCAAACTCGCGAGAGCATGCTTCCTACGCAAAAGAAGTAGAGCTTCACATGCTCAAGTAGAGAAACATTACCCTAGCGTTCTTCCTTGGCGCCATGGAAATGTACGCGGATGAAAAGCACCGCAATCTCCTTGCCTTCGTAGATCCGAAGTCAGCTCGCAATTTGGAGCTCCGAAGCTCCTCCAAAGACCGGATGTAAGCTTCTTCTTCCTCCTTTGCTCTCCCCTCTCTCTAGGATTTAGACAGAGAACCACAACAAAAAATAAGGGTTTTGAAACCCTGTACACGGGTATAACCCAATCGGATTAACCACCAGCCGTTGGATCCCACAAAAGGGAAATGCACGGCTACGATCCAGGTCTGACCTGGACAAAGGGGGCTAAACACCACACAGTTTACCAATCCGGAGCAAGACATGTACGCGACCAATCAAATTATGTCGGGACATTTAGTCAAGATCCTGCCAAAACCTCTGTGTCGACACTCCGCGTCGACAAAGTCAAACACGCCACAATCCGCCCCGCGCTCGACGATCGTTGAACCAAGATCGTCGACCACTGCCAGATCGTCGAACGGAGATCTCTGGCCAAATCGTCGAACGGAGCCAGATCGTCGAACGGAGATCGCTGGCCCGATCGTCGAACACACGGCCCGATCGTCGAACCCACGGCCCAATCATCGAACCCATGGACCGATCATCGAATGAAGATCGCTGGCCATTAGTCGAACGAAGATCACTGGCGATTCATCGACCGCAGAATTGTGACCAGATCGTCGAGCGCTGCTCAACGATCATCGAACCCAGAAAAATGCCTGATCGATTTGCCAGATCTTTGAACTAAATCGTCAAACCCCTCTCGACATGCCCTGGGACATGCCCGTGTCCTTGGTCGTGTTCTCTGCTCGACGATCGTCGAACCCAAAATCGTCGAACACATGACCAAATCGTCGAACCAGCTCGACACGCCCTGGGACACGCCCGTGTCCAGGGCCGTGTTTACTGCTTGACGATCGTCGAACCCAATTTCGTCGACCTCTCGACCAGATCGTCGAACCCAACACGATACGCCCTGGGACACGCCCGTGTCCCAGGCCGTGTGCCTCCTGCCAAATTCCAAATTTGGCCCGGAACGCCTCCCGTCGCTCTTTTGAGTTTCGGGGTGTTACATTTCGTACTTCGATTCCAAATGTAAATGAAAACTAACAGGGATACACAGATCTACCCGTCGGGAGAACCACTTCCACGTGTTCATGGAGTGTCTACACTCGAATGCCAAAAAGAAGGACTTCACATGTCCAAGGAAGAGGATCGTTACCCTAGAACTCCGCTTCGGTACCATGGGAGAAATTCAAGACGGATGAACATGACCATTGCGACTTTGTCTCCGTAGATCCAAACTTGCTTCACGAATCCGTGTTCCGAATCTCAAACAGCGGTGAGATCTCCTTTCCGGCGTCACTGCTCCTCCACCAAATGATCCGGCCAAGTTCTCAACCCGAAAGTAAAATGAAATAAAACGGCTGAACTAGCACTATAAACGTAGCTACCACCGCGAGGTACTACTAATCAACGTCTCGATTCTAGTGCAACTGCCCAGGCCCTCAAATCACAGGCCGACACATGGCCACGCCATTACGCTTCGCTATCTTCGGGCGTTAGGATGTTAACGCGTCGTGGTAGCTAGCAATAGTTACGATGCGCCCGCTCCTGCTACCACCACGCGATAGCTACTACCGTTGCATGGTAGAAACCCGAGCGCTTTGACAAATTAATTGCTAAGCTATCGCCCGCGGTAACTCTATCATTGGGTGATAGCTTCACGAGAGCTCGGCCAAATAAATGGATAACGCCGCACGCTAAAAACCGACCGCCGCGCGGTAGACTAGGCATTGAGTCACCTCGCCTCATTCAACACTCTCGATGTCTGATGCTACCGCCACGCAGTATCATCCTTCCGCCACGCAGTAACCTCTTTTCCTGAATACAAAAACTTGGGGTGTTACAAAGAGGCTCGATGCAACAAGAATAAAAACACCATGTGTGGATAAAGGAGGTAGTGGAAGGAGAAGGCGAGGAAGATATATGTGAAGATCGGGTTGATGTAGGGACTAGTGGAGGGATCAGAGTGATCCATGGGGGAGTGGGGATCGAGGCCACCCACAAGGGGAGCCTCCAAACGATGTTCAGGAGAAGCGTCGCTTTGACCTTACAAATCCCACCCATGTATGAGAAGATCGCCTTCTATGACACCTTTGTGATACAGACGGTCATAGAAAACTTCACGATATCCCTGATCCTGGTGGACAACGGGAGTTCAGTGAATATGATCTTCAAAAAGGCATTTGATGAGATGAAGGTAGAGGCCAGCAGGGTGCAAACCTCGGACGGACATTTGTTTGTGTTCATTGGAGAAAGGAAGGAAGTGGAGGGGGTGTGGGTCTTCATATGACACTGGGGGAACGTCCTGAAACTACCGGTTCGTTATTATGGATGCTCTAAGCAGCTACATTGCAATCTTTAGATGGCCCCTCATCAGCGCATTTTGGTGTGTACCCTCCTCGTTATATCAGTTCTTGAGTTCAACAATGGGGTAGTCTAGGTTAGGATCCAGGGAGACCGCAAGGTGGTGAGATAGTGTTACGTCACTGCAATCAACACCATCTCGTGGATGGAAGAAGCTGAGGAAGCGGAGAGGGTCATGGAGGAGTAGGCGATGCAGGAGGGTATGGTCAAGGTAGCTGAGATAATATAGGAGGTGTTAGTGGAGCAGGAAGGGTGAAGTGATGGAGGTAAATGAGGAGGCAGGTGAAGAGGAAGTCCTCACTCAGGGGGAGGGATAAAAAGTGAGTCAGAGGAGGTGTATCGGCTGGACGTGGCATATGAGGTAGTGGAGAGAGGTCCTAACTCGAGAAGGGAGGACAAAGAAAGTGAGGATCAACGTAGGGCTTAGTGGGGAGGACCAGGAGAGGATCCTGGGATGCGTCTAGAAGAACTTGAACATCTTTTCCTAGAGTGCTATGGACATATCGGGTATTGATGCTGATGTGGCATGTCATCGCCTCAATCTTGTCCCAGTAGCTCACCCAATGTGCCATAAAAGGAGGTCTATGTCCAACAAGCTGGAGGAGCTGATCCAAGAGGAGGTAGAGAAACTCTTGAAGGTCGGGTTAATATCAAAGATCCAGTACCCAGGCTGGGTCTCCAACATGGTAATGAATACCATCAGATACGCATTCACCCGCCTAATGTTAAAGATGTCTCCTTCATCACAAGGGACGGTTGCTACTACTACAAAATGATGTATTTCGGGTTAAGGAATGTCAGGGCATCGTATCAGAGGATGATGGATCGAGTCTTCCGGGAATAGAGGGGAAAAACTTGGAAGTATGCGTGGATGATCTGATGGTGAAGAGCAAGGACGTGAGCTCCCACCTTAGAGATCTGGAGGAAACCTTTGCTACCCTGCAAAATAATTTAAAATGAGGTTGAACCCCCGAAAGTGAGTCTTTGGTGTGAGCCGTGGAAAGTTTTGGGTCATCTCCTCACCCCCATCGAGGTAGATCCCAACCCTAATAAGGTGAGGGCAATACCCGAATTGATGTCGCTTGGGAACGCCAAGGAGATCTAGTGCCTGACGGGAAAGCTGACATGATTGAGCAGGTTTCACTCTCGGGTGAGGGAGAAATGCTTCCATTTCTTCAAAGTGTTGCGGGGAAACCAGAAGTTTGAATGGTTCAAGGAGTGGGAGGAGGCCTTCCGAGCCCAAAATATCAACTCACCAAGGCCCCTCTACTTCAAGGGTCGAAGGATAGGGAAGACTTAACTCTGTATCTTATGGTATGGGTGGAGGTTGTGAGTTCCATTTTTTGTCCGAGAGGAAGGAAAGAAGCAGTTGCATATCTATTATATTAGCAGGGTCATGAAGAAGGCGAAGTCCAGTTACCCATCCTGGAGAAGCTGGCGTTTAACCTAGTTGTCTAGGACCGAAAGCTAAGGACTTATTTTCAAGCACACTCGATCTGAGTGGTGACCGACCACCCTCTTCACAACATATTTAAGGGAGTATAGCACTCGGGAAGGCTGGCAAAGTGGTCGATAGAACTGATTTTTAGTTTGATATCTCTTTTGTCCTTCTCTTGTCGGTGAAGGCTCAGGCGGTAACAAATTTTTTGGCTGACTATGCGGTTGACGTGGATGAGTCGGGATCTTCTTAGTAGGTGTCATAGAAGGTGCTGCTGGATGGTGTATCAAGAAGAAACTCTCTAGGAGGACGGGTGATCTTGGAAAGTCCCTCGGGGATGAAGATAGAACATGCAATCGTGATACACTTTCTCATTACCAATAATCAAGCAAAATACGAAGTCGTGATCGCAGGTTTGCGGCTGGGCAAGGAGTTGGGGGTTCAAGATGTGGAAGTGCTAACAGATTCAATGGTAGTGGCTTCCAAAATCATAGGAGATTTTGTGGCAAGGGAACCCACGCTCCAACGATATTTAGTAAAGGTGAAGGGGCTCATCGAGGTGTTTCGAACATTCTCCATTCAGTGTGTACCGCGAGAAGAGAGTGCTCACGCTGATCAATTGGCCAAGTTCAGACATCGGGCAGGAGGGACTGTGATGGACTTGTTTCGGCCGACCATCGAGGATGGAGAGTTGATGGAGATAGATCGACACCCCTTATGGAGGGACCCCTTCGTGACTTTCTTAGCCATGGGCAAGTCTCCAGAGGAGGTCCTGGTAAAAAGAGTTTCAAGCATAAATGAGCATACTACCTGTTGCGGGAGAGGGGACTATATAGAAAGACCCTCTCAGGGCTTTTGGCACAATGTGTGTCGAATGAAGAGCTCCCAGAGATTTTGGAAGAAATACACTTTGGGGAGTGCGACAGCCACTCCTAGAGTCAGACCCTGGAAGGAAGAGTATTACAACAAGGGTACATGTGGCCCACCATGAGGAAGGATGCAATAGAGTTTGCAAAGAAGTGTCGGAAGTGCTAACTATTTGCACCGCTCTAGTTGTCGCCATCCCAGAGGCTTAGGAGTATAGTAGCTTGATGCACAAAACTAAGCTTGCAATCGACAATGGCAAGTGTACCGTATCGGAAGTAGTGTATGTTTATAAAAAAGAATGTCGTATTAGACTCGGGGTGGTTTAGTAATTCTACTTCAAAAATTGCTATTATCTTATCAATTAGAACTTTGAGTTTTGGTTGTGAATAGTAAAAATTAGAAATGTTAACGGAATTAGTTCGATTGTATAAAAGCTACTACCTGATCCTTGAATCACCTCGGAAAAAGAAAATATGGAATGAAAAATAGAATGTAATTCTCTTGTTGAAGAGGCTTTGACCGTGGAGGTTCCTGTAGCATGAACACTTCTCTTTCGAGGATTAGATTCAACTAAGCTTAGGTGTATAGACCGAACTCTCATTCTCAAATCGCATCGAATAAGACTTGCTTTAGGTAGTGAACCTCGCCACTGGATCTTACTCCAATTCGGAAGAGTTACGTCGTCCTCTCTCGAGGGTTACATTCTACTCCTTTTACCTATGAGCGAATGATTTGTCTTAAAATCATCTCGGCTAACTAAAGAACGAAAACAACATAAAAACTATATATCGATGATATTACCTCATAATATATTTTGATCATAGGTAAATCGTAAGCGTTTTACAATTAGAGAAAAACAAATCTAAAATCACGACAATATTATCTCATCCCCGGATCTTCTTGATTGAGCAATATAAAGATTAGTTACTCATGGAGATGGAGGAATCATTTGCATGAAAATACAACATGGCAGAAAAGAAAGAAAGTGACTGTTGAAACTGAAATTCGGTCTCTTATGGATTTCACCCTTGGGGAAGGGGTGATCGCTCACCTACTTCGCTGCTGCAAGCAAAACAACAAGCGAAACAAAGAAGAAACTGACCCAAGGGCTCAGCGGGGAGGACCCACCACACACCCGGAAGATCTTAGAGCGCTTCCCCTTCTTAGCCAAAGGCCGAGCTAAGGTATCCTCAGAAAGCGCTTGAGATGGAGCAAGAGGGAACAAGAAGTATGCTTTCTGAGGTACCCTTGGGTCCTCTTTATAGATTCCTGAAAACGGCCTGCAAATAGCCAACTCCCGCTGCTCTGAACGGCTATGTACAGTCCAGGTTGGCCTGCCAACAGCGTAACTCCGCTGTTCTGAAGGGCTATGGGCAGGCCAGCGCGGGCAAAATAGTAAAAAATACCTCATAGACCCGGGCGAGCTGAGGAGCTCGGCCACCCCTGAAGGTCCTGCTCGCTCGCAGTCTGCCGAGCTCCATAGGACGAGTACGAACTGACTACTGTGCTCGCCCTTCGATCTTCCTTCATTATTCGAGCTCAGCTCGACGAAACCGGGGCTTGGCTCGGCGGATGCCGAGCTCGGGGTCGACAAATGCCGAGCTCGGCCTTCAGATTTCCCTGCCTAGCTCGCCTGCTTCCTAGGCGATCTAAACCCGTCGGTCTGGTTCCTAGCAACCTCACTCGCAGGATACGGGGTTGTACATAATCCAAGCTCTTTTTGAGCTTGGCAAAGCTCGGAAAGGAACATCCAACCCCAAGTGTTCGGGGAGTGTGGGGTGAACCAGGGAGAATCTTTGGGTGGGGTCCACTTGTGGCTATATATATACACCTGCATACCTGCCTGACTCTTGTCATTTCATTTACTCTAGCCCTACCTAGATGTCGATCCCAAAGGAGATCCAAGAGCGACTCTCCCGGGTTCGCCAAACCTCGGCTGCTCGCGTAGCTGCCCTGACTGCGGTTCCACCCGCCGTCCGGCAGGATGGCTCGGCTGAGCCCTACTCCAAGTGGGTGAAGCCGTTTCCTCAAGCGGTCGAGCCCCTTTATGATGACCTGAGGATATCCCTGGAGCATGAGGCGAGCTCATCCAATCTGCCTCCCCCTGAAAAGGGCAAAGATATTGTTGACCTCTGTGATGACCCAGACAGCCAGCGGGATGGCATGGAGGGCACCACGCCGTGAATCTCCACCCCTCGAGCCAAGACCGCGCCTGGCGACTCGCGATTCAGAAATCCGGAGAATCGTCCCCAGGACCTGTCGCCCCCCTTTGGGACCTTGGGGGTGGACTCGCAGAAGCCGAACTCGCTGGTGCGCACCCCCTCCCCTTAGCAAGCCGTCGAGACTACGGGTGCGGGTGTGGAAACCATCCCAATCCCGGGATTCGAGCTCCTCTCACCGAGAACGCGCGGCCCAAGCCGCAGGAAGGACCTGAGGTTTGTCCCTCCCCACACCTCCTTGGAGATATCGAGCTCGTCAGGTTAAATTGGCCTTGAATTCTTGTCATGTTATTATTCAGCACACCTCCCCTTACTGATGTTTCTGTCTTCACAGCTCCCCCAGCCAATCTACGGCCGAGGAGTATTCGCGGGCAGCCCACTACTCTCCCCTCCCTTCCTCGAGCTCGCTGGACTCTTACCTAGACCCTGAAGTGGAGAAAGATGAGCTGATGAGGAGGGGGTCAAGCTCTTCAAGAAACTTCTCTGCGGGCTGCGTGAGGTGTAAGAAGTCAACGAGGCATTACAACGCGACTACGTGCGTCTCGCTGACAAGGTGCAAAGAGGCCAGGCTGGCGAGATGAAGTCTCCTTCTCGGCTTCTAGATGAGATCGACGACGACCTCTTGGTGGCGTAGAAGAATTCTTGGAGGATCCGCGAGCTTCTCCGCGCGTGGCAGTCTGGGGGGCGGGGGATGCGTGGCCGGGGTAGATAGAAGGCGGCTCCCTTGCCGAGCTGACAGGAACTCACCTCTTGGTTCTCCCCTGCCCGCGCGCCCTGCTTTCTTATGCCTGCACTTGATTGTTGTAATAAATAACTTCAAACATTCTTAGATGTGTCTAGTGTTTGGGTAATAATAATTATATTTCTTCTTATTTCACTTGTCCTGGGATGGAACGCACCGTAGGTTGGCGAGCTGGGGGTTGGCGAGCTGGGCCGATTGGGCAGCTTGGCCCCAGATTCCTTTTTCTATAAATAGCCCCCCCCCCCACCAACCCTGTATTGTCGCCTTAACTTCCTACTTTTCTCTCTCTTCCCGCACTTCTCTCTTTCGTAGTCGCACTTCACCCCTTCTTGCGAGCATGGGCAAGACCAACCCTGATGCCGACGGCCGCACCAAATGTGCCCAGCATTTCAGAGACTACTGATTCTTTGAGGGAAGCACCAACGAGGCCGATCTTGCTGAATTTGTCGGCGACCATGTGTCGCCTGGCTTTGAAGCGCGTCGGCCGAGGGAGGTGGAGGCCATGAACTCCTTTTATGACGATGAGCTTGCCTTCCCCATCTCGCATTTTGAGGTGGGGTTGCGACTCCCCCTCTGGCCGGAAATCCGCCAGATCTTGAAGTACTACGGCGCGGTGCCCGCGGAGCTGAACTAGAACGCCATCGCCATTGATAGCGGCAACCCCCAACGTGTTAAAATTGAAGACGGTGATGGCGGCAACCCCCAACGTGTTAAAATTGAAGACCGCGATGGCGGCAACCCCCAACGTGTTAAAGTTGAAGACGGCGATTTCCTACATATTGAAGATGACGACGGCGACCCCAACATGACGGAGACGGTGACCTTGTGGAGCTACATGATATGGAGCTACGTGATGAAGATGAAGACTAACAAATAATATTTAGTTGTTTCTATTGGCATTTATTTTTATCATGTAATGTTTAAACATTTGAGTATTGTTTTATTTTTAATTAGGTGGGCTGCAAATAGCCAATGCATGATGTAAAGCATATATAAGGCTAACTTTGTTTCATTTTACTAAGAGAATGAAAAAAATTGAAAACCAAGGATTCAAAATTTGAATTCCCACCCCCCCCCCTCTTCACTCTTCCCCTCTTAGAAAATTCACTTCTTCCTCCTCCTTCTCCTTGGCCGCCGGCCACCCTCCTCCTCCCCTTTTCTTCTTGTGCTAGTCTCGACCACCTCTCCTTCTCCCTCTCCCCTTGCTCGGCCTCTCCCTTTCTTCCTCCTCCTACAACCCGAGCCACCCTTTCCCCAAGTCAAAAAGTGACCTCCTCTCATCCCTTACCAAAAACCGACCACCCCCCCCCTTAATAGTGGTGAAGATTTCGGCCACGAGCATGACTCCTTCCTTGTGAGATTTCACTCCGGCGTGAAGCAACGAAAGCGGACAAATTTCTCTCCATCTGGCACGGCTCCGGCGGAACCGTGGAAGAAAGATCCTTGAAAGTGAACCGGAATCATCTATTCCGGTTGGGTAACAAGATCTTCTACCTCTTGTGTGTCTTATCCATTTAGATTTTTATTTGGTGGAATACCTTTGTGTTACTTTGGAATCGTTTTTCGTTCGTGGTTTATCTTTCCGATCACATGTATTGTTCTTCCTAGTTGTTTAATTTTCCGAGAGGTTTGGCGAGCCTCGCTTTCGTTTTGTTGGGAGAGATCTACCATTTCCGAACCGAACCTTTCGGTAGATCCCTTTTGGTACCACCATCACTCGGTCGGGCCCAAGATTGGTCCTTTTAGCTTGAGAGAACATCGGCCTCTAGTCGTTTGTTCGATCTTTAATCGGCGTGGCTACCGTACGTTAGCGATAGTTGATAACGTTGTTCGTGGGTGTGCTGCGTTTAGTTATTGTGTGAGCGTAATAGTGGAAGTAGAGAGGCGTACGTGTTACTCCCTTTGCCGTTATAACGTCAAATACCGTAGCCTACATCAATTTGGTATCAAAGGGAGGTTCACGTCAATTTCTTAATTGGCACCCTCTCCTTTTTATTTGCATGTCGGCACGTACGCTTCTAGTTCGTTTATTTGAAAATTCAACAACAACAAAAAAATTTCTGGTCTGCCAATAGTGGCTTAAATTTCTTATTTTTCAGCAAAAAATCAAAAAAAAAATAATTAATAATCTTCATATTTTATTCTGCAAGAAAATCTATTTTATTTTAATATTACCCTAGTTGTTAAGAGGGAACAATTCCGACAAACCTATTTTAATTGGGCTAGAAACTTTTCTCATTGTATGTGCATAAATTCTGGATCGAGTTTTCTCTCCGGTTCTCACAATATGGCCTACGACGTCAATATTTCCCGATGAAAATCATTAGGTTCCATTAGGAATGAAGATAAACTAAACGCCCAGGTCAAACGCCAAATAACTGATGATTTGGCTACCCTTAAACAAGGGAATAAGTCGGTCTCAGATTATATGCAACTCTTTAAGGATTTGACGGTTAGGAGTGGTGTGCAGGAATCGCCTGAGGTCACCCTTTCCGGGTTTCGTAGGGATTAAACCCCTACATCCAGGGTAAATTACTGCGTTATTGGCACACATATCTAGACTCCACTTTTACCACGGCATTAGAAATTGAGAAGCACCGGATTCCTAGGAGTAAAGTTCGCTCATGTCAGACTATTACTATATGTGAGTCTAGTGGCGAATCTAGTCTTGGCTCTATTATGCGTCCTACCCTGATTACACCCGTAGACCATTTTGAGTCTCCCCCTAAGTTGCCTGATTTAGTTGTAGACTCCCCTAATGAGTCTAAGGTCGTGTCTAGGACTGTGCCCGTCACTGAGGGCGAGGCTGATATTACTGACGATTGTATTGACGTTGAAGAGATTGGTTACCCTAGTGACCTGAATGAGGATTTCTCCCCCGAGGAATCATCTCCACTTCCCTTCGTCGATGTTTTTGAAACCATTACTGAGTCTGATTTGAGTGAAGTTTCTAGTGAGGTGATAGAGTCACCCTGTGGCGAATGTTTCTCTGATCGTGAGTTAGGTGATGACGATCCATTTGAGTTTTCTGTGAGGGAAAATCTTCTGTTTGATTTTGATGGCTTGCACCCGGAGGATTTTACTTGGACGATAAATCTGTATTTTGACATTGGGCATGACTTAGCCCCTCCTCCGGAATCTATCGATGCTCTCATTCCTGAGATCTGTACTGCTACTGATGTCGTGATTTATGAGTTGGAAGAATGTCCTAGCGAGAGAGTTATATTTTTGGAAGACGACATAGAAGTAGACCCGAATGAGCGTCCCCTGATGATAACTCTGTTGCGTGAATTTAAATGCTATCTTAACTCTCTCATGGTTTTAGCTTTACCGACTCTCCCTCCTGATATGTTGACCCGACCAGCGGATCCTTTCGGACATGAATTTATTTTGCCTGATTTGAGTCATGTTATTTTACAATCCATGCTGGACCCTCATTGGGACATGTCTCGTTGTGTGATAATAGATTTCGTGTTTGGACATGATGAATGTCTCATTAATTTGGTATCCACTCGACTTTCTAAAACTAACCAAATCTTTGACAGTACGTTAATGATGTGGTCATCTTTTGTGCCACCGGATCGCATTCTGTTGGTACCACCGGATCTCGTTGGGTTGGTGGCACCATATATAGTTCCGCTAGTGCCACCCTATTACTTTCTGTTGGCGCCACCATATTTAGTTCCCTTGGTTCCATCTCAAGTAGTTCCGTTACCGCTATTTTACATGTCAAGTCTGCCTGCAATAGTATTTGTCTCTCACGCTTTCATTTTACATAAGCACAGTAAGGAAGCGCTAGTCACACACATGTCTTCTTATCAATCTATCGCTAACTTACATAAGAGGGCATCTCCCTATAAGGTTTTCGGTTTCCTCTTGGTGCGACTCGTCCCTGAACGGATGCCCACGGGCACTATAGAAACGTTGGCGAGTCGGCGAGTTAGAACTTTTCAGATTTTTAATCAATTAGGAGAAACAACATATATGTTGAAGTTAACCACTGAATGGGGTAATTCCCCTAGTTTAAATGTTTCCAATTTCACGCATTGTGTTTTTCCACCTTTTGAAATATCTAACTCTACGTTTGGTGCCACTATATTTTCATTTGGGTTGGGGGGTGAGCTTGTTCTTGGATCGTTCTCTCCATTGGTCTCCAACAGAGGTACGTTGACTGTTGATGCAGAACTTTTTCGTCTTTATTTGCCTAATGCTTTTCCCAGTTTCCCCAAGACAATCTTTTTGCTAGACAGGTTCATATGTGGTGTTTTGCTCTCCTCTCCAAGCGGTGGTATTCAGCGTTATGTGATACGATGGTGGCTTCGCCCGGGCTCCGGTAACCCTTGGATTTCAGACTCGGCGATGGTTCTTTTGGATGATGTTCTTCGACGCCAGCACCACCATGCCAACTCATCGGTGATGAGTTATTTTGAGCAAGGGAGGATTGATGGTGGCAACCCCCAACGTGTTAAAATTGAAGACGGCGATGGCGGCAACTACCAACGTGTTAAAATTGAAGACGGCGATGACGGCAACCCCGAACATGTTAAAATTGAAGACAGCGATGACGGCAACCCCCAACGTGTTAAAGTTGAAGACGGCGATTTCCTACATATTGAAGATGACGACGACGACCCCAACATGATGGAGACGGTGACCTTGTGGAGCTGCATGATATGGAGCTACGTGATGAAGATGAAGACTACCAAATAATATTTAGTTGTTTCTATTGGCATTTATTTTTATCATGTAATGTTTAAACATTTGAGTATTGTTTTATTTTTAATTAGGTGGGCTGCAAATAGCTAATGCATGATGTAAAGCCTATATAAGGCTAACATTGTTTCATTTTACTAAGAGAATGAAAAAAATTGAAAACCAAGGATTCAAAATTTGAATTCCCCCCCCCTCCTCACTCTTCCCCTCTTGGAAAATTCACTTCCTCCTCCTCCTTCTCCTTGGCCGCTGGCCACCCTCCTCCTCCCCTTTTCTTCTTGTGCTAGTCTCGACCACCTCTCCTTCTCCCTCTCCCCTTGCTCAGACTCTCCCTTTCTTCCTCCTCCTACAACCCGAGCCACCCTTTCCCCAAGTCAAAACCCGAACTCCACTCATCCCCTACCAAAAACCGACCATCCCCCCCCCTAAAAGTGGTGAAGATTTCGGCCACGAGCACGACTCCTTGCGAGATTTCACTCCGGCGTGAAGCGATGAAAGCGGACAAATTTCTCTACATTCGGCGCGGCTCCGGCGGAACCGTGGAAGAACGAACCTTGAAAGTGAACCGGAATCATCTATTCTGGTTGGGTAACAAGATCTTCTACCTCTTGTGTGTCTTATCCCTTTAGATTTTTATTTGGTGGAATACCTTTGTGTTACTTTGGAATCATTTTTCGTTCGTGGTTTACCTTTCCGATCGCATGTGTTGTTCTTCCTAGTTGTTTAATTTTCCGAGAGGTTTGGCGAGCCTCGCTTTCGTTTTGTTGGGAGAGATCTACCATTTCCGAACCAAACCTTTCGGTAGATCCCTTTTGGTACAACCATCGCTCGGTCGGGCCCAAGATTGGTCCTTTTAGCTTGAGAGAACATCGGCCTCTAGTCGTTTGTTCGATCTTTAATCTGCGTGGCTACCGTACGTTAGCGATAGTTGATAACGTTGTTCGTGGGTGTGCTGCGTTTAGTTATTGTGTGAGCGTAATAGTGGAAATAGAGAGGCGTACGTGTTACTCCCTTTGCCATTATAGCGTCAAACACCGTAGCCTACATCAGCCATGATGGTGGCGTTTGCGAGCTTCCTCCACCGGGATAGGATAGAGTTCAACCTGACAGTGTTCAGGAAACTCTTTTCTTACAAGGCGACGACGGATGGCGTTGCCTATTTCATGGGCTCGCTGATCAAGGTTCGCGAGATCGCGAACAAGCACTACAATTGGATGACCAAGATCGCCTTCATCAAGGGCAATCTCGGCAACATCCCTTTCTCCCCCCAGCAGAAGGCAGAGGAGGTCTACTGCCTGCCATCCATGTCCGACAACGATGCCGACCTCCACAAGTTCTTCCTCCACAAGGACTTCGAGGTTGCCTTCCTGCGGAGGGGCCTCGATTCGCTCCACCCTGTTCTGCCCGGTGAAGGTATTGTCCTCTCTCCATTACCGAGCTCGCCATATTGTCATGGAAATCTTCTAAGTTTTCCAAGTTATTTCATGCAGAGGAGCGGCTAATCCCCGTGAACCCGTCGTTTGCGGACTCGGGGTTATATGTGGACCCTCTTGCTCGTGAGAAGATAGCGGCGGCGGCC
This sequence comes from Platanthera guangdongensis, assembly GCA_039583875.1. NCBI lineage: Eukaryota > Viridiplantae > Streptophyta > Magnoliopsida > Asparagales > Orchidaceae > Platanthera > Platanthera guangdongensis. The sequence goes on along the minus strand of CM077150.1, from coordinate 240,079,663 downwards.
TGCCGAGATGAGGCGGCTTTCTCCAAACCCTCCTCCAGCAAGAGGCGACCTGAGGATGCAGGGTCGAGCCCGCCACATCACCAACAACTACCAAAAATGATGAGGAGAGCCATGGTAGTTCCTCGGGCTAAACAACATTAACAAAGCCCCAAATACATGAGCTCGCCCGAGGTCATCCCCGATGGGTCGCCGGAGAGCCCGCTCAAGGAGATCACCAGCAAGGGGAAGGGAGGTGGCGAGACCCCTGCTCCTCCCGCGATGACCTCTGCTCCCCCGGGGCGAAGAAGGCAGCTCGCGAGCCCGCCTCGCCGAAGGAACACCCTCTCTTTGGATTTGAGGGGAGGTGGAAGGACTCGGAGGGTGAGCCCATGGTACAGTGGGATGAGCTGTCCCACCGAGTCTCCATATCCACCCTTCACCCCTCCTGGGCTGACCGCGAGCCTGCCACCGGTCATGCCTATGCACTCGGCTTCGGCCTCTATGGCCACGAGGACGTCGAGACCTACAAGGGCGTCCCCCTGCGGCACCTCGACCATGAGGGTCTGCAGGCCCATATGCGAGCCATGGAGGTCCACCACATGGTGGTCCGCCACAACTTCAACCTCAGCAACCTCCTTCAGAAGGCCGAGCAAGCTCGCGATGTCGCCAAGGACAAGGCTGTCGACCTGGCGAGGCAGCTCGGAATTGCTGAGAATCTTCTCTCCCAAACCGCCGGCGGACTGGTAAGTATCGGGCAGTTTCCTATCCTTCTTCCCTTTTTACTTAGGATTTTCGGCTCTGTTGCTATCGTACTCTTTCTTATCAGGATTCCAAGGCCGCTGGGGAGTTGCGGGCTTGCGCCGCCAAGCAGGAGGAGGATATCGGCCAGCTACGCGCCCGCCTTGCTGAGTTGGAGGGGACGAACGCGAAGCTGATGGAGGATAATACGAGCCTCTGTCGCGAGGTCCACCGCCAAGCGGAGATCTTCTTCTCGGATCACGACGTCGAGCCCACCTTCCCCTACAAGAGCCCGAGGATCTTCAGCGAGGCTGACGTCGCGGAGAGGTTGTGGATCAACTAGATCCAAACCGCCGAATGTACCCTCCAGATAATGAAGGATACAAGAGTGCTGGTGGAAGGTTGCGAGGAGATCTCAGTCCGGCACCTGATGCCGAGACTGTTCCCGGCGACGCCGCCCAGCGAGAAGGAGGATAGACTTGACGCACTCTTCGGGAAGGGCTTCAAGGACCTATCCGGCGGAGGGGGGAGAACTACTAATCCGTCGAGGGGGGCAAATGCTGATCCTGTAAATTTTTCTTTTTTTAATCTCGCTGAGGCGAGCTCCTCCTGTAACTATCATTATTTTTGATGAAATACATTTTTGATATAACCTCTGTTCATCTTTTCTATCTTTTTTCTATATCTTTGGTGCGTCTTGCTTGTTTGCGAGCCCTTCCCTTGGCGACCTCGCATAGATAGGTTTTGCGAGTAGGATAGTTGTTAGAGCTCGTTCCCGAGAGTACATTTTGAGAGCTTGTTGGGACACCCGCCGCACTGGACATACCACCCTCAGCTCGCTTGCGAGCTCCCCCCTAAGTTTATCAATATAAAATCGAAAACGTTTTCCAAGTAAAACTGGGAAGGGGTAAAATGTCCTGCCAGAGCTCGCCTCCTTCCGACGAGATCTAAAGGCCCGGCTTGTCGCCCTTCTGACAGGGCCGAGCTGAGCTTGGTGAGCCCGGGCTCGCCTGTGCATAGCTTTCTTCTCCTCTCTTTTTTTTATAAAAGATATCAAATTCCTTGGACAGCAATTGGAGAGTAAAGACTCCATCGAGTGACTTCCAGCCCTACCAGCTAGGTGAGAGCCTGTCAGCGGGATCTGCTCGGGGTCCGGGGTTGACACCATCGAGTGACCTCCAGCCCTTTCAGCTAGGTGAGAGACTGACAGCGGGATCTGCTTGGGGTCTAAGGTTGACACCATCGAGTGACTTCCAACCCTGCCAGCTAGGTGAGAGCCTGACAGCTGGATCTACTCGGGTTCTAAGGTTGACACCATCGAGTGACTTCCAGCCCTATCAGCTAGGTGAGAGCCTGACAGAGGGATCTGCTTGGGGTCTAAGGTTGACACCACCGAGTGACTTCCATCCCTGTTAGCTAGGTGAGAGCCTGATAGCTGGATCTGCTCGGGGTCCAAGGTTGACACCGAGTGACATCCAGTCCTATCAGCTAGGTGAGAGCCTGACAGTGAGATCTGCTCGGGGTCCAAGGTTGACCCTGAGTGACATCCATCCCTGTGAGCTAGGTGAGAGCCTGATAGTGGGATCTGCTCGGGGTTCAAGGTTGACACCGAGTGACATCCAGCACTGTCAGCTAGGTGAGAGCCTGACAGCGGGATCTGCTCGGGGTCCAAGGTTGACACCATCGAGTGACTTCCAGCCCTGTCAGCTAGGTGAGAGCGTGACAACAGGATCTGCTCGGGGTCCAAGGTTGACACCGAGTGACATCCAGCCCTGTCAGCTAGGTGAGATCCTAACAACGGGATATGATCGGGGTCTAAGGTTGATACCATCGAGTGACTTCCAGCCCTGTCAACTAGGTGAGAGCCTGATAGCGGGATCTACTTGGTGTCCAAGGTTGACACCGAGTGACATCCATCCATGTCAGCTAGGTGAGAGCCTGACAGCGGGATCTGCTCGGGGTCCAAGGTTGCCACCGAGTGACATACATCCCTGTCTGCTAGGTGAGTGTCTGACATCGGGATCTGCTCAGGGTCCAAGGTTGACACCATCGAGTGACTTCCATCCCTTCTAGCTAGGTGAGAGCCTGACAGTGGGATCTGCTCGGAGTCTGAGGTTGACACCAAGTGACATCCAACCTTGTCAGCTAGGTGAAAGCCTGACAGCGCGATCTGCTCGGGGTCTGGGTAGACACCATCGAGTGACTTCCAGCCCTGTCATCCAGGTGAGAGCCTGACAGCGGGATCTGCTCGGGGTCCATATACACTTCGTCTTTTCATACGAACTATTGCGACAGTATTGGCATGTCAAAGAACTTCATTAAGAACCAAAACACCACTTACATGTTCTAAGGAAAAAAGCGCATCAAGTCATCACCGCTCCAGGGGAGACTTAGGGTCTCACCCTTCACATTTCGGAGTCGATACCATCCTGATCTTAATGCCTCTTTTACAATGAACGGACCTTACGAGCTGGGGTTGAGCTTCCCCACGGTTGCCGACCTTCCCACTACATCCACCTTCTTCAGCACCAAGTCCCCCTCCGCAAACTATTTGACTCTAACGTGATTGTCAAAGTACTTAGCCATTCTCCTCTTCACCTCTTCTTGTCGGATGGTGGAGAGGTCACGCAGCTCCTCCACCATATCTAGGGAGAGCCGCAGCTCTTCCTCGTTATCGGCCTGCCATTCCTCCCTGCCTTCCCCGGCTGCGACGACTCAAGGAATTTGAACTTCAAATTCCATGGGGAGTACTACCTCGCACCCATGGGAGAGCTTGAAAGGAGTCTCCCATATCGTTGTGTTGGGGTGGTCCTCAGGGCCCAGAGAACCGCGGGAAGTTGCTCCACCCAGCTTCCTTTCAGATTTTCAACTTTCTTCTTCAAGAGATTTACGATGATCTTGTTTGCGGCCTCCACCTACCCGTTGCTCCTGGGGTGGTGGACCGAGGCAAACCTGAGGTCAATCCCAAGCTGCTCGCAGAAACTAGTGAACTCCGCGCTGGCGAACAGTGGCCTGTTTCCGTGACAATGGACTAGGGCAGCCCATAGAGGCAGATGATCTCCCCCAAACAAAGTTTTTAATGACCTGGGAGGTCACCTTGGCCAGCGCCTTCACCTCCAAGCACTTTGAGAAGTAGTCGATCATCACCAACAGGAACCTCCTTTGCCCACTGGCCTAGGGGAACGGTCCAACCAAATCCATCCCCCAAATTGCAATGGGCCAGGGGGCTTTGATACTATTGTGCTGATGAGCAGGTTGTAGCTGGAGGGGGGCAAACAGCTGGCACTTGTCACATCGTCTTGGGAAATCTATCGCATCGTGGCCCAGGGTGGGCCAAAGTACCCTTTCCTCATGATCCTTCCTTCCAAAGTCCGATTCCCGGAGTGACTCCCACACTCCCCAGAGTGGACTTCTTCCAAGATTCTTTATACTTCCCCCTTGGCCACGCAATGAGCCAACATCCCTGAGAGGGTCTTCCTGTACAGCTGCCCGTCCCGGCGGAGGTAGTACGCCGATTTGTAACTGAGCTTCTTCTTGTCCACGCCCTCCGGATACTCTCCCGTGGAAAGGAAGGTTGTGACCGAGTCCATCCACGAGGGCGCTGATCTATCTCCATGAGCTCTCCCTCTTCAATGGAATGGCGGAATAGGTCGGTGATAGTTCCCCCAACCCGGGGACCATGCTTCATTAGTTGATCGACATGTTCATTTTCCTCCCGGGGCACGTGTCGGATGGAGAAGGTTTCAAATATGTCAATGACCCCCTTTACTTTGGCTAAGTATAGCCACAGGGTAGGCTCTCTCGCCTCAAACTCCCCGTTGATCTGGGAAGCTACCACCATGGAGTTAGTAAGGACCTCCACGTCCAGCACCCATAGCTCCCTGCCCAGGCGCAGCCCTGCTATCACGGCCTCATACTCTGCCTGATTATTCGTGATGGGAAAGTGCACCACCACTGTTTGCTCGATTATAGTCCCCTGGGGGCTCTCCAAGATCACCCTCACCCCCATGGAATTCCTCCCCGAGGCGTCATCTACCTTCACCTTCCAACGAGTCGGACGAGTGAGCTCTTCCTCCGCCACCTCGATCACATAATCGGCCAAAAATTCGGTCATCGCTTGAGCCTTGATCGAGAGGCGTTGGACGAAGGAGATGTTGAACTCGCTCAACTCCACCGACCACTTGGCCAGCCTGCCAGAATGCTCCACCCCCTCAAAGATATTGCAGAGGGGATGGTCAGTCACCACTCGGATAGAGTGTGCCTGGAAATAGGGCCGCAGCCTTCGGGCCGAGACGACCAGGGCGAAGGCCAGCTTCTCCAGAATTGGATACCGGAGCTTGGCCTTTCTCAGGACCCAGCTTACGTAGTATATGGGGAGCTGCTTCTTCCCCTCTTCATGAACTAGGATGGAGCTCAAGGCCTCCGCTCCGACCTCGAGATACAAAAATAGGTCCTCCCCCTCCTTTGGCCCTGGGAGCAACGGAGCCCGCATCAACTGCATCTTGAGGGCCTGGAATGCCTCCACGCACTCCTTGGTCCACTCGAATTCTCCCCCCCCCCCCACCTTAGTGTTTTGAAGAACAGGGAGCACTTTTCCCCAGCCCGGGAGAGGAACCTGCTTAACCCTACCAGCTTCCCTATCTGTCATTTCACGTCCTTGGTATTCTGCGGCGACCCCAGCTCCACGATAGCCTTCACCTTATCAGGATTTGGCTCGACCCCCGCGGGGATTAGGAGATGTCCCAAGAACTTCCCCCTGCTGGCCCATAAGACATACTTCAGGGGGTTCAGCCGCATCTTGTACTTGCGCAGGGTGGCGAAGGTCTATTCTAGGTCTTGGAGGTGAGAGTCCACATCCTGACTCTTGATCATGAGATCATCTACGTAGACCTCCAGGTTACTCCCCTTCTGTTCTTTGAAAACCATGTCCATCATCTTTTGATAGGTTGCCCCTCCATTCTTCAGCCCAAATGGCATCATTTTGTAATAGTAGCATCCATCCCCCGTGATGAACGAGACGTCCTTGACGTCCGGGTGGGGTGCATCCTAATTTGGTGATAACCTGAAAATGCATCTAGAAAACTCATAACAGAAAACCCGACGGCTGAGTCAACCAGCGCATCGATCTGAGGCAAGGGATAATAGTCCTTAGGACAAGATTTATTAAGCAAAGAGAAGTCGATACACATATGCCACCGACCTTCTCCCTTTCTAACCATGACTACATTGGAGACTCAGCCGGGGTATTGGATTGCGGATATGAAGCCGGCCTTGAGAAGCATTGCCACCTCTTCTCTGATGGGATCGGCCAGCTTTTCCGCGATGGACCTCTTCTTTTGTTGGACGTGGCATGCTCCCGGGTCAAAGTTGAGGCGGTGGCAAGCCACACCTGCGTCAACCACTGACATCTACGCGGCGCTCCATGTGAAGATGTGCACGTTCTTCTGGATGCATGCCAACATCCTGCCTTGGTCCTCCGAGGTTAGCCCTCCGCTGATGCGGACCTTCTCCACCCTTCCTTCATGGGTGAGGACCTCCAGCTCCACCATCTCTTCTGCAGCCTCCATCCTGGACTGCTCCCCCTGTTCTCTAAGATCCCTCTCCCCTGGGACGAGGACCTCCACCTCCACCTCTTCCTCCATGGCCATTGCCTCGACAGACTCCTCCCGATATTCTCCTGCCACCTCAACCTTGGTGCAGCTCTCCGCCTCCAGCTCCTCCCTGCCAGCCTCCTACTCCGCCTCCTCCATACTTCACTCCATCTCCTCGGCTCCCTCCTGCCAAGAGATGGAGTTCACTGCGGTGATGTAGAGCTCCCGCGCCACTTTGGGGTACCCCCTAACCCGTACCTGGATCCCCTCGGCATTGAACTTCAATCATTGATGAAACGATGAGGGGACGCAGTGGATGAGGGGCCTCCCTAAGATGGAGATGTAGCTGATGAGGGCATCCACGATGACGAACCTGTAGTTTCTAGACTGCCCCCCCTAGGATGATGTAGATCCCCACTCCTCCTTCTACCTCCTTCCTCTCCCCCGAAAATCCAAACAAGGGCCCATCCGAGGCCAACACCCTCTTCGCCTCCACCTTCATCGTGTCAAACGTCTTCTTAAAGACGACGTTGATGGAGCTTCCGTTGTCAACGAGGATCCGGGAGACGGTAAAATTTTTGATGGCTGTCTGGATGACCAGCGCAACGTAAAATGGATCCTCATGATCCGGCATATCGCTCCTCGAGAAGGTGATCCTCTCTTCTGGGGGTGGGGTTTGGGATGTGGAGCCAATGCTTTGGCGGTACATGATATAAAGGCTCGCCGTCCGGGAGGCCTCTACCCCCCCCCCCCCCCCCCCCCCCCCCCGTGGATCACTCTGATCCCTCCTCGTGTCCCGACATCCACCTGTTATTCACAACGGTCCTCCTCCACCCGAGGTAGGACCTCTTCTATCCTCACTTCCTGGCACCCATGCTGCTGCTGCTGCTACTCCCTGTTTCCCCTCATTTCGAGGAACTCCGGGCACGTGGCTGTGGAGTTCCCTTCCTCTTGATGGAATTCGCAGTAGGGTAATTCCACCCTAACTTCTCTCCTCCTCCTCCTTGCTACTCTCCTCCTCTCCCCTATGGTTATGGTCATAGCCTGTTCTTGATCGGGGAGTCGAGGCCTCTGCTCCCGCCTCCAACCCGGGGGGTGGAATTGATCTTGCCCCACTTGATGGTGGTCCCTTCCTTGATACCCTCTCTGTGGCCCCAATCCATGCCACTCGAAACTCTAGCCCAGTCGACGGTCGGGCTCCTGACGCCCCCACCTGGGCTGCTATTGCCCCTAGAGCTGACTCTACTCCCTCTATCGGGGCTCGACCCTCCTCTCCTCCTGCCCTCTTCCGCCTCTTGACTCCTTCTCTTCCTTCGTGGCCCACCTAGCCAACTTCTGGGCGAACTCCGGATTCGTCGCCTCCCCGTCGACTTCTCTCTCTGCCCTCTCCATCAGCTCCTCGTAGGAGAGGGGGGCACTCTCTTCAGCTCCATCCTAAAGAAACCCAGGTGTATCCCCAAGGTGAAGGCCATCATCAGGCTATGACCCGACATCTCTTGGACCTGGGTGACCTCCTCTTGGAATCGGTCAACATAGCTTCCCACCGTTGCATTCACTCCCTGCTTGATGTGGAACAGAGACTCTGACTCCTTCTTCCTCCTCTTCGAGGTAGTGAACCTCAACATGAACCCCCAGTGCAGGTCCTCGAAGCAGTAGATGGAGCTGGCCGGCAGCTGGTGAAACCACTCCCTCGCCTTCTCCTTGAGGGTGATGGCGAAAAGTTGGCACTTGAACCCATCCGACATCTGCCGGATTGAGACCACGTCCTCAAACCACTGGATGTGTTGGACCGGGAATGTAGGACATCTCGGGTTCCCTGAACCCCTCTGGAACTGCAGCAGAATAGACCAACTCGCTGAAGGGGCTGCCTCCCCCTACTGGGCGAGCTGGTACATCTCGCGGGCCCAGCTCGCCGATCCGACATCCGCCTGCCGGCCCGGGGAAGAGCACGCGCCCGGGGAGCTCGCACCCCCTGCCCTCCTCGGCCACTTCCTTCCCAACTCGCCTATCGGGGGTGTCCTCGCCCAGAGAGGGGTCTGCTGCGATCTGGACGGCTGGAGTCGAGCACCGGGCCCTCGCGCCGAGTGCGAACTTGACGAGGCCCAGCACCTCGTTCCTGAAATCCTCAAACATCCCCACCGTGGACAGAGGTGGGGGCGGGGAGTCCGACCTGTCAGATCCTTGTCCCACTATCATCGAGCTCGCTGAAGGTTTTTTGTACTAACCACGCTCCACGCTCACCGCACCAAAATGTTGAAACTGAAATTCGGTCTCTTGTGGAGTTCACACTTGGGGAAGGGGTGATCGCGCACCTACTTCGCTCCTGCAAGCAAAACAACAAGGGAAACAAAGAAGAAATTGACCCAAGGGCTCGGCGGGGAGGACCCACCACACACCCGGAATATCTTGGAGTGCTTCCCCTCCTTAGCCAAAGGCCGAGCTAAGGTATCCTCGGAAAGCGCTTGAGAGATGTAGTAAGAGGGCACAAGAAGCATGCTTTCTGAGGTACCCCTTGGGTCCTATTTATAGATTTCTGAAAATAGCCTGCAAATAGGCAACTCCCGCTGTTATGAACGGCTATGTGCAGTCCAGGTTGGCCTGCCAACAGCGTAACTCCATTATTCTGAAAGGCTATGGGCAGGCCAGCAGGGGCAAAATAGTAAAAAATACATCATAGACCTGAGCGAGTTGAGGAGCTCGGCCACCCCTGAAGGTCCTGCTCGCCTGTTGTCTGCCGAGCTCCATAGGACTAGTGCGAGCTGGCTACTGTGCTCGCCCTTCGATCTTCCTTCATTAGTCGAGCTCAGCTCGATGAAACCCGGGCTTGGCTCGGCGGATGCCGAGCTCGGGGTCGACGAATGCCGAGCTCGGCCTTCAGATTTCCCTGCCGAGCTCGTCTGCTGCCTGGGCGATCTAAACCTGTCGGTCTGGTTCCCGACGACCTCACTCGCCGGATACGGGGTTGTACAGTGACATGAGAAAAAAATTGTATGATTACAAGAGACAAAATTTGGAATAGGAATAACAATATTTTGAAGTGAAATGGAACTTGAAATTTTGTTGCTAGATGAAAAATAAATCATGAGAAATAAACTTGCGAGGATACAAGAAATAAAAGTGCGAAGTTACAAGTTGACGAAATAAATGAACTCCAAATCTCCTCTAAAGATTTCTTCCTCGGAATGACCAATCTCTCAAAGGAATTTCTGGAATAAAACTTTCTAGCCAAATGATACTCCAAATTTCTGATCAAAATCTTGAATTCCCCTTCCTCGACCCCAATTAGCCCTATTTATAGGTGCAAAATAAATACTGGTATGGGCAATTGAGGCCGGCTGTTATTGGAGGCTTAATTGTTGAAGGCAGGAATAGTGGAGGATTAATTGCTGAAGGCGGGAATAGTGGAGGAGGTGCTTGTAACTTGTGAAACAGCAGCATGGAGGAGGCCAGCTAGATTGCTGACGTGGCAGTGCTTTGCATGGAGGAGGCCGGCTGGAATGCTGATGTGGTAGTGCTCTGCATGGAGGAGGCCAAGCTGCTTCATGGTGGTGGACGGGGTTAGGTGGCCGAGGGCTGAGGCAGCTGCAGTGAGGAGGAGGTCGGGCTGAGATGGCCGAGCTTATGCAACTTCGATGGCGCCGAGGAAGGTGGCCGAGCATGATGGAGGAGTTTGGCCGGAGCAGCTGCTGAGTTGGCGGGGATGCTCCATGCAGAGGTGGTGGATGGGTTATGGAGATGTTGAGGTGGTGGATTGCTGACGTGGCAAAATATTACATGCTTTGAGGTGGCCGCCTTCTTGAGGTGGCCGCAAAGTGGTGGAGTGAGATCGTCATGTGAAGGTGTTCGACATGGCTCTATGCTGTCTTATTCCTACAAAATAGAAATATATAAGTTATACCCTAAAATATTATTTTTATTAAATGTTATAAAAACAATAAACCAATACAATAATTTAATCAAATATCTAATAGGATAATAACCCTAAATGTTGACTAAATTACTAGTCATTATAGCTCCATGACCCTTCATAATCTGAGAGATGGATTTGGTGGGACATTTTCCTCAAGCAAGCTGACAGTGGAGGTTCCTACTAGTCATGATCGAATATTTCTCGAAGTGGTTGGAGGTAAAGGCGCTGGCCAAAGTGATGTCTCACGTGATCCACAACTTCTTATGGCGACAGATCATTTGTCGACACGGGCTACCCTTGGTGATAGTTACAGACAATACACCGCAGTTTACCAGTGAGGAGATTGTCAATTTATGTGGTCAATTTGGGATAGATCTCAGGTTTGCCTCGGTCCATCACCCTAGGAGAAAAGGGCAGGTGGAGGCAGCAAACAAAATCATCGTGACCTATTAAAGAAGAAGGTGGAGAACCTGAGGGGGAAATGGGGGGAGTGGCTCCCATCGATCCTTTGGGCCCTAAGAACCACACCCAACACGGCCACCAGGGAGACACCCTTCAAGCTGTCTTACGATTCTGAGGTCGTTCTTCCGGTGGAGTTTTGAGGTAAAATCATCATGGGTGGTCGTCGCACGCAAAAGGAGATGATGAGTAGATAGTGGAGAATGAAGAGGAGCTATGAATCACGATAGATCTAGTGGAGGAGCTCCGCGATCTAGCTGTAGTTCGACAAGAATAAGTCAAGCATTGGATGGCCATGTACTTTGATAGGAACGTTCGGGTCAAACAGTTTGTGAAGGGAGATCTCATCCTAAAGAAGGTCGATGCAGCCGGGATGTTGGCGGCAGTGAGAAAACTTAATCCAAACTAGGAGGGTGCATATGTAATTGAGGAGACCTTGAAGATGGGAGGGTACCTCCTCCAAAATGTGGAAAAGGCATCCATCGATCATACATGGAGTGGTGACGACTTGAAACTTTTTTATCCCTGAATTTGAGTAATAAAATTGCTTCTTTTTTAACACTTTCTCTTTTTATATTTTATATTCTATAAAACGATGTTGAAATATTGGCCCCGAGCAGACCCGCTGACCAGCCTATCACTAACTGACAGGTCCGAAGGCTCACTCGATGGCAGGTAGTGAAAGGAAAAAAAGATGTTGAAACATTGACCCCGAGCAGACCCACTGATCAGGCTCTCACTAGATGGCATGTCTGAAGGCTCACTCGGCGTTAGGTTGTGAAAGGAAAAAAAAGATGTTGAAATAAAGGCAGCGAGTAGACCCGCTGACCAGGCTCTCACTAGCTGGCAGGTCTGAAGGCTCACTTGGTGGCAGGTTGTGAAAGGAAAAAAGGTGTTGAAATATTGGCCTTGAGCAGACCCACTCACCAGGCTCTCACTAGCTAGAAGGTCTGAAGGCTCAAGCAGTGGAAGATTGTGAAAGGAAAAAAAATATGTTGAAGTATTAGCCTCGAGCAGACCCGCTGACAGGATCTCACAAGTTAGCGGGTCTGAAGGCTCACTCGATGGTGGGTTATGTAAGGAAAAAAGTGTTGGAACCGACGGTTCACATATCCTTAGTTTGATAATATCAATTCCTATGTTGTAGTTAATCACAACTTGTGTTTGGTAGAGTGTGCAGGTTTACAGGTCCAAGCAATGCAAGGATCTCTCCTCTGGCACCTATCACCAAGTAGTAGTAGTAGTTACCGTCGGGCGTTAGCCTAAACTAAATGGACATGGTGCTCGGGTTACTATCGCGATGCTCAAGTACTACCACTCGCGCTAGCTCGAGGATTTATTTCTGCCATATGCTAGGGAAGCTACCGCCAGGCGATAGCAGTATACCGCACCGCGATAGCCTACTCAACGATTGTCGAGACAGATTCATCGAGACGCCTGGACTACCGCGAGGGGTTATCTTCCAACCGCTTTGCGCTAACATTGAAAAAAGGAAAATATTCATTTTGAATATTTTTCTAAATTTGCAGGACAGCTGTCAGCATCAAGAGTGTGATCCTACAGCTGGCGATAGCCTATTTTTATAAAGATGTATAAAAGGCGTCTCGTTTTCTAGATTTCTGACCAAGTCGAAAAAAGACTCAGTTCTTTGATTCCTCGGGTTCGACCACATCTCTGTGGTTCGTTCCGCTATCTTCGTTGAAGGAAATGAAAACCACCTCCCTCCCATTTGCGGACGAAGAACTCCGGCGATCCAAGGACAACAACGATTATGAAGAGTTGATCGGTTGCAAGCACACGAAAATTTCAAGCACCGATCGCAGATCGCTCAACAGAGGCATCATCAAGAGGGAGATTCAATCTTAACTCTTTTATACCTTTATTGTATTCTTTTCTTTTCTCAGAATTCTTGTGGTGAGGGAAATCGATCGGGGAAGGTCGTCGGAATCCGGGGAGATTTCCGTGAGAAATTGTCCCGGGGAAGGGACGTCTAAATTGGGTGATCTAGAGGGGCTCTAAGACACTTCCTCACATAAAGGCGAAGAGTCGGCTTGAAGACCTTTCTTGGATGGAAAGGGAGAGAGCCAACCAGTTTGGGGGGCTGGTCGGTATAGAAAACCAAAAGTTTTACATTCACCGTTGTCGATCTTCGGCGTCACGAAGATCAACTTTTTTTTTATAAATGCTAAAATAGTTGTTGATTTAGTTTGCAATGAAATTCATTTTCTGTTTCTTTACTTGCGTATAATGTTGTGATTGGTAGCTTGTGAGTTTCTGAAGGATGCATAGATCTCCAAGGAGAAATTTGCCCAGGAAAATGAGGTCTGTTACCTATCGTCGCACTCTAGCTAGCTACCACCCTGTGGTAATTTCCAGAACTTGTTTTTCTGGACCAAAATAATTCGAATTTCTCATAAACATCGTAAACCTTATTCACCCCCTCCCCCCCTCTAAGGTTGGCCACTAGATCCAATAAGTAGTATCTGTGGGAGGTTAAGAGTGCAGTCATGTGCGGATATATTAATGAAGAGCTGTATGTCGAACAACCACCCAGATTCAAGAACGCTGATTACCCAGATCATGTATACAAGCTGGTGAAAGCCTTGTACGGATTGAAGAAGGCACCTCGTGCTTGGTACGATAGGATCATGACTTTTCTCCTAGGATATGTCTTTAGGATGGGTAGGGCGGACACCAATCTATTTGTGAAGCACGAGAATCTTGATATAATTCTCTTGCAAGTTTATGTGGATGATATTATTTTTGGAGCCACAAATGATAAATTATACAAAGAAATTGTCACTCTAATACAGTATGAATTTGAAATGAGTCTAGTTGGAGAGTTATCTTATTTCTTAGGATTTCAGATTTCTCAATGTAATGATGGAATTTTTATAAGTCAATAGAAATACATAAAAGATATGCTTGTGCGATTTGGCTTTGTGAATCTGAAACAACTCAAAACTCCAATGAGTGCCTCTCTAAAATTAGGAAAGAATGAAAGTAGCATTTCGGTGGTTCAAACTGCTTTTAGAGTAATGATCGGATCACAACTCTGCTTAAGTGCATCTAGGACCGATATTACATTCGCAGTGTGTCTATGTGCTAGGTATCAAGCTGATCCTAAAGAATCACACTTGAAAGCAGTTAAACATATTTTTAGGTATCTTATAGGTACCCAAAATCTTGGTCCTTGGTACCCCCACACCACTGATTTCACACTCCATTGGTACTCCGACTCTGATTATGCTGGATGCTCTGTTGATCGCCAGAGCACGAGTGGTACATGTCACTTCCTTAGTCCGTCACTATTCTCATGGTCAAGTAAGAAACAAAACTCGGTTTCCCTCTCTACTTCTAAAGCCGAGTATATTGCATCAGGTAGTTGTTGCGCATAAGTACTTTGGTTGTCTCAAACGTTAGAAGACTTTGGCTTACTTTGTAGGAACGTTACTCTTAGGTGCAACAACAAGAGTGCCACAGACTTGACAAATAATCCAGTATATCACTCTCATTCCAAACATATTGATGTTCGTCATCATTTCATTCAGGATCACATTAAGAAAGAGAATATGAGAGTAAGCTTCATTGGAACTGACGACCAACTAGCTAATATATTCACAAAACCCCTCCCATATGCTCGTTTCTCGTTACTTCGACTCGAGCTGGGTATTTTGGATCTCTCCTCATAGTCATGGTGCATCACCAACTGTCATCAGGGCAGTTGTCTGATTTTGTAAATTTTTTATTTTATTCTTTGGTTGTTTTCTGCTCTTGTTTCCATTTTTCAAACAAAAAATTAAAAAAATGAAAAATCCTCCAAAAATCCAAAAACATTTGTGTGACTATTTACTTTCTACTTCCTAGTTTTTTTGCTTGGTTTACTGTTTATTTGGTTTATTTTTTATCGAATCTAAAAAAACAAGAAAAAATTATAAACCCCAAAATCAAAAAAATTTATGGAGTGAGCACTCTTAGAACACACATGGCTAGAACATAGAGCATAACAATTACGTACAATGTTTGGACCTAGGCGTGTTAATCCCTGCGAACATTGTCTACCTATGTCATGTTGTGTCGAATCTATAAGTGCTCAGTTACTGAGTGAGACTAGACATTTGAGTGTTCGATGAATATGCCTCTAGGTATATGTGAGGATTTAGATAGCGGAATGACTTTACATTATTCACACATCCCTAGACGGATCACTCTTGTAGAAAGTATATGTTTACATGCTATAACTTGTGATATTGTGTTTATCACGTTAGAAATATCTTTAATAATCAATGTCACGATACATATGCGTTTCTATATAGGGTAGAACTTTGGGACGAATCTCTAGTGGTCAAGTCTTGTGTATACGAGTTAAAGTGTATCTATCTATGTAGGTAGATTTCGATTGATTTGGGATCCTTGGAATCCAAAATATAAAAAGATAGCTCAACGCATATACATACAACAAATGAATGCTATCAAGCTTTGTGTTAAGGATAGTCCCCAAAGCGCTACTCACTCCTCCTGATAGGTCTTTATGAGCATTGTGAGGATGAGCACTTTGGTCCAAAAAATCATTTTGATCTTGTGCACAGATTAGAACCTTAAGCTTAGGGCCCCTAATTCTAGTCTTGATATTACGTAGATATCAACGTGACGTGATTTTTCACTGTATTCCTCTCGCTATAGCATATTGAACTACTGAGATAAACCATGTAATGAATGTTAACTATACTTGATATTTGTCTTCTGATGCTACACGTATACACGACATTTCTCTATCTAACGCTTTCATGCATAAGCATTGGATTGCAACGGAACTATCTGTCTATCGCATGTAAGTTCTAACACATGATTTCTATTCGTGACATATATAATGTTCCTCTGTATTAATTATATAATTCCTTTAGCATTGTACTTTAAATCGTTATATACTTCGTTTACCTGTGTTGTCCAAATTCTTTTTCACTCTGATAACTGATTTAAACTATTTCTGTGTACTGCACTCATCGATTTGTCACCTATGCTTTATACTTTCTGAATTCATTCTTTGTCCACCCCTATTTTTTTACATCTCATTTCACTTTCTATAACATGCCTTGTGTGCTTTCTTTATCATGGTCAGTATATACTGCATTCTGTTTCTCTCGTGCGTGCTCATGTTTGTGTTTGGTCTAGCTCATCCCCTTTCGATAATATCAAAGGGAGAGAATAGATTGGTCATGAGTCTTGGGATAGGGAAGATCATATGCAGGGGGAGCTTATTACGTTGTGTGCACGCATATAGGTTGAGCTTATTACATTGTGTGCACGCTTATAGGGGGAGCGCGTGTGTAAGGGAAATTATATGTAACCTGAAACATGACTTTATATTTTTTAACATTTATCTCTTATATGTGCTCTATCATGCATCTCATTACTATATCTCATAACGGGATTTGATATTATTAAAAGGGGGTGTTTGCTGGAACCGACGGGTCACATATCCTTAGTTTGATAATATCAATTCATATGTTGTATTTGATCACATCTTATGTTTGGTAGAGTGTGCAGGTTTACAGGTCCAAGCAATGCAAGGAGCTCTCCTCTAGCACCTACTGCCGGGCGGTAGTAGTTACCATCGGGCGGTATCCTGAACTAAATTTACATGGCGCTCGGGTTACTGTCGCGCCACGCAAGTACTATCACCCGAGCTAGCTCGAGGATCTATTTCTGCCAGACGCCCGGGAAGCTACCACCAGGCGATAGCAGTATATCGCATCGCGCTAGCCTGCTCAACGATCGTCGAGACGGATAAATCGAGACTCCTGGACTACCGCGAGGCATTATCTTCCTACCGCGTTGTGCCAGCATTAAAAAAATGAAAATATTCATTTTGAATATTTTTCTAAATTTGCAAGACAACTGTCAGCATCAAGTGCGTGAACCTACCGCCAGGTGCCAGTCTTACCGTCGGCGGTAGCCTATGTTTACAAAGATGTACTAAAGGCATCTTGTTTTCTGGATTCCTGATCAAGACGAAAAAAGACTCAGTTCTTTGATTCCTACGGTTCGGCAGCCTCTCTATGGTCCGTTTCGCCGTCTTTGTCGAAGGAAAAGAAAACTACCTCCCTCCCATTCACACACGAAGAACTCCGGCGAGCCAAGGAAAATAACTATTACGAAGAGTTTATCGGTTGCGAGGACACAAAGATTTCAAGCACCGATCGCGAATCGCTCAACGGAGGAATCGTCAAGAGGGGGATTCAATCTTAAATATTTTATACCTTTATTGTATTCTTTTCTTTTCTCTAAATTCTTGTGGTGAGGGAAATCAACCGGGGAAGGTCGTTAGAATCCGGGGATGATTCCGTGAGAAATCATCCCGGGGATGGGACGTCTACATCGGGTGATCTAATATGGCTCTAAGACACTTCTTTGCATGAAGGTGAAGAGCCAGGTAGAAGACCTTTCTTGGAGGGAAAGGGAGAGTGCCAACCGGTCCGGGGAGTGGGTCGGTATAGAAAACCAAAAGTTTTTCATTCACCTCCTTCAATCTTTGGCATCACGGAGATCATGTTTTTTGTAATTGCTAAAACAGTTGTTGATTTTGTTTGTAATGAAATTCATGTTTTGTTTCTTTACTTGCATATAATGTTGTGATTGGTAGCTTGTGAGTTTCTGAAGGGTGCATAGATCTCCAAAGAGAAATTTTGCTCTGGAAAATGAGGTCTTTGACCTACCGCCGCACGGTATCTACCTAATACCCCACGGTAGCTTCCAGAATTTGTTTTTCTGTACCAAAATTATTCGAATTTCTCATAAACGTCATAAACCTTATGCACCCTCGCCCCCCTCTAAGTTTGGCCACTAGATCCAACAAGTGGTATCAGGGGGAGGTTAAGAGTGAATTCTTCTATAGATATATTAATAAGGAGGTGTATGTCGTGCAACCACCCGGATTCAATAATGTTGACTACCCAAATCACGTATACAAGCTAGTGAAAGACTTGTACGGATTGAAGCAGACACCCCGTGCTTGGTATGATAGGCTCATGACTTTTGTACTAGGACATGGCTTTAGGATGGGTAGGGCGGACACCAATCTATTTGTGAAGCACGAGAATCTGATTTAATTCTCTTGCAAATTTACGTGTATGATATTATTTTGGGGCCAAAAATGATAAATTATGCAAAAACAATTGTCACTATAATGCAGTCTGAATTTTAAATTAGTCTAGTTGGAGAGTTTTTTTATTTCTTAGGATTTCAAATTTCTCAACGTATTGATGGAATTTTTATAAGTCAATAGAAATACAAGAAAGATATTCTTGTGGGGTTTGGCTTTGTGAATCTGAAACAAGTCAAAACTCCAATGAGTGCCTCTCTAAAATTAGGAAGGGATGAAAGTGGCATTTCGGTGGATCAAACTATTTCTAGAGGAATGATCGGATCACTACTCTACTTAAGTGTGTCTAGGCATGATATTATATTCACGGTGTGTCTATGTGTTAGGTATCAAGCCGATCCTAAAGAATCACACTTGAAAGCAGTTAAATATATTTTTAGATATCTTATAGGAACCCAAAATCTTGGTCTTTGGTACCCCCACACCACTGATTTCACACTCCACGGGTACTCAGACTCTGATTATGTTGGATGCTCTCTTGATCGCAAGAGCACGAGTGGTACATATCACTTCCTTGGTCTGGCACTAATCTCCTGGTCAAGAAGGAAACAAAACTCGGTTGCCCTCTCTACTGCTGAAGCCGAGTATATTGCCTTAAGGAGTTATTGAGCACAAACACTTTTGATGTCTCAAACGTTAAAAGACTTTGGCTTACTTTGTAGGAACGTAACTATTAGGTGTGGCAACAAGAGTGCCACAAACTTGACAAATAATCCAGTACATCACTCTCGTTCCAAACATATTGACATTCGTCATCATTTCATTCGGATCACGTTAAGAAAGAGAACGTGTGAGTAAGCTTCATTAGAACCGACGACAAACTAGCTGATATATTCACAAAACCCCTCTCAGATGCTCGTTTCTCATTACTTCGACTCGAGATGGGTGTTTTGGATCTCTCCTCCTAGCCATGGTGCATCACCAACTGTCATCAGGGCGGTTGTCTGTTTTTGTTATTTTTTTTATTTTATTTTTTGGTTGTTTTCTGCTCCTGTTCCCATTTTTCAGACCAAAAATAAAAAAAATGAAAAATCCCCCAAAAATCCAAAAACATTTCTGTGATTATTTACTTTCTACTTCCTATTTTTTGCTTGGTTTGCTTTTTATTTGGTTTATTTTTTGTCGGATCTAAAAAATAAAAAAAAACAAGAAAAAAATTATGAAACCCCAAAATCAACAAAAATTTGTGGAGTGAGCACTTTTAGAACACACATTGCTAGAACATATAGCATTATGATTACGTACAATGTTTGGACTTAGGCGTGGTAATCCATGTGCACATTGTATACCAATATCATGCTGTGTTGAATCTATTGGTTCTCATCTACTGAGTGCGACTTGACATGTTAGTGTTCGTTGAATATGCCTCTACATATGTGTGAGGATTTAGGTAGCGGAATGACTTTACATTGTTCACACATCCCTAGATGGAGCACTCTTGTAGAAAGTATATGTTTACATGATATAACTCGTGATATTTTGTCTACAACGTTAGAAATACCTTGAATAATCAATGTCATGATACATATACGCTTCTATACAGGGTAGAACTTTGGGCCAAATCTATAATGGTCAAGTCCTGTATATACGAGTTAAAGTGTGTCTATCTATGTGGGTAGATTTTGATTGATTTGGAGTCCTTGGAATCCAAAATATAAAAAGATAGCTCAATGTGTATACATAAAACAAATGAATGATATCAAGCCTTATGTCAAGGATAACCCCCCCACCCCACCCAAGCACTACTCACTCCTCATGATAAGTCTTTATAAACATTGTGAGGATGAGCACCTTGGTCCAAAAAGCCATTTCGATCTTGTGCACAGACTAGAACATTAAGCTTAGGGACCCTATTTCTAGTTTTGATATTATGTAGATAGCAACGTGACGTGATTTTTCACTATATTACTCTCGTGATCGCATATTGAATTACTTATATAAACCATGTAATTAATGTTAACTCTAGTTGATATTTGTATTCCGATGCTACACGTATACACGTCATTGCTCTATCTAACGCTTCCATGCATAAGCATTGGACTGCAACGGCACAATCTGTCTATCACACGTAAGTTTTAGCACACGATTTCTATTTGTGACATGTACAATGTTCCTCTATATTAATTTTATAATTCCTTTAGCATTGTACTCTAAATCATTAACTTTTTGAATTCATTTTTTGTTCACATCTATTTTTTTTGCATCTCGTTTCACTTTCTATAACGTGCCCTGTGTGCTTTCTTTATTATGCTTATTATATACTGCATTCTATTTCTCCCATGCATGCATATGTTTGTGTTTGGTCTAGCTCATCCCCTTTCAATAATATCAAAGGGGGAGATAGATTGGTCATGAGTCATGAGATAGGGAAGATCACATGTAGGGGGAGCTTATTACATCGTGTGCACGTATATAGGGGGAGCTTATTATGTTGTGTGCACGCATATAGGGGGAGCACGTGTGTAAGGGAAGTTATACGTAACCTGAAACATGACTTTATATTTTTTTTAATGTTTATCTCTTATATATGCTCTATCATGCATCTCATTGCTATATCTCATGAACGGGATTTGATATTATCAAAATAGGGAGTTTGTTGGAACTGATAGTTCACATATCCATAGTTATATAATATCAATTCCTATATTGTATTTTGTTGAAGCCAAAAATGACCTCAACAGGAGTTCAAAACCGGGGTGCAGCCAACACCTACTTCTCTCGAGCCTCGACCCTCGACTAGATTCAAAGGACCTAAGATTGACCCAAAGCCTCAACAGGGAGGTCTCACCTCACAACCGGAAGATCTCTGAGAGCTTCCCCTCTAAAGCCAAAAGCTAGGCTAGGAGCTCCTCAAAAAGCACTAGAGATTTGGAGGATAATGAGAGCTTGCTTTCTAAGGAGCCCTTATAGGTCTATTCATAGCCTTTTACTGACCTGAGATTACTGAAATGCCCTTAGTTGACCTGCCAATAGCCAAATCCCGCTGTTTATCCTGAGGGTATAGGGGTAATTTTACCTGAGGATAATTAGGTAATTTTACCCCGGGCCCTGGGCCCCACTCAGCGAGAACTCTGAGCAGAGAACCTTCTTATCCAGAGCTTGGCGCAAGCGATCTCGCCCGCTTATGAGCGAGAGTTCCTCCAATGCGGGAGCTTGGCGCAAGCGCAAGCGTTCCCGCCCACTCATGGGTGGGAACTTCTTCAGGGCGGGAGCTCTTCTGGTCTGAAGCCCGAAGCTAGTCCAATCCTGACCGTTGGTGCCTCCGGGTCCTACTCAGCGAATATTGGGTTGTACACGATCCCAGCTCTTTTTGAGCTAGCTCTGCGCTCGAAAAGACACGTCCAACCCGTAAATATTCGTTGAGCACATGTCATCATAAGAGAATCTTTTGGTGGGCCATACCGTAGCTATATATATGTGCTGATAGACGGCCGTTAGTCTGCCCCCGAATCACCGCTCCTTGTCTGAGTTCTCGCGTCCTTTGGTGATGTGTTCCAAGAGAGTTGACAAACCGCTCTCGTAGGACCTCCAAGATCAAATCAATACGGCCCAGGTGCGATCCAGGGCTAACTGTGCCTTGGTTGCCCCCTGGCTAGCGAGAAAGTCGTCAGTCGCTGAGCCCTATCAGCTAAAGAAGAAGAAGAAAGAGAAGAAGAGGGTGAAGGTGGTCCAGCGAGACCTGTCTCACAAGAACAGGGGCTTGCCTACCCCGACCCCAAGCCGTGCGGATGATCCTTCTCCGCGGAAGGTATGTCTCTGACTCGCTGATCATTGAAACCACTAGCTGCTTACGCAAGAGGATTTGCAACTGACGTGGTACTTCTCGCAGGAAACGGCCCATGATGACGTCAGGCCCCCGCAGGAGCCCTTGGACTCGTCATCTCGTCCTCCTGAGAATCAACAGTGGGTCTCGTAGGTCGCTCCTCTGGATGACCCCCCGAGGACTGCAGGTATCTTTTACACTCTATCACTCCTAACTCAGTCTCAGATTGATGAATTGTCTTTCCGCAGCACCAGCTTCCTCTTAACCGGGTCTCGCCACCCGGGAAAACGAAGCGAGGGCCGCTAACTTGCCTGCCCCTGCGGCTAATCCCACCCTACTGGCGGGAGGTGTGGCTATCGAATCCACCGTAGCTCCCCAGGATGCCAGCCATCCCGCGGGAGAGGACGACTCCCCCCTTCTTCCGGCCAAGCCGGGATCACCATGGGTAAAATCTTCCCCCCGAGAAAAGGAAAGCCGCTCCACCTCCTCTATGGAACGTAAGGGGGCTGGGCCTTCTCGCCTGCCGTCAGTCGGCGTTCTCACCATACTTCAATTATGCGATATGCTCATCATAATTATTGCTTAACTCTCACCATGACCGTGGAACTCTTTTGTCAGGGGATCCGAGCTCGCGGTCGGGAGCTGACACAGAGGATGAAGATGAAGATGACAATGAAGATAGAGAGGGGGAGGACGGTGAGAGCTCCCCCTTCCCTTCATCTTATGAGATGGAGGAAATCTTGACCTGTGTTGGGAGCGCTAAAAGGCGGGGAAAGAGGGTTGCGGCCATCCTGTCGAAGCTTATACGGCGGGAGCGGGCCCATGCCTCTGCGGCGAGAGTGTTCCGCCAATCGGTGGAAAAGAGGCTGGAGGATCTGGAGCGAGACTACTTCGTAGGCGAGACGGATTGGCTAGGTGGGCCTACCGCCGTGTCCTCTCCCGAGAGGTGTATTGCGCGGATCCGAGACCAGTCCTGCCGAATCAACCTAGGATGCACCGTCCTATCATCCTATTTCAACCCGCAGGCTCCACCGAGGACTAGGCAGCAGGAATGAGGACGATGGTGGTGGGAACCTTATTGATTCACAAAGTCTCATCCTTTCTCACCCCCCGACCTCCCCCTTCCCCAATGTATCCTGCTGTTTTCTTATCAGTCTAACTTATAACTTGTTATTATTTTATTATTTTGTATCCGGTTCTCGCTCGGCGAGAGTGACTCCAGCTTCTGCTAGATTCTCTTGTTGCATGTCATCTCAAAGTGCCTGTGCTAATCAGATTTGTCCGTTAGTTGTCATCAAATTGGGCGGGAAACCGAGCGTCGCCGACTTAGGGCGTGACGGATGTACCCCCGCCGCCTTTTTGGGAATAGCCATTATGATCACGATTTTCTATAAATAGGAGGGTCCACCCAACGTATTTATTTCTCCGATCCAAAACCTTTGCTTTTTTCCTCGTTGCTTTCGCGGCTTGCCGAAAGCTCCTACTTGCTTCCGCTTCCCTCTCCTGTTCTCGCTTAGCTCTCGCTCTTGCCTCTTTTCTTAAGACCTCGTCCTCAACCCCACAAGCACAATGCCGGGCGGAAGCGAGGGACGCTCCAATTGTGTGGAAGCCTTCCAAAAGCATCAGTTCCCCCTTTGTAGCCTAACCATGGAGGAGTTCCAACTAATCCAGTCCCGCTATATTTTCGCCGGTTTCACCGCGCGGAACCCTGACAACCGTGACAGGGTGAACAACACGGGGGAGGGGGAGCTCGCCATTCCCCTTGAGCACTTCGAGGTGGGCTTCCGCCTCCCCCTCTGGCCAGAGATGCGCTAGGCCCACCGGTATTATGGAGTGGTTCCCGCGCAGCTGAATCCTAACTCGGTCGCTATACTTGTGGCGTTCATCTGCTACATGCATTCCGAGAGGATCGAGTTCAGCCTCCCCATCTTTCGGAAGTTATTTACCTTCTGTGCTAAGGGAGGGGTGGTCTACTTCTCAGAGCAGCTGCTCAAGACCACCGGTCTCGCCAATAAGCACCATCACTGGGGCGAGAAGTTCGTTTTCATTTCCGCGACTTCGGAAACGTTCATCACGTGCCCATTCAGTACGAGGACGCCGCTTATAAGCCGCCCTCCCTGGGCTCGCGTGAGAGCACCCTCCATGAGTTCTTTGGAACCAAGGATTTCGACGTCCAGTTCCTCCAGCGGGGCGTCGATTCGCTCCCCCTGTGCCCCCAGGCGAAGGTTTGGTCTCCCCTTTGACTCGTTATTCCCTGTCTTAAGATTTAGTGCTGAGTGTTGTCGCCTTTGCAGGAGAGCGCGAGATCCCCCTGCACCAACCCTTCGACGAGGCTCATGCTGCCGAGAGCCAGGCCGCGAGAGATCTGCTGGCTCTCGCGAAGTCCGCGGCGCAAGCTTGTCGGGACGAGCCACCCCCTCTTCCTCCGACCGGCACTGGGAAGCGGAAGCCCGGCGTCCCTTTGCCCCAAGCGCTCAAGAGACCCGAAACAACCGCTGCTGACAATGGTGAAGCTATAGTGGTTCCGCCCTCCCGACCTCCCGCTCCAGGCCGTTCCTTTGAAGAGATCCTGCAGGCTGCCAGCGAGATTGCTTTTTCCAGGAGTGGCGCAGAGGCACCTGCCGAGAACCCCCCGACCACCAGTGGGGCAGATGGCGAGGGGGCGGCCGACGAGACCTCTGCTCAGTCTCCGCCTGGAGAGGTGTCGTGGGGACATCGAAATTTTGGTCTTGGCACAAAGTGCCTTGATGCGGAAAATAAACCGCTGCTTCAGTGGGATCCTGATACCAACAGGGTCTCGATCTCGTCTCTTCTACCCAGCTGGGCGGAGAGAGAGGAAGTCACCAGCGAGGCCTTCTCCTTGGGCTATGTCCTTTACAGCCGGGAGAACGCCCGCATATACGATAAAATGACCTCCTGGCTCCTGGCCTACGACTCCACCCGGGCCCTGATGTGCGGGATTGAGCTTGCGCATATGTGCTCGCATCGAAGTATCACTATCGACGACAACTTCCAAGACATGTTCAAGGCAAGGGAGGAGGCAGTGGCTCAGGCGGCTTCCCTGAAGAGAGAGCTGGCAGATGATAAGCAACTGCTGTCCTCGCGCCCGGCGGAAGAGGTAAGCGAGACCTTTTGCGGCATTTTCTCTCGCCACTATAGATTTCAACCTTTTTCCTCTCATGCTAACCTGTCGTTACGCAGGACTCCGCTCAGGCCGTGGCGCTTCATGCGGAGCTAGCCCAGGTACGATACGAGAACGTCCTGCTGAGGGACCAACTCCGGCGCATGGAGGCGACTGCGGTCCCACCTCCTCCTTCGCTTGGTGAAAGGTTGAGGAACCGCCACTACTCAGAATACGACATCGACAAGCTCCTGCAGGCCAAAGCTCAAGTGATGGTCAAGCTGACCCTGGAGACGCTGCGAGACGTAGGCTGCTTGGACGGGAGAGGCAAGTATGTCACCGCTCGCCAGATCGTCCCTTGGCTCTTCGAGCCCATTCAGAAGCCCCCAGGCGCGCCCGATTCCCCGCCCTTGGATGTCCCGAAATCCCCTGTCGCGGGTGGCGAGACATCCGGGGAGGGCTCAAGCAAGATCTCTCGCGGCAGTTCAAGCGAGAGCTCGGAGGGATATAGCGCGTCTCCTTGAAGGACCCCCCCCCCCCTTTCTTTTCCCTTTTGGTTGTAACGAGCAAGATGCTCCAAATTTGTAATTGTATTTTGAGTAAACTATCGCAAATACTACAAATGTTTGTCTCTTTTCTTTTGTGTTGTAAATATGTTACAAGTGTTTTGAGTAGATACGTCTGTAGAGGCTGAATGCCTCTCAAGCATGCTTCCGCCGAGGCCCTTAGCCCCTCTATGGATGTCTCCCTTAACGATGGATAGGCGGGATCCTGTCGAGAAAGCCCAGGGTTAGGACATCCCGTTTCTACGTTCTGTCGAGGACCGTCCGCCAGGAATGTCGCCCGTAGGCCTTTTAAGGGGAGACAGTCCCTCTTTACCTTGCGCGAACTGGCCAAACCTTCCGCCTAGCACTTCCCACTCTCTGACCAAGGATCCTTTGTCAGGACCCTTCCCACCGAGAACTTCCTTTGGCGAGATCTCCTTGGCGGAGAGCTCTCAGTCGAGACCTCCTCTTGGCGAGACCTCTCCTACCTGAAGGGATCCTACCTCTCTTCATTCTGTGTTCCGGGTGTGTTTCTTGCCCCGCTCAGAACATCCGAGTCGAAGTGTCTCCCAGGATCAAAAGATTCCCTCCCACAGGCAAGCTTTCGGACCTGCCAGCTAGATGAGAGCCTGCAAAGTGGGTCTACCTGGGGCCGAGCCTAGCTCATGGTGCCGATGAAGTTTCCACAAACAATACCTATCGACCACAGGCGAGCCTTCGGACCTGCCAGCTAGATGAGAGCCTGCACAGCGGGTGTACCTGGGGCCGAGCCAAGCTCGGGGTGCCGATGAAGTTTCCACAAACAAGACCTATCCCCCACAGGCGAGCCTTCGGACCTGCCAGCTAGATGAGAGCCTGCGCAGTGGGTCTAACTGGGGTCGAGCCTAGCTCGCGGTGCCGATGAAGTTTCCACAAACAAGACATATCCCCCACAGGCGAGCCTTCGGACCTACCAGCTAGATGAAAGCCTGCGCAGCAGGTCTACCTGGGGCCGAGCCTAGCTAGGGGTGCCGATGAAGTTTCCACAAATAAGACCTATCCCCCACATGCGAGCCTTCGGACCTGTCAGCTAGATGAGAGCCTGTGCAGCGGGTCTACCTGGGGCCGAGCCTAGCTCGAGGTGCCGATGAAGTTTCCACAAATAAGACCTATCCCCGCACAAGCGAGCCTTTGGACCTGCAAGCTAGATGAGAGCCTGCGCAGCGGGTGTACCTGGGGTCGAGCCTAGGTAGGGGTGTCGATGAAGTTTCCACAAACATGACCTATCCCCCACATGAGAGCCTTCAGACCTACCAGCTAGATGAGAGCCTGTGCAGCGGGTCTACCTGGGGCCGATCCTAGCTCAGGGTGCCGATGAAGTTTCCACAAACAATACCTATCCCCCACAGGCGAGCCTTCGGACCTGCCAGCTAGATGAGAGCCTGCGCAGCGGGTCTACCTGGGGCCGAGCGTAGCTCGGGGTGCCGATGAAGTTTCCACAAACAAGACCTATCCCCCACAGGCGAGCCTTCGGACCTGCCAGGTAGATGAGAGCCTGCGCAGTGGGTCTACCTGGGGTTGAGCCTAGCTCGGGGTGCCGATGAAGTTTCCACAAACAAGACCTATCCCCCACAGGCGAGCCTTCGGACCTGCCAGCTAGATGAAAGCCCGCGCAACGGGTCTACCTGGGGCCGAGCCTAGCTCGGGGTGCCGATGAAGCTTCCACAAACAAGACCTATCCCCCACAGGCGAGCCTTCGGACCTGCCAGCTAGATGAAAGCCTACGCAGTGGGTCTACCTGGTGCCGAGCCTAGCTCGAGGTGCCAATGAAGTTTCCACAAATAAGACATATCCCCCACAGGCGAGCCTTGGGACCTGCAAGCTAGATGAGAGCCTATGCAGCGGGTCTACCTCGGGATGAAGCTAGCTCGGGATGTCGATGAAGTTTCCACAAACAAGACTTATCCCCCACAGGCGAGCCTTCGGAACTACCAGCTAGATGAGAGCCTGCGCAGCGGGTCTACCTAGGGTCGAGCCTAGTTCGGGGTGCCGATGAAGTTTCCACAAACAAGACCTATGCCCTACAGGCGAGCCTTCGGACATGCAAGCTAGATGAGATCCTGCGCAGCGGGTCTACCTGGGGCCGAGCCTAGCTCGGGGTGCCGATGAAGTTTCCACAAACAAGACCTATCCCCGACATGTGATCCTACAGACGTGCCAGCTAGATGAGAGCCTGCGCAGTGGGTCTACCTGGGGTCGAGCCTATCTCGGGGTGTCGATGAAGTTTCTACAAACAAGACCTATCCCCCACAGGTGAGACTTCGGACCTGCCAGCTATATGAGAGCCTGCGCAATGGGTCTACTTGGGGCCGAGCCTAGCTCGGGGTGCCAATTAAGTTTCCACAAACAAGACCTATCCCCCACAGGCGAGCCTTCGGACCTGCCAGCTAGATGAGAGCCTGCGCAGCGGGTCTACCTGGGGCCGAGCCTAGCTCGGGGTGCCGATGAAGTTTCCACAAACAAGACCTATCCCCCATAGGCGAGCCTTCGGACCTACCAGCTAGATGAGTGCCTGCGCAGCGGGTCTACCTAGGGC
The DNA here is from genome assembly GCA_039583875.1 of Platanthera guangdongensis. NCBI lineage: Eukaryota > Viridiplantae > Streptophyta > Magnoliopsida > Asparagales > Orchidaceae > Platanthera > Platanthera guangdongensis. Next base: position 240,051,820 of record CM077150.1, on the reverse strand, counting down.
TGAGCCTAGCTCTGGGTGCCGATGAAGTTTCCACAAACAAGACCTATCCGCACAGGCGAGCCTTCGGACCTGCCAGCTAGATGAGAGCCCGCGCAGCGGGTCTACCTGGGGCCGAGCCTAGCTAGGGGTTCTGATGAAGTTTCCACAAATAAGACCTATCCCCCACAGGGGAGCCTTTGGACCTGTCAGCTAGATGAGAGCCTGCGCATCGGGTCTACCTGGGGCCGAGCCTAGCTCAGGGTTCCGATGAAGTTTCCATAAACAAGACCTATCCCCCACAGGCAAGCCTTCGGATCTGCCAGCAAGATGTGAGCCTGCGCAGTGGGTCTACCTGGGGCTAAGCCTAGCTCGGGGTGCCGATGAAGTTTCCACAAATAAGTCCTATCCCCCACAGGCGAGCCTTCGGACGTGCCAGCTAGATGAGAGCCTGCGCAGCGGGTCTACCTGGGCCCGAGCCTAGCTCGGGGGGCCGCAAAACACATAATTACATCCTGTCATAAGAATTTTACAACAGGCAAGAGGAAAACAAGTTGATTGATGTATTATAACAAGCTTGATTTTGGATACATAATTACACCTTCCCCCTCACACAGGTAGAAGAGTTTTAGGTCATCGCCGTTCCAGGTGTGGCTTAAGGTCCTCCCCTCCACGTCCTGGAGGTAGTAACCTCCTGTTCCAAGGACCTCCCTCACTATGTAAGTCCCTTCCCAGTTCGGGTTCAGCTTGCCCACGGGGGCCGACGTTCCTGCCGCGTCGACCTTTTTCAGCACCAGATCTCCTTTGGCGAACTTCTTCACCCTGATATGCTTATCTTAGCCATCCGCCGCTTGATCTCTTCTTGCATGATGGAAGCCACGTCCCGCAGCTCTTCCACCATGTCTAGCGAGAGGCGTAACCCCTCCTCGTTCTCCAACCTCCAAGTCTCATCTCCTTCACCTACGGCTGCGACCCGTGGGGACCGAACCTCAAACTCCACTGGTAGGACCGCCTCACACCCGTGAGAAATCTTGAAGGGGATCTCACCGGTGGCCATGTTCGGAGTCGTTCGCAAGGCCCACAGGACCAAGGGGAGATGCTCCACCCAATTTCCTCTCAAGTTCTCCACTTTTCTCTTAAGTAGGTTCACAATAATTTTGTTTGCCGCCTCCACATGGCCGTTGCTCCGGGGGTGATGGACAGAGGCAAATCTGAGATCTATCCCCAGTTGGGCGTAGAAGCTGATGAACTCTTCACTGGCAAACTGGGGACCGTTATCTATCACTATCGCTTGAGGCAGCCCGTGCCTGCATATGATCTCCCCCCAGACGAAGTTCCTTATGACTTGCGAGGTGACTTTGGCCAAGTCCTTAACCTCCAGCCACTTTGAGAAGTAATTGACCATAACCAGGAGAAACCTCCTCTGCCCACTAGCCAGAGGGAAAGGCCCGACCAAGTCCATCCCCCAGATGGTGAAAGGCCATGGCGATGTTATGCTTCTAAGTCTTTGAGCAGGCAAGAGTTGGAGGGGGGTGTATAGCTGGCACTTTTGGCACCTTTTTGCGAACTCTGTTGTATCCTTCCTCAGGGTCTGCCAGAAATACCCCTGCCTTATTACCCTTGCCTCCAATGTCCTTCCTCCCAAGTGGCTGCCGCACTCGCCCGAGTGTTCCTCCCCCAGGATCCTTGGGACCTCTTCTTCGGTTACACATCTTGCTAGGAGCCCTGACAACATCTTACGATGCAACCCCCTTCCATTATCAGGTAATGAGCTGCCTTGCGCTTGAAGCTCTTTGCATCCTTAACCTCCTCCGTCGGCCTTCCAGTGGTCAGGAAGGTTACCAACGGGTCCACCCACGAGAATCGCCGACCTACCTCCATCAACTCCCCTTCCTCAATTGCTGGCCGAAAAGGTTCAGTCAGGGTCCCTCCTCCCTGAGGTCCAAACTTCGCCAATCGATCGGCGGTCGCGCTCTCCTCCCTGGGGACATGCTGGATTGAGAATGACCGGAACCCACCGATGATCGCCCTTACCTTGGATAGGTATTTTATGAGGGTAGGCTCCCGAGCTTCGAACTCTCGTCGGATCTGTGATGATACTACCATCGAGTCAGTGAAGGCCTCCACGTTCTGGATCTTAAGCTCCTTCGCCAAGCGAAGGCCGGCGATCACAGCCTCATACTGTGCTTGGTTGTTGGTCACCGGAAAGTGGTAAGCCACCGCCTGCTCTATCGAGACTCCCTGGGGACTTATCAGCACCACTCCTCCCCCGAGGGAATACCTTCCCAAGGCCCCATCTACCATCATCTTCCACGCTTCTTATGGCTGTGGCTCCCCCTCCTCGACTTCAACAATATAGTCCGCCAGAAAGTCCGCCACCGCTTACGCCTTAATGGAGAGTCTCGGAACAAAAGAAATGTCGAACTCGCTTAGTTCGATGGACCACTTGGCAAGTCTTCCCGAGTGCTCTACCCCTTTAAAGATCTTGTGAAGAGGGTGGTCGGTGACCACCCTAATCGATTGTGCTTGAAAATACGGTCGGAGCTTCCATGCCGAGACGACCAAAGCGTAAGCCAACTTTTCGAGGATGGGGTAGCGAAGCTCTACCTTCTTCAAGATCTGTCTGACATAGTAGATTGGCAGTTGCATCTTTCCCTCCTCTCTTACTAGAAAGAGGCTCACCGCCTCAGCTCCTACTCCCAGGTACAAGGTCAGGTCCTCCCCTTCTTTTGGGATTTGAAGCAGAGGAGCCTGAGAGAGCTGTCTCTTCAGCCCTTGGAATGCTTCTTCGCACTCAGCGGTCCACTCAAACCTTTTGTTCCCTCGCAGCACCTTGAAGAATGAAGAACACTTGTCTCCTGACCTGGAGAGGAACCTGCTTAGCCTAGCCAATTTGTCTGTCAAGTGCTGGACCTTCTTGGCATCGCAAGGTGATTCCAAATCTAGGATGGACTTCACCTTGTCCGGGTTAGGCTCCACCCCTGTCGGAGTCAAGAGATGCCCGAGGAATTTCCCACGGCTGGCCCCGAAGACACACTTCAAGGGGTTCAACCTCATCTTGAACCTCCGCAGGGTGGCGAACGTCTCTTCTATATCCTGCAGGTGCGAATCCACACATTTGCTCTTAATCATCAGGTCGTCGACATAGACCTCCAAGTTTCTCCCTCTTTGATCTCGGAAGACCCGATCCATCATGCATTGGTATGTAGCCCCTGCGTTCTTCAACCCAAAGGGAATCATCTTATAGCTGAAGCACCCCTCCCTTGTGATGAAGGAGACATCCTTGACATCGAAAGGGTGCATTCGGATCTGGTGATAACCTAAAAAAGCCTCCAAAAAGCTCATAATAGAAAAATCGACGGCTGAATCAACCAGCGCGTAGATCCGAGGCAGGGGTAGCAATCCTTAGGGCATGATTTATTTAACAAAGATAAATCGATACACATTCGCCATTTCCCACCCCCTTTCTTAAATATTACCACATTGGAGATCCAGCCAGGATACTGGATCTCTGAGATGAAGTCGGCCTCCAGGAGCTTCCTGACCTCTTCGCGGATGGGTTCCTCCAGCTTGGTGGCGATGGCCCTCATCTTTTGGCGTATGGGACGAGTGCGGGGGTCCAGGTTCAGGCGGTGGCAGGCCACATCCACGTCGATGCCCGGCATGTCTGCCACACTCCAAGCGAAGATGTCTATGTTACTTTGGATGCAGGCCTGCACTCTCTCCCGGTCCTCGGGACTCAAGCCCCCGCTGACCCGCACCCTCTGCACATGCCTCGTGCTAGTGTAGACCTCCATCTCCACTACTTACTTAGCTGGCTCCAGCCGCGACTGCTCCCAGCCGACCCTTGCTTCTTCTTCCAGCTCCAACTCCTCCCTTCCTACTTGCTCCTCAATCTCCATCGCCCCCTCCGGGCCAACTGTTGTTGCTCGACTTCCACGCCCATCCGGGCCTCTCTCTCCACTCCTCCTACTACTTGCTCTTCTACCTCCATTGCCTCATTTGGGCTCTCCTGTTGCTGCTCGACCTCCAAGCCCCTCCGGGCCTCCTTATAAGCTTTTTCCTGCTCCTCCGCAGTCTCCTTCCTCGCCTCCCCTAGGCTCATCTCCTCTTCTCCGACGTCCTCCTCCTACTCCGTCATCTCCATCCTCGCCTCTCCTAGGCTCATCTCCTCTTCTCCGACGTCCTCCTCCTGCTCCGCCATCTCCCTCCTCGCCTTGCCTGGGCTCATCTCCTCTTCTCCGACGTCCTCCTCCTTCTCCGTCATCTCCCTCTCTAGCTCTTCCGCCTCGGCCATCCAGGACACGGTGTTGACCGTCGTCACATAGCATTGGCTCGTCACCTTCAGATCCCCCCTGATCCTGACCTGCACCCCTCCGTTATTGAACTTAAGACATCGGTGGAATGAGGAGGGGACACAGCGAAAGGCGCTGATGAGGGGACGCCCAAAGATGGCATTGTAACTGCTCGGAGCGTCCACTATCACGAACCTGCAGTTCCGTCACACGCCTCCCAATTTCACATGCAGCCCTACCCCTCCTTCTACTTCCTTCCTCTCTCCAGAAAATCCGAACAGCGGTCCATCCGAAGCCAAGATCCTTTTCCCCTCAACCCTCATTTCATCAAAGGCCTTCTTGAAGATAACATTTACTGAGCTCCCGTTGTCCACCAGTATCCTCGAGACCATGAAATTCTCCACTGTCGTCTGGATTACCAGGGCGTCGCAAAATGGATCTTCATAGTCCGGCATGTCTTCTGACGAGAAGGTGATCTTTAGTTCCGGCGGGGGAGCTTGGGAGGTAGAGGCGACACCCCTTTGGTACATGGTTTGAAGGCTCCCCTTGTGGGTTTCCTCGATCCCCACTCCTGCGTGAGTCACCCTGATCCCTCCCCGGTTTCCCACGTCTACCCGGTCCTCACATCTATCTTCTCCCTCCCCCTGTTGCACTTCCACGATCCTAACCGGTGGATCCTGCCTCCCTGCTCCTCTTGCTTCTCTCATCTCTAAGAACTCAGGGCAGGTGGCCATCACGTGAACTTCCTCCTGGTTGAAGTCACAAAAGTGCAACGCCGCCCTACCCTTTCTTCCTTCTCCTCCTCCTCTTCTCCCAGCTCCACGAACTCCTCTCCTTGCTCCTCTTCCTCTGCCCACCTCCATGGCCTCTTGTGGCGGCGAGAGGTAACCCCTTGGCCCCTGCCTCCACGTCGGTTGGTCAAACCTCCTGGGTTCTCGTAAGTTTTCTCTTCCCTGGTAGCCTCCTACTTGGCCCTAGGGGCGACTCTCCTAGGGCCTCCAACACAACCGGTTGTTCGGCTCCCAGGCCCCCTCATCCTTGCTGTTGGGTACATTGGTCAAATGTACCTGATTTGAAGAAGCCTCACCTAACTCAATGATATACATCATAGTGTATTTGATGTTTGTTTGAGTTACTTGTGCAGGTTAGGAATACACTGGACTGAAGCTAAAAATTCTAAGTCCATGTGTCGACACCCAGAGGGAAAGTGTCGACACTTGAGAAAGCTTGTGTCGACACCCAGACAAGCAGTGTCGACACTTGGAGTCATTGTGTCGACACCTGGGAAGAAGAGTCGACACCAGTCAGAAAGTGTCGACACTTGGAGCTGTGTCGACACTCAGTGTAGAAGAATGCAGAAAAGCTGTGTCGACACTTAGCAGAAGTGTCGACACCTAGAAGAGCTGAGTCAACACCAGAAAGTGTCGACACTTGAAGTAAGTGTCGACACTCAGCAAAAGTCTGCAGAATCTAAGTACAAGTGTCGACACTCAACACAATGTGTCGACACTATGCAGAAGAGTCAGTACTTGAAGTAAGTGTCGACACCCAGCACAATGTGTCGACACTTAGATAAATACTCAGTATTTGAAGAATGTGTCGACACTCAGCACAATGTGTCGACACACAACCAGAAGAGTCAACACTTGAAGAAAGTGTCGACACTCAGCACAATGTGTCGACACTTAGTTGAAGACTCTACACTTGAAGAAAGTGTCGACACAAGGAGCTGTGTCGACACTTAGCAGAGAACAGAAAAGTTTACAAAATATTCTAAGTATAAGTGTCGACACTAAGGGAATGTGTCGACACTCAGCTGAAGGAACAAATTTGAAGACTTGTGTCGACACCAAGAAGCTGTGTCGACACTTGACAGTTTCAACACATGAAGATGTGTCGACATAAAGGAGATGTGTCGACACTTAGAAGAATACAGTTAAAGAATGAAGAACAAGTACTTGTGTCGACACTCAATTTCAGTGTCGACACATGCAGAAGTATCTGTGTCGAGACATACAAGGAATTGTGTCGACACCTTGTAGACTTGTGTCGACACTTACACTACATGTGTCGACACTTAGTCTATAAGTGTCGACACTTAAGAACAGAAAGTCTCGACACTATCTGACAGTTAGAGAATTTCAAGAAGTGACTGGTTGACATGACAGCTGCCGATCCAGCCGGTCTACATCAACTGTCAGAGAAGTCAGAAGTCTGTTATGAACCGGACCAGCCGGTTACCATGAAGGAAGCCTATAAATAGGCCCCCATAGTTTACAGAAATATAGAAGGTTGTTCATTATCATTACATGTTGTGAGAATAACTGAAGTGGTTGATCAGATTAAATCAAGAAGTGATACACTGAGGATCAACACAAGAAGATCAGGCAGTCCAACTGCAGATCTAAGAAGTTGGAGAGAGAGAGCTCCATCCAAGAATTCAGTCTTTGGAACTAAGGCTGAGAAGAAGAATTCAGAGTCATCTGGATTTCAAGAAGCAGAAGATTCAGACTAATTCAGTTCTACTCAAGAAGCTTTGAAGAAAGCTAAGTCAGTTTGGATCAAGCTGAGTTCTTCCAAGAACTCTTCAAGAAACTCTCAACTCCTCTCATCTTTTCTGAGTTGTAGAGTTAGCAATTTTATTTCAATTACATCTTGTAAGATCCATTGGATCTGAGTGATTGTAAGCCTATTTTATAAAGGCTGAGGGTAGGGCTTGTTGCCTGAGTGTAGGAGTTGAAGAACTCTGAGTGTAGGCCTTAATTGGCTGAGTGTAGGCCTGGGTGGCTGAGTGTAGGCCTTTTGGCTGAGTGTAAGGCTTTGGGCCTGAGGTAGGAACCTAGTTTGGTTCTGAGTTAGTGGAGAAGTTTGGCCGAATCTAGTACACTGCTAGATAGGCGAAGGGGGAAAGTGGATGTACCCAAAGATTGGGGAACCACTATAAAATTAGTGTGTCTTCTGTGCTGTGCTGTGCTGTGCTGTGAATTGACTGTTTGATTTCTGTAATTGCTGTTAGCTGTAGTAATCTGAGAAATAATTGTTGTGCTGCCAACAAAGTTTTAAAAAAGGTTTAGGTCACCTATTCACCCCCCCCCTCTAGGTGTTTAGGTACCATATCTTTCAAGTGGTATCAGAGCCAGGTTCCTCAAAAAGGACTAACTGTCTGAGGAGATCCAGTTTGGCAGATTCAGTATAAGTCAGGAAACAGTTTCAAGAAAATCAAGAAACATGGGGTCTTCAGAGAATCACAAGGAATTGGGTTCAATGAAACTGCCCATTTGCAGAAAGGAGATTTTTGGAATCTGGAAAGAAAGGGTAAGGCTGTTCATGGAGGCCTCTGACCCTAGGATCTACATCACAGTCAAAGAGGGGCCATATGTGCCCATGAAGATCTCAGTATTGGATGCAAATCAGAGGACTCCAAAGGATTTCTCTGAGATGACCAAGGATGAAATTGTCCTAGCCACTATGGACAAAAGGGCACAGAACATAATAGTTAGTGCAATTGATGATGCCACCTTCCAGAACCTTATTCACTGTAAAACAGCAAAAGAAATGTGGGATACCCTCATTGTCTACATGGAAGGTTCTGAAGAAGTAAGACAAGATAGGAAGTCCTTGCTTAATCAAGAATATGAGAGCTTTAGGCAAGGAAGAGGAGATAGCATCACTGAATGCTACAAAAAGTTCTACAGAATTGTTAATGAACTCATGTCCTATGGAAGGGAGTTCACAAACTATGAATTGAATGATAAGTTCTTGAGGTCCCTAACCAAAGATTGGGACACTAAGATCTGTGCCATCAGAGAAATGGCAAAGTTGGGAGAAATTCCTCCTCCCACACTGTTTGGCAAGTTGTTATCTTATGAGATGCAATTGTCAGTAAGAAAAGAGGAGGAAAAGTCAACAAGGACTGAACACAGGGAAAGGACTGTTGCCTTTAAGTCAGAAGTACCTAGAAAGAACAGGACTAAGTCATCAACTCCTCCTCCAGAGGTAGTTGAATCAGATTCTGATGAGTCTATTAGCACTAAATCTACAAGCAGTGAAAGTGATGAAGACTTTGCTGCTTTCACCAGACATTTTCAGATGTTCCTGAAGAAGAAACAGTGGAGGTCTAGACCTTCATCTTCCAAAGGGAAAGAAGTCCAGTATCAGGAAAAGAAGCCTTCAAAGAAGGACAAGAAGAGGACCAAGACTAGTAAGGCAACTGGGTCTAAGATAGTATGTTACTGCTGCAATAGACAGGGTCATGTAATTGCAGATTGTCCTGAAAGAAGGAAGGAATCCAGTGACAAAAAGAAAACTCACTTCAAAGGAAAGAAGGAAAAGTCCTTTGTTGCAAAGAATGAGAAGACTCTTTCAGACATGTCTTCTTCAGACACAGAGACAGATGCTGAAGCCTACATAGGGCTATTTGCTGAAGAAGAAGAAGAGTTTATGCAGATCATGGAATCTATCTATGAGCAAGAAGACTGTCAGAGCCAAGGACTGATGGCTTTGACTGAAAGTACCAAAAACCTGGAGCAGCCAGGACCCAGTCAGGTACAAGGTTTAACTCAAAATTCTGAGTCCAGTTCTAGTTCAGAGTCAGATTCATCTTCATCAAGTGATGGAAGTGTTTCTGAATCTGAGGGAGATATTCATCAGCTCTTAGATGAATATAAGGTACTGTTGCAAGCCTATAAGAAAAGCAAGATCCTAGCCAAAAGTCAGGCAAAGGAGATTGCTGATCTCAAGGCAGCTGCAACAGATTTTGAAAAGAATTATGATCAAAAACTTAATGAGGTAGCCAGGCTGAAACATATTACAGTGATTCAGATGGGAACTATCACATTTAAGAATGATCAAATTAAGAAACTGGAGATTAATCTTCAGAAGGAGAAAGAGCTAGTAGCTAGGTTTTCAAAACCTAAATCAGTGCTACCCTTGATTGATGATTTTGTTCATCATAAAGGAAAGACTGGACTGGGTTTTGTTAATCCAGCTAGGACTGTTCAGGATCAGTCCAAGTCCAAGGGCAAAGCCCCAACATTCAACAAGACTGCTGTAGTTAAGACAGCTAAGTCTGTACCTAAGCAAAGGTACAACAAATTTGAATGTTGGTGCTGTGGCAAGGTTGGCCACTTTGCTTTGGATTGTTGGCACAATGCCAGTGCCAAGTTGAGTAGCAAGTTACCTGTTGGAAAGACAGCAGGTAGCTATGTCAAATTGCAAACTAACAATCACCAAGGACCCAAGTTTACTTTGGGTTCTAAGGTTCATTAATTTGTTTTGCAGGTGAATCCAAGTGGCCATACCCCTACATGGTACTTGGATAGTGGATGTTCCAGACACATGACTGGAACTAGGGGACTACTGAAGGACTACATCCCAATCAAAAATGGTCCAAAGGTGACCTTTGGTGGTTCTGAAAAAGGAATCATCAAAGGGTTTGGTAACATTTCTTCTAACCTTGTTACCATTACTCAAGTGGCTTATGTTAAAGGTTTGAAACACAACCTCATTAGTATAAGTCAATTAAGTGATGTAGGGTATGACATCTCATTTGTTAAAAATGGTTGTCATATCAAGAGGTCAAGTGATCAAGAGATCATTTTGACTGGATATAGAAAGAGAAATGTCTACTGCTTAGACATTATGGTTGAGAACAATTGTTCTCCAGTCTGTCTTGTAGCTGATGAGACAGTCTCTCAATGTGTCAAATGGCACAAGAGGCTTGCTCATCTTAATTACAAGACTATTGGCAAACTCTTTAGTAAAGAGTTAGTGAGGAATGGTCCTCAAGTTAAGTGTGTCAAAGATGGCATTTGCTCAGCTTGTCAAAAGGGCAAGCAGACTAAATCCACCTTTAGAAGCTTAGACAACAAAGATGCTGTGAGGTGTTTATACCTCTTGCATATGGATCTATTTGGTCCAATGCCAGTTCACAGCTTAGGTAGGAAGGTCTACACCTTTGTAGTTGTTGATGACTACTCAAGGTTTTCCTGGGTGTTCTTCTTAAAGCAGAAATCTGAAACACCTAGTGTCTTCTATAGTTTTGTTAAGCAAATTCAGAATGAATTGAACTGTACAGTGGTCAAAATTAGAAGTGACCATGGTACTGAGTTTCAGTCTGAAAGCATGACAAAGCTGTGTGAAGACTATGGGATATTTCAAGAATTCTCTTCACCTAGAACACCTCAGCAAAATGGCATTGCTGAAAGGAAAAATAGAACCTTGATAGAGGCTGGTAGAACCCTATTAAGTGATTCATCACTGCCAGAATATTTCTGGGCTGAAGCAGTTAACACTGCATGCCATGTGATAAATAGGGCTACCATCACTAAAAGGTTAAACAAGACCCCCTATGAAGTAGTGAAAGGCAGGAAACCAAATCTGTCCTATTTTAGGATCTTTGGTTGTAAATGCTTCATACTTAACAATGGGAAGTCTTACTTAACTAAGTTTGCTGCCAAGTCCCAAGAGGGAGTGTTTGTTGGGTACAGCAATAATAGTAAGGCTTATAGAGTCTACAACTTGACCACACAAGTTGTAGAGGAGTCTGTGCATGTAGTTTTTGATGAAACACAACTAATTAACAATGAGTTGTCTAGTAGTGTGTGCAGCCCTACAGGTCTTACTAAGAAGATGGACAAGCTAACCATAGAAGATGTACCTGCTGCAAGACAGCAAGTAGAAGAAGATGGCTTTATGTCCAGGGGGAGAACTACATGTACAAGGAGCTATTGAAGTACAAGGAACTCAGCTTGATGAAGATGCTGAAGAAGTTCAACCAGAAGTAAGGATGCCTCCAGCCAACAGGCATCTAAGAGATCATCCAGTAGAGCTGATCATTGGAGATCCAAGACAAGGTGTTCAGACAAGGAGCAGAAATCAGAATGCTGTAGTATATTCAAGTTTTCTGTCTCAAATAGAACCAAAGAAATTTGAAGAAGCTATACAAGATCCACAGTGGACTGAAGCAATGCAGGAGGAGCTTAATCAGTTCAAAAGATGCAAGGTGTGGGATCTGGTTCCTAAGCCTAAAGATCACAATGTGATAGGAACAAAGTGGATCTACAGGAACAAGTTAGATGAACAAGGTGTCATCATTAAGAATAAGGCAAGACTGGTTGCAAAAGGATATAGGCAAGAAGAAGGTATTGATTTTGATCAAACCTTTGCTCCAGTAGCCAGACTGGAAGCCATAAGGATGTTCTTGGCCTATGCAACCTACCAAGGATTCAAAGTATACCAAATGGATGTGAAGTCAGCATTCCTTAATGGTAATTTAAAAGAAGAAGTATATGTGGAGCAGCCTTCAGGTTTTGTTGATTCCTACTCTTCCACATTATGTCTATAGACTTAGGAAAGCATTGTATGGGTTAAAGCAAGCTCCTAGAGCTTGGTATGAAACCCTATCTAGTTTCCTCATTGAGAACAAGTTCACAAGGGGGAAAATAGATAAGACTCTATTCCTTAGGGAATCTAGAGGCAAAGTAATACTTGTCCAAATATATGTAGATGACATTATATTTGGGTCTACTGAAAGTAGCCTTTGCAAAAAGTTTGCAAAGCTTATGCAGAGTCAATTTGAAATGAGTAGTATGGGAGAACTGAAGTTTTTCTTGGGTCTCCAAGTTAAACAGACTGAAAGTGGTCTATCCATATGTCAGTCTAAGTTCACCCTAGAACTCATAAGGAAATATGGTATGGATTCCTCCAGTACCATGAAGACTCCTATGGGGTCAAGTATGTCTCTAAGCAAGGATGATGCAGGGAAACCTGTAGATGAAACCTTGTATAGAGGGATAGTTGGCTCCCTACTATACTTGACTGCAAGTAGGCCTGACATTATGTATGCTACATGTGTTTGTGCCAGGTATCAAGCCTGCCCCAAAGAATCTCACTTGACTGCAGTCAAGAGAATCTTGAGATATCTAAAGGGCACACCCTATCTAGGCCTCTGGTACCCTAGGAATGGAGATTTTGATCTAACAGGCTATTCAGATGCAGACTTTGCAGGATGCAAAGAAGATAGAAAGAGCACAACTGGATCCTGTCAATTCCTAGGTGGAAGACTCATTTCATGGAGTAGTAAGAAGCAAACCAGTGTGGCCATCTCCACAGCTGAGTCAGAATATGTAGCTGCAGGAAGTTGCTGTGCTCAACTTCTGTGGATTCAACATCAGCTAGAAGACTATGGATGTCAGGTAAGTAGAACTCCACTTTATTGTGATTCTACTAGTGCTATTTCAATAGCTAACAACCCTGTATCACATAGTAGAACTAAACATATTGAGATTAAATATCACTTTCTTAGGGAGCATGTAGAAAGAAATGATATTGCACTTGAATATGTTAGAACTGATAATCAGATAGCTGATATGTTCACTAAGCCCTTAGATGAAGCTAAGTTTAATAGGTTCAAAATTGAACTAGGTATGATAAACTTAGATTAAGTATACAGAACAAAAATTGGCTAAGTAAAAAGGTGTCGACACATAGACAAGTCTATGTCGACACAGAATAGTAAGTGTCGACACTTCAGGAAAATGGTGTCGACACATCTAGGAAGTTAGTGTCGACACTTCAGAATGTTAGTGTCGACACATGTCGAGTAGGTGTCGACACATCCAATAAAGTGTCGACACTTAAGTTTTACTCAGAATTTTTCTAAGTAAAGTCTCGACTACATGTCGAGTATAGTGGTGTCGACACTTAACCAAGTGTCGACACATAAAATCTGTTGACTAAATTTGTGTCGACACAAGTGTGTCGAGACATTATAAGTCAGTGTCGACACTTATTGCCAGTGTCGACACATCTTTAGGATTCCATCCCGCCTGTTCGTCTTCAAACTAGAAAGGTATAAATAGGGTTCTGTCTTTGATTGTCGACACGCTTTCAAAGTTTCGAGACCTAAACTCTTGTGTCGACATTTCTCTCATCTCAAGACTAAATCTTCAAACCCTAATGGCTCCCAAGCTGGAAGAGAACGTTAACGAAGGATATGAACTGGTGCGTGGCGCATTCGACGACTGCGAACAAGAAATCAAATCAGTGATAACCCTAATTGCCAATTCAGGATTGGAGTTCTTGGTTTCAGAACCAACGAAGATATGGAAGAAGGAAGTCATTGAATTCCTTACTGGCGCGGCTGTAGATGACTCAGGCTACAGAATTAAGTCAAGGGTGCATGGCACCAAGGTCAAGATTTCACCCAAGTCTTTAAGAAAGGTACTTCAGCTACCTAAAGTTCAAGATGAAGAGGAAGTAACTGCTTCTAAGACCAGGGAAGCTCTTACTTGGTGTGGACTGGATCCAAAGATGAAGGTGGGATCAGTCTTTAACAGAAAAGGTATGAATAATCAAGGCAAGTTCTTGTCAGAAATAGTGGGCAAGGTAATACTGAGCAAGCCAGGAGGACATGACAGGGTGTCTGCCTCCATGTTTGAAGTCATGACCAGAATCATCTTCAATCTGATAACAGACTGGTCAATGGTGGTTTATGAAAAGTGAAGGAAAGCCTGAAGAAGCCCAATCTGGGCAGGATACTAAGTCTCTACCTGGCTGGATCAATTCCAGAGGTAATGAGCACTGCTGCAGGAACTAAGATCAATCATATGAGGAAGATGGACTCAAGAATATTCTCTAGATGGGAAAGGGTGTTGTCCAAGGAAGTTCCACTCCAGAGAAACAAATTCAGAAGAAAGACTCTCCTCCCAGGAAGAAGAGGAAGACTGCTGCTGTGCCTCAAGAGTCCTCCAGCAGCTCAGGCAGTGAAGAACATGTGGTCTTCACTCCTGATAGTCCAATGGATAAGGCTGCAGAAAAGTCACCTGCTCCTCAGGAGCCAGCTGACATCCAGGGGGAGCTTCCAGGTGTAGCAGAACCATCTACACTGGAGAGTGAGCAAGCCACCCTCCTCATTCAAGAGGTACTTGTTGACCTTAATACTTTGAATTTTTCTATAATAAATTCTGATTTGTCTGATGACCATCAGCAAAATCAGCCAGCAACTCAAGAACCAGATGTTGTTCTCCAAGACACATCTGTTGTAGCTGATGAAACCAGAACATCTCCTGCACAGTCTCCAGCAGAATATACAATGGAAGATCTATTTTTGAATTTAGATCAGGATGATTTTGATATGGAGAAGAATGCTGCTGATGCAGAGAAGGATGCTGCTGCTGAGGGGGAGAATTTGGATATTCAAGTAGAGCCTATAAGGCTAGATACTGAGCAGGCACAAGATGTGCACACTGAAAAACCATCCAGCCCTAAGGATAGGGTGGATATTGCAAGTACATCAGAATCTGAAGATGATGAAGCTGAGCAAGCTAAGAAGAAGAAGTTCTTTGTTTTCAAAAGAAGGAGTCAGAGCTATAAGAAGGCTCTCCAAACTGTTGCTCAACACTCACTGGTTCAACAAGCTCCATCCACTGATTATAGTAGCCTAATGGTTGCAATGCAAGTAAAGATGGATGAGCAAAGGAGAGGCATAGAGAAATATATTGATGAGGGCCAAAAATCTCTACAATTTGATCTAGCTCAGGATATCAAGTCAATAAGGTTTGAAATGAACCTGAATAAGAAGGAAATGACTGAATGCTTCCACAAGGGTGGTAATGCTGTGGTCTATCTGGCTAAACATCAAGAAATCATAAAAGAGAAGGTAGAAGATATAGCACTAAAGCAAGGGATATGTGTTGGAAAATCAACTCAGGATGAATGATAACTTGACTGCATCTCACAATGCATAGTCACTGAACTCAAGAAAAAGTCTGATGAACCATCAACCTCCTCTGCTGCTGCCAAAGCTGATTTTGATAAACTCTTTCAAGCTGAACTAACTGCTGTCAAGACTGCCATCAAGGACTCACAAAAGGTCATTTCTGAACAGCTTACCAAGCTAAGACCTTTCTTTAAAGAGGGCATAAGGTATTTGGACAGCCAAATAAGGTTCCAGAAAGATGATGTGAGAGATCATGTAGCCCAAGAAGTCATAAAGGGGGAGAGAGTGTTAGTCAAGGCCAGTTCTGAGCATGCCAAATGGATTTCAAATTCAATCAGGGCTACACTTGGATATCCTCCCCTGTGTGATGACAATGAAGTAGCTGAATCTGGTATTCAAGGAACATATCTTGGAGGTGAGCAACAGGCAGTGGCTGATGTAATCTATCCACCTCCAGATTTTGAAATGATTCATGCAGATATAAGCACAATGTATAGTCCAACTGCTGGTAAGCCTAATATTATTCTGGAAAAGGTTGTTCAACCTATCACAGCTGCTATGCAAGAGGCTTTGGACAAAGAAGAAGAGACTAGGCTATCAAAGAAGAAGTTCAGGGAACTTGCTGAACAAAAACCTGATTTTGAACAGTGGAGCCCTACTTCTAGGAACATCATTCTCACTGCATGGAAAGCAGCCAAGGACAATGCCCATGAGAGGAACAAGTGGTTCTCAGAGGCTGAATGGAGGAAACATGAGAGTAGGCAGGAAGCAATTGTCCAATATAGAAGAAAGGCTAAGTTAGGAAAGCTACCTCCTACAGCTGTGGAGCCTAGCAAGTACTTTCCTAAGCCCTATCATTATTTTGAAAGGCAAAAGATCAAGGCTGAAGAACAGAAGAAGAAGGACTCCAAAGGGAAGAAGACTGCTGAAGCTGAGCCTGCTGCTGCTGCTGCTGCTGTAAAAGCTCAAGTTAAAGCTGGAAAAGGAATTGTTATTAAAGAACCTGATCAGAAATAGATTAGGAATTAACTTGATGCTTGTTGTAATCTGTTAAGTGAAAAACATTGTAGTACTTCATTGAAAATGTATAAGGAACAATATTGGAACAGTATATGATAAATATAGTATGATTGTTCTGAAATATGTATGTTTCTTAATTGTTCTGCAATGTTGTATGAGTATACATGTGTGCTTTATTACATGTTTAAGTTTAACTCTGTTGTCATATATCTGTTTTACTTCATTTTATAATTTTTAATTATGAGTGATGTATATCATTGACTAAGGGTTATGACTTCTCCAAATAGGGGGAGATTGTTGGGTACATTGGTCAAATGTACCTGATTTGAAGAAGCCTCACCTAACTCAATGATATACATCATAGTGTATTTGATGTTTGTTTGAGTTACTTGTGCAGGTTAGGAATACACTGGACTGAAGCTAAAAATTCTAAGTCCATGTGTCGACACCCAGAGGGAAAGTGTCGACACTTGAGAAAGCTTGTGTCGACACCCAGACAAGCAGTGTCGACACTTGGAGTCATTGTGTCGACACCTGGGAAGAAGAGTCGACACCAGTCAGAAAGTGTCGACACTTGGAGCTGTGTCGACACTCAGTGTAGAAGAATGCAGAAAAGCTGTGTCGACACTTAGCAGAAGTGTCGACACCTAGAAGAGCTGAGTCAACACCAGAAAGTGTCGACACTTGAAGTAAGTGTCGACACTCAGCAAAAGTCTGCAGAATCTAAGTACAAGTGTCGACACTCAACACAATGTGTCGACACTATGCAGAAGAGTCAGCACTTGAAGTAAGTGTCGACACCCAGCACAATGTGTCGACACTTAGCTAAAGACTCAGTATTTGAAGAATGTGTCGACACTCAGCACAATGTGTCGACACACAACCAGAAGAGTCAACACTTGAAGAAAGTGTCGACACTCAGCACAATGTGTCGACACTTAGTTGAAGACTCTACACTTGAAGAAAGTGTCGACACAAGGAGCTGTGTCGACACTTAGCAGAGAACAGAAAAGTTTACAAAATATTCTAAGTATAAGTGTCGACACTAAGGGAATGTGTCGACACTCAGCTGAAGGAACAAATTTGAAGACTTGTGTCGACACCAAGAAGCTGTGTCGACACTTGACAGTTTCAACACATGAAGATGTGTCGACACAAAGGAGATGTGTCGACACTTAGAAGAATACAGTTAAAGAATGAAGAACAAGTACTTGTGTCGACACTCAATTTCAGTGTCGACACATGCAGAAGTATCTGTGTCGAGACATACAAGGAATTGTGTCGACACCTTGTAGACTTGTGTCGACACTTACACTACATGTGTCGACACTTAGTCTATAAGTGTCGACACTTAAGAACAGAAAGTCTCGACACTATCTGACAGTTAGAGAATTTCAAGAAGTGACTGGTTGACATGACAGCTGCCGATCCAGCCGGTCTACATCAACTGTCAGAGAAGTCAGAAGTCTGTTATGAACCGGACCAGCCGGTTACCATGAAGGAAGCCTATAAATAGGCCCCATAGTTTACAGAAATATAGAAGGTTGTTCATTATCATTACATGTTGTGAGAATAACTGAAGTGGTTGATCAGATTAAATCAAGAAGTGATACACTGAGGATCAACACAAGAAGATCAGGCAGTCCAACTGCAGATCTAAGAAGTTGGAGAGAGAGAGCTCCATCCAAGAATTCAGTCTTTGGAACTAAGGCTGAGAAGAAGAATTCAGAGTCATCTGGATTTCAAGAAGCAGAAGATTCAGACTAATTCAGTTCTACTCAAGAAGCTTTGAAGAAAGCTAAGTCAGTTTGGATCAAGCTGAGTTCTTCCAAGAACTCTTCAAGAAACTCTCAACTCCTCTCATCTTTTCTGAGTTGTAGAGTTAGCAATTTTATTTCAATTACATCTTGTAAGATCCATTGGATCTGAGTGATTGTAAGCCTATTTTATAAAGGCTGAGGGTAGGGCTTGTTGCCTGAGTGTAGGAGTTGAAGAACTCTGAGTGTAGGCCTTAATTGGCTGAGTGTAGGCCTGGGTGGCCGAGTGTAGGCCTTTTGGCTGAGTGTAAGGCTTTGGGCCTGAGGTAGGAACCTAGTTTGGTTCTGAGTTAGTGGAGAAGTTTGGCCGAATCTAGTACACTGCTAGATAGGCGAAGGGGAAAGTGGATGTACCCAAAGATTGGGGAACCACTATAAAATTAGTGTGTCTTCTGTGCTGTGCTGTGCTGTGAATTGACTGTTTGACTTCTGTAATTGCTGTTAGCTGTAGTAATCTGAGAAATAATGTTGTGCTGCCAACAAAGTTTAAAAAAGGTTTAGGTCACCTATTCACCCCCCCCCCCTCTAGGTGTTTAGGTACCATATCTTTCACTTGCTGCTACCCCTGCCCTCGGGGTTCTTCCCTCCTTATTTATTCTCTTCGCTCCCTCTGCTCTCTCGGCTCCTTCTACCTTCCCGTTGTAGGTTCTTTCACATCATCTTCCGCCAGAATGGCCAACTTCCTGGCAAACGCTGGATTTACCATCTCAAAGTCTATCTCTTTCATCGCCCTCTCCATGAGCTCCTCAGAGGAGAGGGGGGCACTCTCTTCAACTCCATACTGAAGAATCCCGGCCTCAGCCCCAGAGTGAAGGCGAGCATCAGCGCTTACCCTGGGACCTCCTGGACCAGGAGGATCTCTTCCTGAAATCGGTCAATGTAGTGACCCCGTGTCTCGTCCTGCTTCTGCCTCACTACAAACAGGCACTCTGCCTCCTTCTTCCGCTTCTTAGACGTTGAGAACCTCAATAGAAACCCTTGGCACAGATCTTCAAAGCTGTATATCGAGCTCGCCGGCAATTGGTGGAACCAGTCCCGGGCCTTCTCCTACAATGTGATGGCGAACAACCGATACTTGAAGGCATCTGTCATCTGCCTTATCGAAAACACGTCTTCGAATCACTGCACATGTTGTACGGGGTCATCTTTCCCTGAGTAATAGGGCATGTCCGGCTCCCGGAACCCCTCCGACACTGGAGCCGAGACGATGAGCTCGCTGAAAGGGCTCTCGCCTCCTCCCTGGCAAGAGGGCATGTCCCGTGGCCTCGGCTGGCTGGCCCGATCCACGAGACCGTGCCCAGGGAAGAGTTCTCGCACAGCCACCTCCCTCTCGCCCAAATCTGCCACAGTCTCCTTGCCTGTTCGCTGGCCTGGGCAGAGCTACCACGCGGCCACGTCCCACTCGCCAGCCTCCTCCGGGACCTCCTTCCCCGAGCAATGTCCAGGGGCGTTCTCGCCCAAGAGCGGGACCTCCTCTATCGGAACCTGAGGTGTGGTCCACTTGCTTCTAGCCGAGAAGGCCAAGCTGATGGTCTGCAGGACTTCTCGCCTGAAGTCCTCCAACATCTTCCTCGTCACCACCTCTCCCCGGGTGGGGGAGCCTCCAGAACCAGACCATTCACCTTCACCTCCAGCCATGGGACCAAACTCAAGGCTTTCTTATATCAGCTGCCTTCCACACTCACCGCACCAGAACTGTTGAAGCCAAAAATGACCTCAACGGGAGTTCAAAACCGGGGTGCAGCCAACACCTACTTCTCTCGAGCCTCGACCCTCGACTAGATTCCAAGGACCTAAGACTGACCCAAAGCCTCAGCAGGGAGGTCTCACCTCACACCCGGAAGATCTCTGAGAGCTTCCCCTCCAAAGCCAAAAGCTGGGCTAGGATCTCCTCAGAAAGCAGTAGAGATTTGGAGGATAATGAGAGCTTGCTTTCTAAGGAGCCCCTATGGGTCTATTTATAGCCTTTTGCTGACCTGAGATTACTGAAATACCCTTAGTTGACCTGCCAATAGCCAAATCGCGCTGGTTATCCTGAGGGTATAGGGGTAATTTTACCTGAGGGTAATTAGGTAATTTTACCCCGGGCCCTGGGCCCCACTCAGCGAGAACTCTGAACCGAGAACCTTCTTATCCAGAGCTTGGCGCAAGCGATCTCGCCCGCTTATGGGCGAGAGCTCCTCCAAGGCGGGAGCTTGGCGCAAGCGTAAGCGTTCCCGCCCACTCATGGGCGGGAACTTCTTCAGGGCAGGAGCTCTTCTGGTTTGAAGCCCGAAGCTAGTCCAATCCTGACTGTTGGTGCCTCCGGGTCCTACTCAGCGAATATGGGGTTATACATATTTGATCACATCTTGTTTTTGGTAGAGTGTGCAGGTTTATAGGTCCAAGAAATGCAAGGAGCTCTCCTATGTCACCTACCGCCGAGCAGTAGTAATTATTGTCGGGCGGTAGCCTGAACTAAATGGACATGGCACTCGGGTTACTGCCACTCCGCGCAAGTACTACCGCCCACGCTTGATCAAGGAATTATTTCTGCCAGACACTCGAGAAACTACCGCCAGGCAATAGCAATATACCTCATCACGCTAGCCTACTCAATGATCGTCGAGATGGATTCGTCGAGACGCCTGGACTACCGTGAGGCGTTATCTTCCTACCGTGCCGCACTAGCAATGAAAAAAAAGGAAAATATTTGTTTTGAATATTTTTTTATATTTGCAGGATAGTTGTCAGCATCAAGCGCGTGAACCTACCGTCGGGCACTAGTATTACCGCTGCCAGTAGCCTATTTTTACATAGATGTATAAAAGGCGTATCGTTTTCTGGATTCCTTACCAAGATGAAAAAGACTCGGCTCTTTGATTCCTAGGGTTCGTCCGCCTCTCTATGGTTCGTTCTGCCGTCTTCGTCGAAGGAAAATAAAGCCGCCTCCCTCCCGTTTGCGCACGAAGAACTCAAGCGAGCCAAGGACAACAATGATTATGAAGAGTTGATCGGTTGTGAGCACACGAAGATTTCAAGCACCGGTCATGGATCATTCAATGGAGGAATCGTCAAGAGTGAGATTAAATATTAAATCGTTTATATCTTTATTATATTCTTTTCTTTTCTATGAATTCTTGCGGTGAGGTAAATCGATCGGGGAAGGTCCAAGGAATCCGGGGAGGATTCCGTGAGAAATCGTCTTGGGGAAGGGACGTCTAGATCGAGTGATATAGCGGAGCTCTAAGACACTTCCTTGCTTGAAGGTGAAGAGCCGGCTTGAAACCTTTCTTGGAGAGAAAGGTAGAGAGCCAATCAGTCCGGGGAGCGGGTCGGTATAGAAAATCAAAAGTTTTTCAATCACCGCCTTTGATCTCCGGTGTCACGGAGACCAAGTTTTTTTGTAATTGCTAAAACAATTGTTGATTTAGTTTGCAATGAAATTCATTTTCTGTTTCTTTACTTGCATATAATATTGTGATTGGTAGCTTGTGAGTTTCTGAAGGGTGCATAGATCTCCAAGGAGAAATATGCTCAAGAAAATGAGGTCTGTGACCTACCGCCACGCGCTAGCTAGCTAACACCCTGCGGTGGCTTCCAGAACTTATTTTTCTGGACCAAAATAATTCTAATTTCTCATCAACATCATAAACATTATTCACCCATCTAAGGTTTTCCACTAGATTCAACAAAAATATGTTGAAATGTTGGCCCCAAGCAGACTCGCTGACATGGCTCTCACTAGCTGCATGTCCTAAATCTCACTCAGTGGCAGGTTGTGAAAGGAATAAAGATGATGAAATATTGGCCTCGAACAGACCCACTGACCAGGCTCTCACTAACTAGCAGCTCTGAAGGCTCACTCGGTGGCAGGTGGTGAAAGGACAAAAGATGTTGAAACATTGGCCCCGAGCAAACTCGCTGACCAGACTCTCACTAGCTGGCAGGTCTGAAGGCTCACTCGATGACAGGTTGTGAAAGGAAAAAAAGATGTTGAAATATTGGCCCCGAGCAGACCTGCTGACTAGGCTCTCACTAGCTAGAAGGTCTGAATGCTCACTCAGTGGCAGGTTGTGAAAGGAAAAAAGATGATGAAATATTGGCCCCGAGCAGACCCGCAGACCAGGATGTCACTAGCTGGAATATCTGAAGGCTCACTCGGTGGCATGTTGTGAAAGGAAAAAAGATGTTGAAATATTGACCTGGAGCAAACCCACTAACCAGGCTGTCACTAGCTGGCAGGTCCAAAGGCTTAATCGGTGGTTGATTAGGAAATGAAAGGGATGTTGGAATATTGGCCTCGAGCAGAATCACTGACCAGGATCTCACTAGCTGACAGTCCGAAGGTTCAATCGGTGTGTAACACCTCCTATCCGTCGCATAGCGTATAGCAGTAGGTCCGGCCGGGGCCCGACGCCATATACCATAGACAGACCGGGTGGTTACTCAATGGAAACCATCCAACCAATCCAACATCCTACTCAGAGCATTCTAGCGGAAGCAATTTTATAAGTTTCAATTAAAAGAACCCAGCACCAAGCATGAATGTCCACTAAAACACCAAATAGGAATGTAGTACATACATAAGTACAGGCCTTAAGGCCTTACAAAATGGTTTACTTAATATTACAAGTTTTCCATACCATGGCACGCGGGCCAGTCATACATGAACAAAAGCAAGTAAACACTTCAATTAGGCCTTCAGGGGCCGGCTTCGCAATTTGGGCTTTAGCCCGCTATTGACCGCTTGGTCCAGCAGCACTTGCAAGCAACAAAACCACCACACGATGGCAAACAAAAGCAACGGTCAGCAATGCTGACCAAATTATAATGATCCAACCCCCAACTCAGGGCGGCAATGCTCCTTCCCTGCACCTTATTAGTATAACCAAGCAATATAGTATTGTCAAAACATCACAGGTGTAGGCACGCACGGCCACACACCCCGTGCACTCAGGGCACATTCTCGGTGATCACGGTCAAGTCCATCGGCTCACCACCATCCCTTTGGACGGCCAAACAATGAGCAATTATGTCTTCCCGGCATGGGTCACGGTAATTAAAACCATAGACCGACGAAGACCCTCATCTATGACAACGGCTCTAATCCGAACGACATAGAACGGGTATAGTTTCATCTAACTCATGCTCACATCGCAGCGGTAATTTAAACCATATGCGTAGGTCAAACTTCTCCCGAGTCCCATTTCCGTCACACATTTCACATAACCCGGTTATGTTCAAGTTGGCTCTCAGGCCTCCAAGTTGGCAAGATCACGCATCCGCATAGTTTTCCGGGTGCACCATAGGGTTAATCCCCAAGGCTCCCTGTTGCAATCTACCACGTAGAAAACCCGAAAAACAAACAATCACACGGAGTCTTCTCTGGCATTTATGCAATGCAACATCACCGATCCGGACCAACATGTCCAGGTAGGCTTCACACATCATGCCGATGTCCGTTCTCGAATACAGACTCTAAACAACGGGGACTTTACATATCTACCCGAAGGGACGCCTCCAACTCACCGCAAACTCGCGAGAGCGGGCTTCCTATGCAAAGAAAGAGAGCTTCGCATGTTCAAGAAGAGAATCGTTACCCTAGCGTTCTTCCTCGGCGCCATGGAAATGTAAGCGGATGAAAACCACCGCACTCTCTTTGCCTCCGTAGATCCGAAGTCGGCTCGCGATTTGGAGCTTCGAAGCTCCTCCAATGCTCGGATCTAGCTTCTTCTTCCTCCTTTGCTCTCCTCTCTCTCTAGACTTTAGAAAGGGAACCACTCAAGTGAAATGAGGCTTTCAAAGGCTCAATCCCGTGTATATACCATCAGGAACAACCCCCAGCCGTTGGATACCAAATTAAAGAAACGAACGACCATGATTCGGACCTGAAATGCAAAAACTGGGCCTAACACGGCCTGCGACACGCCCGTGTCCAGGGCCGTGTCCCCAATTCGCCGTCAAAATCGACGCGCCTGGAACAACACAAGGGCATCCAACACGCCCGTGTTCGACCTGACACGCCCGTGTTCCAACTGACATAACCGTGTGGTCGGCCGTGTGCCCCATCGACACAGCCCCAAAAATAACCTGAGACTCACACGGGTATTGGACACGCTCGTATCCTAGCCCGTGTCTACTCGAACATGCCTGGGCTCTAGGCCGTGTTCACTGTCTCGACACTTCATCGAGCGAAGTTCGTTGACTTGCTGACACGGCCATGGACACGCCCGTGTCCTAGGCCGTGTGCCTTGTCTCGACACTTCGTCGAGCGAAATTCGCCGACTCCCCGGGCCGATCGTCGACACGGGCTCGACACGCCCTGAGACACGCCTGTGTCTCAGGCTGTGTTCTCTGCTCTACGATCGTCGACTCCAAAATCGTCGACCTCTCGACCAAATCGTCGACTGGAGCCTGACACACCCTGGGACACGCCCGTGTCCTAGGCCGTGTGCCCCCTGCCAGAATCCAATTTTGGACCAAAATGCCTCCCGTCGCTCTTTTGAGTTTCGGGGCGTTACAACTCTCCCCCTCTTAAAAGAATTTCGTCCTCAAAATTTCATAAAGGAAAGAAACATAAAACTAAAATTGTACCTAACCGGAACAACTCTGGGTACTCGTCAAGCATAGTCAGCTCTCGCTCCCAAGAGAGCTCCTCTCGATCGTAATTGTCCCATCGGACCTTGATCATCCTGATCTCTTTATTGCGTAGCCGCTTGACTTCTGAGTCTTCAATACGTACGGGCTTGACCTTAGTAATCAACCCACTAACAATAGGCACTTGATCGACCACGATTACTTGTGTAGGCTCTTACACCGCCTTCCGTAGCACCGAAATATGGAATACATCATGTAGACCACTAAGCTCCACTGAAATCTTCAACCGATACGCTGCTTCACCAACCCGCTCCAGAACCTCAAACGACCCAAGGTACCTCGGGCTTAGCTTTTTCAATCGCCGCACCCGCGAGACACCCTTGAAAGGCTTGATCTTTAAGTACACCCAGTCACCCACAGCGAACTCCATGTTCCGGTGCTTGGCATTATAGTATTTCGCTTGCCGGTCTTGAGCGATAAGCAACCTCTCCCGAATGGTTCGCACCAACGAAGTAGCATCCTCTGAAAGTGTAGGTTAGATCTAAAATACTCTAGGGGGTGAATAGAGTATAGTGCTCACTAAAAACTTTTTACAATTTTTGTTGTATTCCTAAGTGAACAAGTCAGTATGTAAATAAAACTAAGCACAACAAACTAAGTAATCACAAAGCACAGACAAAACACAAAGAAAAGGGCAACCAGACGACACAAGAAATTTTATAGTGGTTCCCCAACCTGGGTACATCCACTCTTCTACCACCCTGGTAAGAATCCACTCAGGTTTTTGATCAGGTGCCTGACACCAATGAGCTTTTGTTCAGGTGCTCAAAAACAAAACCTCAAGTCTTTTGGAAGGAGACTTGCAACCAGAATAATTTTGAAGGGAATTAAAACCCTGTACAGGAATAGAGAGTAAAGGAGATGGTGTCTTCTCTGTCAACAATCAGAGAGAAGACTTGTGGATTGATGGTAGTAGATTTTGCTCCCCCTGAGATCTTGAACTAATCAGGAATGTTGGAGCACTGCTTCAGGGTGATAGGTCTTCAAAGACCTAAAGTGCCTAGACCAGAAAATAGTTTCAGGAACTCCTTTGACAGATTGAAAAATTATTGTCCTTTGAAGTAGTCCTGTAGAATTGAAGGAAATAAGAAGACTCTTGATTGAATTTGATTATTCTTCTTCTTCTTCTTGAAGATGTTCTCTGGTCAGGCTGATTGCAGTAGAACTTTTGATTTTAGAATGATTGTTCTTCTTTGCAATCTGAATGTGTCTCTGATTGTCTGTATTGCTTGCAGTGTGTGTTCTATTTTTCTGCTATTTTTTTCTCTCTCTGATTTGCTTTTCTTGTCTATCTCTTTTTGACTGACTGAGAACATTCAAAATTCGAATGTTTGAGCAGTAATTGTGGTCGTCCTTGGAAGGAAGTGACTATCAATGATTTCCCCAACTGTCCCATGGAAAAACGGCATGTAATCGTCCATAGTCAATGCGCGTTCTAATGGTAACATTCCGAGAAGATCTGGCATTAATAACTCTGGAATCATCGCCAAGAAACGGGACGGGAAACTTGAAGATGACCTAGTCTGGATTCGTCGAACGAAGAACGCAATTCGTCGAGCTGAGCTGGAGTTCGTCGAGCTGAGCTTGAGAGAGTTCGTCGAGCTGAGCTTGAGTTCATCGAGCTGAGCTGGAGATATTTCGTCGACCAGACAATCTTCATTAGTCGAATAGACAATCTTCATTAGTCGAACAGACAATTTTCATTAGTCGAACAGACAATCATCATTAGTCGAGCAGATAATTCTCACTGTAAGACAGTATTCGTCGAGCTGAGTACTATATTAGTCGACCTGAGAAGCTGACTTCGTCGACCTGAGAAGCTGAGAACTTGAGGTCCAAGTTCGTCGAGCTCAGAATCTAATTCGTCAACCAAAGATTGAAGCTGGACTTAGAAAAATTCTGAAGTTGTCCTGAATTTGGCTTGATGTAGAAACTGAGAGTTCGTCGAACAGAGAACCAAGATCGTCGAGCTCAGCACAAAGAATTGTCTCACGATCGTCGAGCGCAGAACTCTTTTCATCGAGCTGAGTTCGACGAACGTCGAACTCATTTTACTTAGTCTTGAAAACCTCTAAGTCTGGAGTCTCTGATGGTCTTGATGATAGCTGGTCCATCTGAAGTTGAACCTAATGACTTGACCTAGACTCTAGGACACAACTTGACCCTGGCTATACATGATGGGTCACAACCTAAATCAGTGAATCTAGCCCAAATCAACTAGAGATCCAACAATCTCCCCCTATTTGGGTGAGGTCACTAACAGAGACTCAAAATAGAAACAAACAGAAAAACAAAGCAAGAAAGAAATATATCTGGCAGAGAATTACCAACACATGCAACAGATATATATATACAAAGCTTTGTTTAAACAGAGGACATAGTTTGAAAAACGAAAACAGATAGAAAATGAAATAACAAGAAGGTTACTTCTTTGGCTTCTTCTGCTTGGATTTGTCTTCAGATGGCTGCTCTCCTGGCTTCTTGAAAATGATTTCTCTCTTTGGATCTTGAGCTTGAGCTTTTGTCATAGTCATGTCAGCTGCCCCAATAATGTTCAATGATGTTGCTCTTGGTACAACTGCTTCTGGATGAAGTTTCATGTAATCACCAACATTAAATAGCTTATTTCCTTTGTCAAATCTTTTGAGCTCTTCTTTTTTATACTTTGACATAGTTGTGAGTCCTGAGATATCTTTGCCTTCAGCCTTGGCTTTATTAAGCAAGGATAATCCAATTAACTCCTGATATCTAGCCATTCTTGCTGTATTTGCTGTTTCAGGATCTTCAAAAGAAATTGGAGGAGAGTAGGGTCTCTTTGGACTTTCAGCTTTTTGAACTTCAGAACGGTGTTGCTGCAGCTGCTAATGCTGTTGATGCTGATGTTGACTACTTGAGTAAGGTTGCCTCTGTTGGCTACTTCCAGAAGATCTCCCTGACTGTCTCTGGTATGTTTGCATTGTGTTAGATCTCTGAGAGCTAGAGCCACTAGCACCAGCTGCTAGAGGAGGGGGAGGAGGATCCTTTCTGAATCTGTGAACTGGAGGAGGGGAGTATCTCCTGCTTCTCTTCCTTTCTTTCTGTTGGTTCTTGGATAGCCACATCCATGCAGGCATCCCCTTATATGGAGCTACATTATGTAGAATGTAATAGGGAGTGTCTGCAGTGGGATTAGGCTTGAGAGCTGGAGGAGGAGGAGCCTTTATCTTCTTAGACAACATCTTCTTTTTCTTGCTTGCAGCATCTTCATCAGAATCATCATCATCATCATCTTCTTCATCAGAGTCAGAACCCTGAGGGTTGTCATACAGGGCATCCAAAGCTTTTAAACTTTATCAGAAAGAACATCCTTTTCTAAAGAAGCAGGGGCAGAAGGTTCAGGAACAAAGGTTTCAGCAACAGGAGAGGAGGGTGCTGCACAGGAAAAAGAGACAATAGGGACAGAGCTTTCAGCTGCTGTCCTATTCTCTTCTTCAATGTCAGCCTGAATAAGCTCATCCAAATCAGGGAGGGGAGAGTCATCCATAACAAAAGTTGGGACTGGAATTTCTTCTGGAATCACCTCTGGACTGGAAGCTGAGATTGAAGCTGGGATAGAAAAATTGTCACAGAGCTGCTTAGCAACTTCTGGACTGACTGGAGAGGTGTATGGAACAATAGCCAAATGTGGCTTAGTGTAGGGTAGCTGTACAAAAAGTGTATCAAAACTTTTCAGCAAAGCAGATAAATTGACTGTGGGATTTAACTGGAAATCTCCAACAGGTTTTATTTCCTCAACTGACTCATCTAGATCATTATCAGTATCCATAAAATGAATTAGCTCAATCATCTCAGAATCAAGAATTTCTTCAGCCTCATCTAAATTTGCATCTGCTGGAGAGGGAACTACTGCTGTGACTGCTGTTGCTGCTGTATCTACATCTGCTGTAACTTCATCACTGAGCATCTCCCCCTGCCTGGGTTCAGGAGAACCTGGAGCCAGTCCCCTGGATGAAGAGGGGACAACAGAGAGGGCAGAAATCTGGGCAGATAAATAATTGATGGAGGTCATAAGAGGTGTAATGGCCTCTTGGATTAGGGATTTGATGAGGGGAGTGAGCAAGGATATGATGGTAGATACAGTGGGGATTTCCAATGATGGAGAGATAGTGATAGAAGGTAGAGAAGTAGATGATGGAGGAAGAACAGATGGAGGGGATAGGGTAGAAATAACATCTGGTGTGACAGAATCTGATGGTATGTTATAGGATGGAATGGAAGATAAGTGAGGGGGAAGAGGAGACTGAGGAGGTGGAGGAATTGTTGTCTCATGAGGTGAGGTAGGTGGTGTAGGAATGTTGGTAATGTCAAGTGGTGGAGATGGGGGTGGAGTAGGCACATGAGTATGTGGTGGAGAAGGAATGGAAGAGGGAGGGAGTTGTTTGGCTGGAAGTGCAGGAAGAGATGATGAAGATGGAAGGGCCTCTTCTGTAGGGTGGGGAGCGGCTTTTACAGCCCTGGTGCTCTCAGAAGTTTTGATGGAAGAGGAGGAAGCCTTTGAGGGATTAGAGATTGTCCTCTCCCACCTGCCCAACAAAGCGCATGTGAGATGCTTGCTGGCATTTATGAAGATGGTCGGGGAGACCATACATTCAGCAGCCTTATCTTGGAGGAAGATCCCCAATATTCTGTCGAAGCAGACTTCCTTCTTGCTATTCTTTTTCTTTATCAAATCAAAGAAGATTGTGCCCCAGTTGACACGTCTCTTATTCACCACGGCGCACATAACCAGAAATTGGTGGCGGGTTATGTAATCATGCGCTGAGTGCTTTCCCATTAGCACTTTTCCTACTATGTCTGCCAGGAACTGATATGCGGCAGACAGTTACTTCTTCAACAGTTTGTTAGGGTTGCTTCCTGAAAAACCCATTAACTTCAGCATGTCACCAAACTCTTCAGAATCCATTTCCATATTATCTTCTTCATTGACTAATCCAAAAATCTCAGACAGAGTTGCGGGAGATAGGGAAACAGCAGTACTCCTGATAGTTCCTGACACGGTATCATCTTCAGAAGCAGTAGATGTATACACCCATTCTCGTATTTCAGTCGCATATAGTTTAATTCTCCGGGTCATAAAGTCCTTTAGATTCAGTTCCTCTAGCAGTTCCAAGATGTAGAGGAACATGGGATCAGAATGCTGAAAAGACTCAAAATCCATATCGAATCCAGTATCAAACTTCATCGCTGCTAACGCTCCTGCGGGAATCGCCATTGATGACCTGTAAGAAAGACACAGAGAAAAACGGCGATCAAGAGAAAAAGAACTGAAAGCGCGAGATGGAGGTCGAAGAAAACCTAGATATAATATTTTCATAATATGAATCGACAAACTCCGTTCCACGAAAAAGAGAAATTCTTCGAACTAAGCTCGACGAAATAAATTATAGACAGATAATTCGTCGATCTCATCCAGAAGAATCAAAAATAGTTCGTCGAACTCCGTTCGACGAAATGTCTTCTGAAGCAAAGTTCGTCGATCTCCGGTCGATGAAAATTGTTTCCACACACAGAGAATTTGTCGATCTCCGGTCGACGAGAATCTCTCAAACTTTCCCTAATTCGTCAAACTCCGTTCGACGAACACTGGAAAATTCGTCGAATGCAGACAGAAACTAATTTAACTCTTCTCCATCAATCATTCCCAGTTGATTTACAAAGAACAGATGATTTTTCTCATCCAAGGGCTTGGTGAAAATGTCTGCTCTCTATAAGTCAGTAGGAATATGGATTAAGTTTATTTTATTTTTGTCTACATTATCTCTAATGAAATGATGTCTTATTTCAATATGTTTAGTCCTAGAATGGTGAACTGGATTCTGTGATATAGCAATAGCACTAGTGTTATCACAAAATAATGTGAATTATTTAAGTTGACACCATAGTCTAGGAGTTGGTTTTGTATCCATAGCATTTGTGAACAGCAGCTGCCAGCAGCCATATATTCTGCTTCTGTAGTTGATGTTGACACAGATGTCTGCTTTTTACAAAACCAGGAGACAAGTCTCATACCAAGGAACTGGCAAGTTCCAGAGGTACTCTTCCTGTCCACTCTACATCCAGCATAGTCAGCATCTGAGTATCCAGTTAAATCAAATTCTGACTCTGTAGGATACCAGAGTCCTAGATTAGGGCAACTCTTTATATATCTCAAAATTATTTTTAGGAAAATAAGGTGAGATTCTTTAGGGTTCACTTGGAACCTAGCATAAAGGCATGTGGAAAACATTATATCAGGTCTGCTAGCTGTTAGGTATAATAGGGATCCAACAATTGCCCTATAAGTTTTCTGATCTACAGGTTTCCCTGCTGCATCAGAATCCACAACAACATTTGTAGCCATAGGGGTTTTCATTCCTGAAGCATCACCCATCCCAAACTTTTTGATAAGCTCTTTAGCATACTTAGCTTGGGAGAGGAAGATACCATCAGGGAGCTGCTTCACTTGGAGACCAAGGAAGTAGGAAAGCTCACTCATGCTACTCATCTCAAATTTAGAATGCATGAGGTCAGCAAACCTCTTGCACAATTTGGGATCAGTAGACCCAAAAATAATATCATCCACATATATTTGTACTAACAAAATTTGGTCCTTATGATGTCTAGTGATAAGGGTTTTATCTATGGTTCCTCTTGTAAATTTATGCTCTAAAAGAAAGCTTGCTAGGGTCTCATACCAAGCTCTTGGAGCTTGCTTTAAACCATAGAGAGCTTTATGCAATTTAAAAACAAAAGAGGGATGAGTTGGAGAGATAAAACCTGGAGGTTGTTCTACATAAACCTCTTCTTGAAGTACTCCATTCAGAAATGCACTTTTGACATCCATTTGGTAGACCTTGAATCTCTTGTGAGCTTCATAGGCAAGGAATATTCTTATGGCCTCTAACCTTGCAACTGGGGCAAAGGTTTGGTCATAGTCAATTCCTTCCTCTTGTCTGTAGCCTTGAGCAACAACCCTAGCCTTGTTCCTCATTATATTGCCTTGAGCATCCAACTTATTCCTGTAGACCCATTTGGTTCCAATAACTGGGTAGTTATGGGGTCTTGGAACCAAATCCCAAACTCTACATCTCTCAAACTGATTTAGTTCCTCTTGCATTGCAATGATCCAGTGGGGATCTTGCTTCGCTACATGAATTATGAGAGGTTCAATTTGAGAGAGAAAACAGGCATGCATCAAGTCTTGGTTGAGTTGATGCCTTGTCTGTACACCTGCTGAAATGTCTCCAATCACTTGAGATCTGGGGTGATCTCTAAGTGTGACAATATCAGTTGGTGGAGTTGGTTGAGCAACAGCTTCTGTATTTAATTCCTCTTAGGGAATGGTACTAGTTGTTGAGGGAAGTTCAGCCACTTCCTCTTGAATTTCTTCTTCACTTTCTTCAGCAACATGTGGAGTAGGATGGGTTGGTACCTCTTAGGCAAGGTTTAGTCCATCCATAGACTCACGCAGTTGTGGAACCTGTAAGAAGCTATTGGTAGAAATCTCTTTCTCCTTATATGACATGTGAGCTTCATCAAAAGATACATGAATAGATTCTTCAATTTTAAGGGTGGATTTATTAAAAACCCTATAGACCTTGCTTTCTTGGGAATATCCTAGAAAAATCCCTTCTTTAGCCTTGTCCTCAAACTTTCTAATGTATCTCTTGTTATTAGTGTGAATGTAACAAATACAACCAAAAACTTTAAAGTATGTGATTTTAGGTTTCTTCCCTTTAAGTAATTCATAGGGGGTCTTAGTTTTTAGCTTATGTATAAGGCTTCTATTCAGGACATAATTGGCAGTATTTACAGCTTCTGCCCAAAAGGAAAGAGGCATGTGAGCATCTGCTAATAATGTACCTGCAGATTCAATGAGTGTCCTATTTTTACTTTCAGCAACCCCATTTTATTGGGGAGTTCTAGGAGCTGAGAAACACTGCGTGATACCTTCCTTCTCACAGAACTCATGCATAAGAAGAGACTCAAACTCTGTGCCATGATCACTTCTGATCAATGCAACATGAGTAGAGAACTCAATCTGTATGGTCCTGAGAAAATCTGTAAAAACCTTGAATGTATCTGACTTAGCTCTCAGAATGGCTACCCAACTGAATCTAGAGAAATCATCAACAATCACTAAAGTATAAGATTTCCCTACTAGGCTTTGTACTGCAATGGGTCCAAATAGATTCACATAAAGCAAATACAATATCCTAGGTGAATCACTTTTATTAATTGATTTAAAGCTAGTTTTGGTTTGCTTGCATAATTGACAAGCCCTGCATAGGCTTTTCTTCTTGTAGGGGCCAGAAGGTAAACCTCTAACAAGGTTGTCTTTAGATAACCTAGATATATTCTTAAGATTTACATGTCCTAGTCTTTTATTCCATAACTCATTTTGATTACTAGTAACATTCAGTAAGCAGATGTCAGTTGTGGCAGATACAAAATCTACTAAATATATGTTAGCTTGTCTAAGTCCAATTAAAACAGTTTTGTTTTTATTATCAATAATGGAACATGAAGTAGAGTTAAAATGTACCTGATAACCTTCATCACATAATTGACTTATGGATATAAGGTTATGTTTAAGTCCTCTTACATAAGTTACTTTCTTGAAAGTCGCTGCTCCAATCTTCACTGTCACATATCCTTCTGATTGACCACTGTTGGAATCTCCAAAAATCACCTTTGGTCCTAGCTTGGGCTTGTAATAGGATAGATTGCCCTTGCTGCCTGTCATATGTTTGGAGCAACCACTGTCCAAGTACCATGTCTGACTCACCCTTGGACAGCTCTTCACCTGTACCTATAATGAAAAACAAAACTCAATTATTCTTGACCCAGGTTACCTTGGGTCCTTTATTTTGTTGAAAAGTAAAGCTGGAAATAACTGATAAAGCAGGTTGTGATTTATACCCTAAGGGATGGTATCTCCTAGGTGGAATTACCCGATCAACTACTGGATTAAATGTCTTCTTAGCTGGTTTAAAGTTTCTGTAAGAGAAGTGGTTTAGGTTTGGTCTTTCTGGGTTCGACGAATTGTTGTAAGTTCATCGAGCAGAGTTCGACGAATAGGGTTGAGATCGTCGATCTCTGCTCAGAGAATGATAGTAGTCATTTTCTGTGCCCCAAGTTCGTCGACCTCTGCTCGACGAACCATACACAGTTCGTCGATCGCAGTTAGACGAATGGTTATATCTGAAGTTTGCATTCAGCATTCGTCGATCTGGGTTCGACGAACTGGCTACATTTCGTCGATCTGAGTTCGACAAATGCTGCTGAACTTTATTTTTATTTGTTGTTTTCAGATTTTTGTTTCTCTTGTCTATGGGTCTTGGATTATTTTCTGACATTGGTTTGTCTATTAGTTTTTCTTTTCCCTTTGCAGAAATAAATTTGATGGGGGTTGAAAGAATATTTTTCTTGATTATCGGGGGTAAACTTGATGAAGCACCCAAGCCCAGCTTGCCATTTAATCTAGCATTCACTGTGCTTGTAATGTCCATCAACTTGGGGCTTCTCCCATTGAGAGATTGCTCAAGTTGCTTGGCCTCACATAATTCAGATTTTAGTTTAATTATTTGTTCATTAGCTAAGGTTAATTGGTCTGTTATCTTTATGTTTTCTGAATTAACTGATTCCAGATTTCCTAATCTTTCTCTAAGAGTTTTTATTTCTTTTTCTGAATCGATTAAGTCTAAGCACATAGATTTGAATTCAATTTTGAATGTATCAGAATTAAAATCAAAATTAGAAAGTACCTGATCTGCCTCTGAGTCTGAGGCTGCTTCTTCTTCTGATTCTTCTTCTGATCCAGAATTGCTCCTGGAGGCATCAATTGCCATTAGGCACACCTCCTTGGATCTAGCTTCTTCCTCTTCTTCACTTGAATTGGAGGAAGATGTTTTTTCTTCTATATCACTCCAAGTCTCAGCAACAAATCCCTTGTCCTTCTTTTTATATTTGCTGGAGGAGGGTCTGCTGCTATGCTTTCTCCTTGAATCCTTTTCACTGCTCTTATCCTTCTTCTGGTTTTCTGGACATTCTGAAATGTAGTGTCTAGGCTTTCTGCAACCAAAGCACACAACCTCCTTGGTTGGTGTCTTGTCATACTTGGGCGTATCATCTTGTCTGGATGATTTCCTTCTGAAATCCTTCCTTGCCATCTTGTAGAACCTTTTGGCAAAGAGGCTCATGAGTTCTTCATTGGAAGTTGATGTCTCATTCTCTTCAGAAGCTTTGAAGGCTATGTTGTGCTCCTTTCTAATTGGAGTTGTTGCTTTCTATTCAGCTGCTTCTCTTGATTTTATCAGCTGCTCATAGGATTTCAATTTGCCTAGTATAGACTCAGTTGATATCTCAATAAGGCTTCTGGCTTCTTTGATTGGCCAGATTCTGGAGTCCTAAGAACTTGGGAAGCATATCAGAATCTTATCATTCACCTCTGTCAAGGTGATGTCCTTATCCAGGGTTTTGAGTTCTGAAAGTCCACCTAGTGTCAACAATCTTCACCTATAGGGGGGGGATAGGTGACGTGCAGCGTTTTTGTGGAATTTAAAATTGTACCTGCACAATAAAAATAAATAGCACAGCACACAGAATACACAAGCTATTTATAGTGGTTCCCCGATTTGGGTACATCCACTTTCCCCCTTCGACCTATCTCCCAACAAGGGACGACTCGGTCTCTTCACCAACAGGATTGAAATCCAATCCTTGCACTATCGGAAGGAACCCTTCCACACGTAGGAGTCAACACTCCCACAACACGGGTTGCACCCAACCCTTACAACTAGGAACCAACGTTCCTTTACAACAAAAGTAAAACTAGAATGTACAAGAGATACAAACTACATTTGGAGACTAAGGTGTCCCTCTTCGTTGACGACGTGTTTTTGAAGTCCATGAATAGTCCACGACCCTAGATCTCTATTGGAGAGAATCTCCCCGGAACCGGCGGCGGCAAGATGGGCGGCGGCTAGGTTCACGGGATCGGCGGCGACAACGATGTGTGGCTGCTGAACTTTGGAGATCCAAACTTCGTAGCGAAGCAAGCTAGGTCTTCCAACGGTCACACTAGGATCAGTCGTCTCGATCAATTCGGACGGGGAAGGTTTTCCCGATCAACAAATCAAGAGACAAGAGATCTCCGGTTAGACACGTGAGACACTAAGCTTAGCTAGGCTTCTGTCGCAGGAGGATCTGGGAGAAACCACGATCAAACGGCGAACAACTCGGCGCGAGCGGCGACGGCGGCGGCGGCGGAGCGGAACTCGCGATCTAGGTCACGTCGCGGCTCGTGTATTCCTTTTTCTCCGTCCTCTTACTGTTCAAAAATACGCGTGTATTTATACACAAGTATACTCCTAAATGACCGTTGTGTGTCCCACCTGAAGGAAACCCTAGTTCCGGTTCAACACAGTGCCAGCGGTAGAATCCGGTCCAGCTGTTTCCAGAAAAATTACCAAGTCAAAATCGGCGAGAATCGAATGTGATTCTCGACGAATCGGCGAGAATCAGTTAGTGATTCTCGACGATTCGTCGAGAATCACTAGTGATTCTCGCCGAATCACTTGATGATTCTCGCCGAATCACTTGTTGATTCTCGACGAATATTACTTGGCCATGATCTGCTCAACGATGGGTTCGGCGAGAATCACTAGTGATTCTCGCCGAATCTTCTTGGCACCGCTTTGAGGTAGCCGGATAGAGTCGGCGAGAATCACTAATGATTCTCGACGATTCCGCGAGAATCACTAGTGATTCTCGACGATTCCGCGAGAATCACTAGTGATTCTCGCCAAATCGGCGAGAATCACTTGGTGATTCTCGTCGATTTATACTTAGACGATTTTTCGTCTTTCCACCCAAGAGCTGCTCCTTGACCCATCCTTGCTCCTTGTCTGCTCTTACATAGTTACAGCCCTGTACTTGAAAGTAAGTGCACTCCAATAGAGAGAGTACACGTAGGCCAACACATTGATCTGCTCAACGAGGGATTACGTTGTGCAGACCCGTGTATATTGACCTACTGCACCCTGACATTGGTGTGCACTTAGCGTGGAATAACTGCAAGCACAACTTGAAATATTTTATCAAATACATTGTGAATTCATCTTAGCTTGACATGTGGCTTCCTCAAATCCAGGTAATTGTGGATACAATACCCAACAATCTCCCCCTATTTGACGAAGCCAAAATCCTACTAGCTAAGATGAATAACACCAACTAGATAATATAAACAACATTCAGAATTTAAATATGCAGCACAAGAGACTATAGGCAAACAGATCAAGACTTGAGTCATTCATAAATTCAAATACATATAATATATATATATATATATATATATATATATATATATATATATATATATATATATATGTATATATAATCTCAAGATTGTTCATATAATAACAATAAACGTTAATTGTTCTTAAGAGAGAATGACAGGCAATAAATTTTTGACTATTTTTCTTTGGCTAAGTCATCCTTGAGTTTTTGAGCCAAATACTTCTTTCTTTGCCTCTCCATATACTCTTTGGGCTTCGGATAATATCTGGGTGGAGGAGCTTTATCTGCCGCAGTATTGGTCGTGAAAAAGATGTTTCGTTTGGCTTCATACGTCTTATACAGCTCCCACTCATGCTGGCTGTATACATCGTTTCGATTGATTTCCCCTTGTTCTTGTAGCCAGAATGTGTCTAGTATGATAATCTTGGATACTGGACTTCACTTTTCGTTTCTTACTTCCTCCTCCTTCAGTCTGATTCTCTTTTCAGCTTGTGTTTCCTTTGACGTCCCTTCTTGCGATTTCCTCTTGTCCCTAGCTTTTGCTAGGGCTCCTTGATCAAACATTGCCATCAGTTTTGCCTTGGAGGAGGCCCTAGCAGCCCTATCAACATCAGCTTCACTTACAGGAACTACTTCAACACTGGCGCCCTCATCTGCCACAGTATTATCTTCAGGAGCAGGAGCACCCTGGGGATTTTCAGGGACATTAATGCCTAACACTTGTTGGAGCATCCACCAGCAACTGTCATAAACATATTTGTTTGACTGCTCAAAGTTGTTGATCATGACTTCCCGAAGCTCAGTCATCTTAGTTATATATTCTTTCTCCCCCTTTTTGGCTTCGACTGCGATGGAGTTTGCATAAGAGTGCAGTGAGTCATCGATATGCTTTGTAGTCCTGGAGAATTCAGTGACCAAGGCTTGTTGATTGGTGTTGAGAGTTACCATATTGCCATCAAACTTTTGAATATTATTTGCTACGACATGAGCATTCTGATTCACTACGGAGAGAGTATCGTTGTTCTTTTTCAGTCCGTCCATAAGAAGAGTGACAGCTTGGCCGGCCGCAGTATACTTATCTTCAAACTTCTTTTCCATCACGTCCAGTTTGTGATTTATCTCCACCATGTTCTTGAGCATGAGATTTTCAGATTTCTTAATCCTTTTCAACATTGTATTTTGAGCTTCCTCAAAAGATGCCTTAAGCTCATCCACTATACCTTGAATGACATTCACGGTGTGTGTGGCTATATCATCTCGTAGTGGAAGATCCTGAGGCACTTCTTGGCCTTGCACTTCATCAGATGCACCTGTAGAGCTGGACAGGAGCACAGCCTCTAAGGGAGGAATACTTGCTGCATTTGTAGATTTCTCGGACTCCCCCTCCACTCGTGCACCAATGTTCTCAGGAACAATCTCAGGTGCGTGCTTGTCAGATGGAGCTTCAATGATATTCTGAGTCTCCAATGCTTCATGTCCCTCATTGCCTTCTTCTTCACCTTCATCATCCATGAGATCATGCACATCAGCATCATCTTCGTCAGCAATCTCCTCTACATTAGCTTCGGCTCCTTGATCGTTCAGGTTCAGAGCCTCCTCATTCTCCAGCACAGTTTCACTTACTTCTTGTATATCTGCCACTGCATATCTGGCTATCTGGGAGATGTCAGATACGATATGAGCATCAGTGGGTAGAGGCTCCCCCTCAATTCCTGCAGTCAATGCATCAGGAATTTCATTGGGGATTACTACGGAATCAGCCACAGTGTCGTCCTCGGCTGGAGATGCGTCCAGTTGTTCTACCACGGCAGCCTGCCCAATTCGCCTCTCCCATCTGTCAAAAACACTCGAGTCCATTTTCTTTAAGTAATGTAGAGGAACACCTTTACTCATGTCATACTTATCTCCATTCAACTGATTGAGGTACAGACTGATGATTCGGCCAAAGCTAGGAGATCGCATGGTGTCCTTTATCTTCTCAAAAAGCAATGCCCCCCAGTTGAATCCTTTTTTGCAGATAATTGCCACCAGGATCTTGAACATGTCTGCATAGATGTGGTCATGAGAACCCGGTTTGCATATGAGTACCTTCCCAACGATGTCTGACAGAAGTTTCCCTTCTTCATTCATATCCTTTCGCTTTATCGACCGAGTTCCTCGAGCGAGACCACAGAATAATAGAGTCCTGGTTTTGTCTTCTTCCTCAAGATAATCCTCGCGCTCCGAGCTAGTGAGCTGCAAGTATTGGGTTAGCTTATTTGCAGACATCTTGATCGTTGCCCCTGCAACCTTGCTCTTGATGAGAGAGTCTTCATTTCGGAGTCTGGCGGTAGCGAAGAACTCCAGCACTTCCTTGTCCAAGATTTTACACGGGTGCTCCAGTACGAATGAGAGTCCAGCCTCTTCCAGCATAATAATGATGTTCCTGAATTCGTCAGAGGCATGAGAGAACCCTGTTCGAACCAGCTCGCAT
This sequence comes from Platanthera guangdongensis, assembly GCA_039583875.1. Taxonomy (NCBI): domain Eukaryota; kingdom Viridiplantae; phylum Streptophyta; class Magnoliopsida; order Asparagales; family Orchidaceae; genus Platanthera; species Platanthera guangdongensis. Next base: position 240,012,562 of record CM077150.1, on the reverse strand, counting down.
CCAGTGACCAGCCCAGCGGTTGTCCTTGGAGCCATTTCAAACCTAGGGAGAGAATCTCTGCTCTACGCTTAATCAAAAGGGAAGCGACACTAGTGATAAAGTCCAAGTAAGGCTGAGGCTGTGGTTACCTAAAAGCGTAGACGGTGAGTTAGTTCGATGAAGACGATGGACACCCGGTAGGTGCACGCGACTGTGATTAATCGAAACCGCGGAGAAATCCCTGGAAGGAAGAATCGGCGAGATCGACGGGATTTTTGCACGTTGAGATCGATGGAGTTCTTCACGAGGCGGGAAACTTGCGGGATGTCGACGGAAGGGGAATCTTGCGGGATGAAACGGCGAGAAACCTTCGGTGTGCTTCCTGTGGGATGTCGACGGAGTTCTTCACGATTCGGCGAGAGACCTTCGGTGATAAGCTTGCGGGAATATCGCGGGATGTCTACGGAAAGGGAAGAGTCGGCGAGTTCCCCTGCGGAGAGAGTCGATTCAGCGAGTTTCCTGCGGAGAAAGTCCTTCGGCGGGATTCCTACGGAATATGAAGAGTCGGCGGGAATATGAAGGATCGACGAGTTAAGGGGATTTTAACGGTTTCCGTGTGTTCGGCGGAAGGCTTCGGGTTAAGCGGGTTTCGAGTTTGTCTAAGACGATTTGAAAATCTTCTAAATATATAAATACTTCTTAAAGCCAATCTATTAGGGTTTGAACCGGCTTTTCCATACATTTCTTGATGGCAAGGTTTCCAATGACGTATCTTCGTTGTCGAGATTTCCAAAGACGTATCTTCGTTAGTTTTCAGTGAACTAATTTACGCCTGTAAATGTTAGTTCTCGAATCTATCAGTGGAATTTCCGATAACTCTTTAATGATGTATCTCAGCTTTATATTCACCGTGTTAACCTATCCTTAGATGTGCACACATATATGTATATATATATATATATATATATATATATAAAGATATATGTATGTATATGTCGATAGAAAACGACTCAAGTCTTGGAGCTGATGAAAAATACCTGGGATTATGAGAGTTATCATTTAGCCTCTCTGACTAAAACATATCAGGTGCTCGATATGAGTATGCCCATATAGATATCGCTGTTGTTATTCCAGATGCATGTTCCAATTCAGTCTTGAAACATCTACTGTCTAGTTCCCATCATATTTATGGGAACCTAGACTATCCTGCAAAAGAGAGTTACTTTACCTTAGGAACCCAATACATATTGGGTCCTAGGTTCCTATTAGCATAAACACTCGACTACCTTCCTTCAAAAATCCTGACAGGAAGACTACCTCTGCCCTGGAGATGTGGATAGGCCCTTGCCCTTGACACAGAGGGGTTGTGCCAACAGTTTATGGCAAAGTGTCACACCTTGCCACAGCACCAACACTCGTGAATGTTGTATCTTCGTTTCTGACCTGATCTTGTGACTGAGGTAGTCATGAGCCTAGGTCCAAACGGGATAGATCTGGATCTGCTCCCAGAACTGCCTCTTCCACCGTGACACGTGGAAGGGTGGAATGAATGCAAGCAGCGAGCGTCACGAGGTCTGGGAAGTGGTGCCTTCCTTTCAGACAGCCCCCTTCCTGAGACCCCATGAGAACTTACAGCATGACTTCTAACCCCCCCTTTCCTGTGTCCTTGGGTGGAGAGAAGATTTCTGAGAGCTGATACTAGCTGATTCATGCCGAGTATGGGCAGTGGCCGAGAATACAAAGGGCTCAGAAGGAGCCTTAGGTATTCTCTCATGGGCGGCCATGACAGCCCTTGCACTCTGGGTGTCTCCACATGAGGACAGATCACCCTTGTAGTGACCACGATTATTCCTGTGGTCATACCTGAAGGCATGATGAATACCCTTCCTTCTTGGGGTGGGGGGTCGGAATACCGTTTCCCCATTTCTCCACGAATTGATAATTCGGGAGATCCACCCATTTTCTACCTTTCTCTTCATAGCATCAACCTTGTAAAAGTTTGATACTATCCTTTTCTCAGTCTCTAGACTACTCTCTAGATCAGAGATTTTAGAGTCCTTGACCTTGTTGGACGTTAATTGGAGAACCAACAAGATCTTCAGCCGTGCAATCTCCTGAGCTTGTTCTTCAACAAGCAGGTTGCTTTTCTGAAGGGCTCTCTTCAGAGAATCAGGATTTTCGGAAGGGACACAGTTCCTGACTTCAGAAACTTCAAGAGAGACGGGGTAGGATGAAAAAGTTACCTGCTTTTCAGTGTTATTGTCATTAGAGCCAGTGACTGTTGTGTCATCCTCATTAGAGCTGCTTTCCTCACTGGCCTCTTCAGTCTCTAACATGGACACTGGAGCTCTGATGCTGTCCGATAGATCCTTGCCTTCATCTTCAGAGGCGAGGACCCCCACATAGGCTTCATCCTCTGGTTGACAGCAGATTCCAGCTTTCTCTGACCCCCCCCCCCATCAGCTCTGAAATCATCACCCACATAGATTTAGCCGACCCACATTTTTCCAATCTAGAGCGAGAAGGTCCAGACCAGATATCCATGATAATTTGACGAATCCTCTTGTCCAAATTAAATAGTGAAAGTTCCGTCTCCGACATCTCAGCAATGCACTTGGGCACTTGGATATTCTTTTCAGAGTCGGAGGACTTCATAGGAATAAAAGGACCCTCTTCCAGGATGAAAGATGCTCGAGGATTGATAGCATCCAAGTGATACGACACTCTCATCCTCTAGACGGGATAAAACTCCTTTGTGCATGTGGGGAGTCTTAGTGGCGATATATCATGATCCAGCTCCATGCTTCTTACACTGGTGGCAGGATTCTACTCAAGGTGTAAACCTTTTTGATGAGCAACCTCCCTCTGATACCACTTGAAAGTCCACCTAGTGTCAACAATCTTCACCTATGGGGGGGGGATAGGTGACGTGCAGCGTTTTTGCGGAATTTAAAATTGTACCTGCACAATAAAAATAAACAGCACAGCACACAGAATACACAAGCTATTTATAGTGGTTCCCCGATTTGGGTACATCCGCTTTCCCCCTTCGACCTATCTCCCAACAAGGGACGACTCGGTCTCTTCACCAACAGGATTGAAATCCAATCCTTGCACTATCGGAAGGAACCCTTCCACACGTAGGAGTCAACACTCCCACAACACGGGTTGCACCCAACCCTTACAACTAGGAACCAACGTTCCTTTACAACAAAAGTAAAACTAGAATGTACAAGAGATACAAACTACGTTTGGAGACTAAGGTGTCCCTCTTCATTGACGACGTGTTTTTGAAGTCCACGAAGAGTCCACGACCCTAGATCTCTCTTGGAGAGAATCTCCCCGGAACCGGCGGCGGCAAGATGGGCGGCGGCTAGGTTCATGGGATCGGCGGCGACAACGATGTGCGGCTGCTGAACTTTGGAGATCCAAACTTCGTAGCGAATCAAGCTAGGTCTTCCAACGATCACACTAGGATCAGTCGTCTCGATCGATTCGGACGGGGAAGGTTTTCCCGATCAACAAATCAAGAGACAAGAGATCTCCGGTTAGACACGTGAGACGCTAAGCTTAGCTAGGCTTCTGTCGCAGGAGGATCTGGGCGAAACCACGATCAAACAGCGAACAACTCGGCGCGAGCGGCGACGGCGGCGGCGGTGGAGCGGAACTCGCGATCTAGGTCACGTCGCGGCTCGTGTATTCCTTTTTCTCCGTCGTCTTACTGTTCAAAAATACGTGTTTATTTATACACAAGTATACTCCTAAATGACCGTTGTGGGTCCCACCTGAAGTAAACCCTAGTTCCGGTTCAACACAGTGCCAGCGGCAGAATCCGGTCCAGCTGTTTCCAGAAAAATTGCCAAGTCAAAATCGGCGAGAATCGAAGGTGATTCTCGATGAATCGGCGAGAATCAGTTAGTGATTCTCGACGATTCGTCGAGAATCACTAGTGATTCTCGCCGAATCACTTGATGATTCTCGCCGAATCACTTGTTGATTCTCGACGAATATTACTTGGCCATGATCTGCTCAACGATGGGTTCTGCGAGAATCACTAGTGATTCTCGCCGAATCTTACTTGGCACCGCTTTGAGGTAGCCGGATAGAGTCGGCGAGAATCACTAATGATTCTCGACGATTCGGCGAGAATCACTAGTGATTCTCGCCGAATCGGCGAGAATCACTTGGTGATTCTCGTCGATTTATACTTAGACGATTTTTCGTCTTTCCACCCAAGAGCTGCTCCTTGACCCATCCTTGCTCCTTGTCTGCTCTTGCATAGTTACAGCCCTGTACTTGAAAGTAAGTGCACTCCAATAGAGAGAGTACACGTAGGCCAACACATTGATCTGCTCAACGAGGGATTACGTTGTGCAGACCCGTGTATATTGACATACTGCACCCTGACATTGGTGTGCACTTAGCGTGGAATAACTGCAAGCACAACTTGAAATATTTTATCAAATACATTGTGAATTCAACTTAGCTTGACAGGTGGCTTCCTCAAATCCAGGTAATTGTGGATACAATACCCAACAAGTTCATTGATGATTGAACTCAATCGGTTGTACATGTTAGCCACTGATTCTGTCTCATCCTTTTTGAAGTTTTCATACAGTGAAATGAGACTGGATCTTCTGTCCTTTCTTTCATCTGCAGAGCCAGCTACCATTTGGTTGAGGGAATCCTAAATGGATTTGGCTGAGGTGCACTCAGCCACCTTTTGGAATATGTCATCTGACAAAGTCCGGGCTAAGATATTCATTGCCTTAGCATCTGCCATCTTGGATTTCTTGTAGGCTTCATTGTTCTCTGGAGGAGGCACTGCAGTCATATTTGTAGAAGTGTTGGTAGAGGCTGCAGGTGCTGGAGGTACACCTGTCAAGATAATAGAAAAGATATCCTCATCAATAGAATTCATGTATAACCTGATTCTTGCCTTCCAGATGGCAAACTAGTTAAGGTTGCACACTGGAGGTCTGATGCTTGCATAGTCTTTGTTTTGGGCCATGTCTGTGAAGGAATAAATCTAATAATAAAATCAAAACAAACAGATCTAACTAGAGGGATCTTTATGGTTCAGGTGCTAGCCTGTACAACCACTAAGGTGTGGTATTTTAACCAACCTCCCTCTGATACCAATTGAAAGTGCAGGTTAGATCTGAAATACTCTAGGGGGGTGAATAGAGTATAGTGCTCACTAAAAACTTTTTACAACTTTTGTTGTATTCCTAAGTGAACAAGTCAGTATGTAAATAAAACTAAGCACAGCAAACTAAGCAATCACAAAGCACAGCCAAAACACAAAGAAAAGGGCAACCAGACGACACAAGAAATTTTATAGTGGTTCCCCAACCTGGGTACATCCACTCTTCTACTACCCTGGTAGGAATCCACTCAGGTTTTTGATCAGATGCCTGACACCAATGAGCTTTTGTTCAGGTGCTCAAAAACCAAACCTCAAGTCTTTTGGAAGGAGACTTGCAACCATAATAATTTTGAAGGGAATTAAAACCATGTACAGGAACGGAGACTAAAGGAGATGGTGTCTTCTCTGTCAACAATCAGAGAGAAGACTTGTGGATTGATGGCAGCAGATTTTGCTCCCCCTGAGATCTTGAACTAATCAGGAATGCTGGAGCACTACTTCAGGGTGATAGGTCTTCAAAGACCTAAAGTGCCTGGACCAGAAAATAGTTTCAGGAACTCCTTTGACAGATTGAAAAATTGTTGTCCTTTGAAGTTGTCCTGTAGAATTGAAGGAAAGAAGAAGACTCTTGATTGAATTTGATTGTTCTTCTTCTTCTTCTTGAAGATGTTCTCTAGTCAAGCTGATTGCAGTAGAACGTTTGATTTTAGAATGATTGTTCTTCTTTGCAATCCGAATGTGTCTCTGATTGTCTGTATTGCTTGCAGTGGGTGTTTAATTTTTCTGACTGTGTTTTTCTCTCTCTCTGATTTGCTTTTCTTGTCTTTCTCTTTTTGACTGACTGAGAACATTCAAAATTCGAATGTTTGAGCAGTAATTGCGGCCGGCCTTGGAAGGAAGCGACAATCAATGATTTCCCCAACTGTCCCATGGAAAAATGGCTGTAATCGTCCATAGTCAATGCGTGTTCTAACGGTAACATTCTGAGAAGATCTGGCATTAATAACTCCATAATCATCGTCAAGAAACGGGACGGGAAACTTGAAGATGACCTAGTCTGGATTCGTCGAACAAAGAACGCAATTTGTCGAGCTGAGCTGGAGTTCGTCGAGCTGAGCTTGAGTTCGTCAAGCTGAGCTTGAGAGAGTTCGTCGAGCTGAGCTTGAGTTCATCGAGCTGAGCTGGAGAGAGTTCGTCGACCAGACAATCTTCATTAGTCGAACAGACAATCTTCATTAGTCAAACAGACAATCTTCATTAGTCAAACAGATAATCGTCATTAGTCGAGTAGATAATTCTCACTGTAAGACAGTATTCGTCGAGCTGAGTACTACATTCGTCGACCTGAGAAGCTGACTTCGTCGACCTGAGAAGCTGAGAACTTGAGGTCCAAGTTCGTCGAGCTCAGAATCTAATTCATCGACCAAAGCTTGAAGCTGGACTTAGAAAAATTCTGAAGTTGTCCTGAATTTGGCTTGATGTAGAAACTGAGAGTTCATCGAACAGAGAACCAAGATCATCGAGCTCAGCACAAAGAATTGTCTCACGATCGTCGAGCGCAGAACTCCTTTCGTCGAGCTGAGTTCGACGAACGTCGAACTCATTTTACTTGGTCTTGAAAACCTCTAAGTATGAAGTCTCTGATGGTCTTCATGATAGTCGGTCCATCTGAAGTTGAACCTAATGACTTGACCTAGACTCTAGGACACAACTTGACCCTAGCTATACATGATGGGTCACAACCTAAATCAGTGAACCTAGACCAAATCAACTAGGGATCCAACATCCTCCAATTCTAATCGCTTATTCAACTTTGACTCACCCGTTTCTAACCTAGATAACGGCGTGCGACATCTTCTACCATAAAGGGCCTCGAAGGGCGCCATTTGAATACTTGCCTAGTAGCTATTGTTGTACGCAAACTCCACCAAATAAAGATGGTCTTCTCATTGCTTTCCAAAGTCCAAGACACACATGCGGAGCATGTCTTCCATAGTCCTATTGACACTCTCGGTCTGCCCATCCGTTTGCGGATGGAAGGCTGTGCTGAATTTAACTTTGTTCCCAACATTTTCTGCATAAGCCTCCAATCATTGGACGTGAACCGCCTGTCTCGGTCACTCACGATGCTGTGGGGCACACCGTGAAGCCGTACTATATTATTCACATATAGTTTTGCCAACTTCTCCACCGGATCATCCTTCCTATGCGGAATAAAATGTGACACCTTCGTTAGCCGATCTACGACCACCCAGATGGCGTCGTTCCCTTTTTGTGACCTTGGCAAATCGTGCACAAAGTCCATAGAGATGTCGTCGAATTTCCACTCCGGAATAGGCAAGGACTTCAGAAATCCTCCCGGCTCTTGGCACTCCGCCTTCACCAAGGCGCAAGTTTGGCACTTCGCTACGTAGAGCGCCACATCCTTCTTCAAACCCGGGCACCAAAATAATTTCTTAACGTCGCGGTACATCTTTGTGCTCCCTGGGTGAATTGAGTACTTGGTATGGTGTGCCTCGTACAACAATTCCACCCGCAAATTGCCCACACTTCGGACTCACAAACGACCGTCTTTCCAAAGTAATCCATCCTCCATAACGAATTGGGAATTTGACCCATCCAGAGCCTCTACCATGAACTGCTTCATATGGTCATTCAAATCCAAAGCATGCCGAATCCGATCAGCTAGGTCATATTGAACTTCAGTCCAATTCAGTACTGCTTCAGCACTTGATTGTTTATCAATGCAAAAGATCTCCAACGCATCTTACTCCCGAACCAACCGCTCATCATGCACCGATAGCCAATTGGCTTGAGCTGGGGCTCGGCGACTCAATGCGTCTGCAACCGCATTATCTTTACCAGTCACATAGTGGATCTTGAACGTATAGTCCCCCAAGAACTCCATCCATCTACGCTGCCACATATTCAGATCTTTCTGATCAATAAAATACTTCAGGCTCTTGTGATCGGTGTAGATATCAATCTTCACACCGTACAAATAGTGTCTCTACAGCTTCAAGGCAAAAATCACGGCCGCTAACTCCAAGTCATGGACCGGATAATTCCTCTCGTGCACTTTCAGCTGTCTCGAGCCATAAGCTATCACACTTCCGTGTTGCAGTAGCACGCAACCCAAACCGCTGCCCGAAGCATCACTATAAATCTCATAACCTTCGGTTCCACTCGGCGAACTCAACACAGTCGCCGTGGTCAACCGACATTTCAACTCCTCAAAAGCTCGCACGCACACCGACATCCCAACGAACTTCTTCTCCTTCCTCGTCGAAGTAGTGAGAGGTAACGCTACTAAGGACAACCAAAACTCGCATTTGGAGAAATTGGCGTATAGTTGATTCCTCCTCAGCGTCTCCAACACCAAATGAAGACGCCTGAAGTGATCCCCCTCACTTTGCGAGTACACCAAAAAATATTGTAAATGAATACGATCACAAAATATTCCAAGTACTCCCTGCAGGTCATGTTCATCGAATCCATGAACACTGACGGCACATTAGTCAGCCCAAACGGCATGACAGTAAACTCGTAATGCTTGTATCTCGTACTGAACGCTGTCTTAGGGATACTAGTCTCCCTTATCCTCAGGTGATATTAACCAGACTTGAGATCCAATTTAGCGTACACCGTCGACCCGACCAACTGATCAAAAGATCATCGATCCTTGCGATTGGGTACTTGTTCTTTTCCGACAACTTGTTGAGCTCCCGATAATCAATACATAGTCTCAAGCTCCCGTCCTTCTTCTTAACAAAGAGGACCGGTGCGCTCCAAGGCGAAGGACTTGGACGCACATATCCTTGCTCCAACAACTCTTGCAGTTGAACCTTCAGCTCCGCCATTTCCTTAGGCGCTAGCCGATATGGAGAGCGTGATACAGGCTTTGCACCTGGTACGAGCTCTATCGTAAAATCTATCTCCCGTTGAGGCAGGGCTCCAGGGAGATCTTTAGGGAACACATCAGGGTACTCCGATACCACTGATATACTATCCAACGCGGGCTTCGACTTTGCAACCTCCACTAGCGTAAAGAACAGTTCTGCACTGGCACGAACCGCCTTCACCACCTGAAGAGCAGACATCAACGTCTTGCTCGACCCACCTTCAAGCCCGTAAAAGTCGTCTCACGACTTGCTCCCAGCTTGACTTCTTTGCAACCGCAATCAGTATAGGCTGGCTGCTCTGAGAGCCAGTCCATGCCAAACATCACGTCGAGCTCCCCTAGCGGTTGTAACGATACTTGGAAGTCAAAGTCTTGGCTCCCTGACCACACCTAAACGCAACAGATACTACCCGTGCGCATTGAGCGCCATTGGACCATAGCGCATCCAATTTGTCTTTTACCAATCAAGGAGGTACTCTGACGTGTAAAATAATTCCTAAATAAAGGAATGCGAAGCTTCGTTTACACGAACGGTGCTCTCGCCGAATAAACGAAAATCAGAACAAAGCTTAGCACGAGTAGTTCTAAGCTAACGTGCACAAGGGCGACAAGTATTCAAGGCTAAACTGCTATAACTTTAAACCATACCTGTCATCACGACAACATGCTTCTTCTCGGACTTGGGACGTCCGCTCCAGCAGTCTCGGGCAAAGTGCCCCGGTTTTCCACAAGTGAAACATGCGCCCGGGGTTCGACCCGTAGTCACCCCAGAAGCACCAGCAGAGGGGGCTGGACCCGAAGTCCTAGCCTTCTTATACCACCTACGATAACCAGAATTTGAGGTGTTTGACATTTTGAATGTCGTTTCCTTTGCGCTAACGTCCTCAACTGCTTCTGACATAGCTTTCTTAGTCCTCTGAGTACCATTCTGACATTCTCGAGAAAAATGCCATTTCTTTCCACAAGTAAAACATGTGTAAGTAGCTTTGCTAGTCGATGTCGTAGCCCCTTTCTCCAGCATTCCGCTGGATGCAACTCTTATGGGGCTTGCATAGTTCGATACCATGGTCGCTGGCATCGGGAGAGTCTTCCTCAAATCTGCCTCCAAAGATCTGGCTGATTCCACCAAGGCTCGGAATCCCAATAACTTTGGCCCTAGTAGTAGACCTCGTAACTCGGCGCGCAGGCCATTATAAAATCTATCGACTATAGCTTGCTCATTATCCAACTCGAAGCATGGGTAGCGGCTTATCATAAAAAATGCTTGTAAATATTCCTCAACTGTGTGCGCTCCCTGCACTAAATGCATATTCAGCTGCTGCCCCGATGGTCTACCAAAGGTCATCTGCTAAATCACGCCAACCGGCGTTGAAGCCACAACAGGGGCGCAGGGTTGTACATTTCTTCCATGTTGTGCACCCGTCATAGCGAACATCGCTTCAACGATCCTTCTAACGGTTTCATATGAAGGAGGGGTCTCAAACACCTCACCGGGTGGACTATACTCCTCAGAAACCGGACATTCTGGTGGCCCAGCACCGCTTCTGGTCACCTATAGTGGTACAAAACACTGTTAAGCGATCAGATAAAATTATGAACAACAATTATAGGAACACGCAGGTTCCCCAAACACGTGTATTTTCATTCCTAAGTGGACATTCATGGGTTCTTTTGTTGTTATAACGATGACGCACACACATGTGCTCACCACCCCTTAAAACGAATTCGTCCACGAATTCATTTTAAGTCTGACCGAAACCAGTAGTATGATACCAAATTGTAACACCCCCTATCCGTCGCATAGCATATAGCAGTAGGTCCGGCCGGGGCCCGACGCCATATACCATAGACAGACCGGGTGGTTACTCAATAGAAACCATCCAACCAATCCAACGTCCTACTCAGAGAATTCTAGCGGAAGCAGTTTTATAAGTTGCAATTAAAAGAACCCAGCACCAAGCATGAATGTCCACTAGAACACCAAATAGGAATGTAGTATATACACAAGTACAGGCCTTAAGGCCTTACAAATGGTTTACTTAATATTACATGTTTTCCATACCACAGCACGCATGCCGGTCATACATGAACAAAAGCAAGTAAACACTTCAATTAGACCTTCAGGGGCCAGCTTTGTAATTTGGGCATTAGCCCGCTATTGACCGCTTGGTCCAGCAGCACCTGCAAGCAACAAAACCATCGCACGGTGGCAAACAAAAGCAACGGTCATCAATGCTGACCAAATTATAACGATCCCGCCCCCAACTCGGGGCAGCAATGCTCCTTCCCTGCACCTCATTAGTATAACCAAGCAATATAGTATTGTCAAAACATCACAGGCGTAGGCACGCACGGGCACACACCCCGTGCACTCAGGGCACATTCTCGGTGATCACGGTCAAGTCCGTCGGCTCACCACCATCCCTTTGGACGGCCAAACAATGAGCAATTATGTCTTCCCGGCATGGGTCACGGTAATTAAAACCATAGACCGCCGAAGACCCTCATCTATGCCAATGACTCTAATCTGAACGACATAGAATGGGTACGGTTCCATCTAACCCGTGCTCACATCACAGCAGTAATTTAAACCATATGCGTAGGTCAAACTTCTCCCGAGTACCTTTTCCATCACACATTTCACATAACCCGGTTATGTTCAAGTTGGCTCTCAGGCCTCCAAGTTGGCAAGATCACGCATCCGCCCAGTTTTCTGGGTGCACCTTAGGGTTAATCCCCAAGGCTCCCTGTTGCAATCTACCACGTAGAAAACCCGAAAAACAAACAATCGCACGGAGTCTTCTCCGACATTTATGCAATGCAACATCACCGATGCGGACCAACATGTCCGGGTAGGCTTCACACATCATGCCTATGTATGTTCTCGAAGACAGACTCTAAACAACGGGGACTTTACATATCTACCCGAAGGGGCTCCTTTAAATCACCGCAAACTCGCGAGAGCGGGCTTCCTATGCAAAGAAGGAGAGCTTCACATGCTCAAGTAGAGAATCGTTACCATAGCGTTCTTCCTCGGCGCCATGGAAATGTAAGCAGATGAAAAGCACCGCACTCTCTTTGCCTCAGTAGATCCGAAGTCGGCTCGCGATTTGGAGCTTCGAAGCTCCTCCAATGGTCGGATCTAGCTTCTTCTTCCTCCTTTGCTCTCCTCACTCTCTAGACTTTAGAAAGGGAACCACTCAAGTGAAATGAGGGTTTCAAAGGCCCAATCCCGTGTATATCCCATCAGGAACAACCCCCAGCCATTGGATACCAAATTAAAGAAACGAACGGCCTTGATTCAGACCTAAAATGATAAAACTGGGCTGAACACGGCCTGCGACAGGCCCGTGTCCAGGGCCGTGTCCCCCATTCGCCATCAAAATCGACGTGCCTGGAAACACGGGCATCAACACGCCCTTGTTTGACCTGACACGCCCGTGTTCCAACTGACGTGGACGTGTGGTCGGCCGTGTGCCCCCATCGACACAGCCCCGAAAACAACCCGAGACTCACACGGGTATTGGCCACGCCCGTGTCCTAGCCCGTGTCTACTCGAACACGCCTGGGCTCCAGGCCGTGTTCACTATCTCGACACTTCTTCGAGCGAAGTTCGTCGACTTGCTGACACGGCCTTGGACACGCCCGTGTCCTAGGCCGTGTGCCTTGTCTCGACACTTCGTCGAGCGAAATTCGTCGACTCCCCAGGCCGATCATCGACACGGGCTCGACACGCCCGTGTCTCAGGCCGTGTTCTCTGCTCGACGATCAACGACTCCAAAATCGTCGACCTCTCGACCAAATCGTCGACTGGAGCCTGACACACCCTGGGACACGCCCGTGTCCCAGGCCATGTGCCCCCTGCCAGAATCCAATTTTGGACCAAAACGCCTCCCGTCGCTCTTTTTAGTTTCAGGGCATTACACGGTGGCAGGTTGAAAATAAAGACATCATCAAAATGATAACCCCGAGGAGATCCCGCTGACTATGCTCTTCCTAGCTGGCATAGCTGGAGGACACTTCGGGGTAGGTTGTATATTAAAAAATATATGTGGAAAAAATAAATGGGGGGTACAAGTGAAGTCAGCTATGGCTCACTCGCCTGCTGAGATCCCGCACGCTTGCCTGGCTAGAGGATTTGAGGCGATTCAAGCTCTAATACCTCTACTCGTGCGAGCTGGTACATGTCTATACAGCGAGAAGAAAACAACCCTCGCGAGACCTCGCAATACTGCTAGTAGTCACGGGCAACAGGTGGGCATGATCGATTTAGCCTTAGAAATATGAGTATGGGAGTCCGGGTAGAGTCAGGCAAGATATTTTTGCGATGAACACATATCATGATTGAAGTCAGAATGTAGGACGACAAACCGGGTAACATTGGCCTTCAGGCCCTCATTTTCCTTTTCCAAGCGGGCAATTCGCACGTGTAGTTGATCTGCAGTGGTGATATCCTGTAAAGTGGAGAGTGGAGGATAGTTATAATAACTAAAGAGAGTGACAGTACAAGCGCCCGGAAATAGTTGAAGACTCACCACTCCACCAGAGCTCACCTCCAAGAGTTTCTCGACGGTCTCCATCCTTAGCGCCAGCCCTTTCGCCTCTTCAACCAAGGCCTCTCGCGCAGCTTCGACCTCATTCCAACCTCGGGAAAGATGCAGGATGCGACGCGAGTTCATATGGGCAAGCTCCAGGGATCGTCATTGCACATGCATGCTCTCGCGAGCTAGTGTCTAGGTGGATAGGTCGTCAAACATTGCCTTATCCCTACGACCATAAATCCTGAAGCTGAGGGCGTAGGCATGCATGTTGGGGAGGTGTCCGCTCTGATCAGGAGGGCAAGAGGGTGGATATAGAGGCTCTATTGGACTTCTAGTCCCATAGAACCATCGGCTTGCCTAAGCTATCATTGACCTTTTGCACCAGCCTGAAGTTAGAGTACAAGTCATATTGCCCTTCTTTCGGTTTCGTAGGTCCCGACTTGACGGGGGTTTTGGGTACCTTGCATCCTCTTAGTTTTCTTTTGGGGGCCTTCCCGCCCCCTTATCTTTGGTCATCGACATTTTCTTCATTCTCTTGGGCGGGACTACTAGAAGGGGGAAGGGGACTAGCGGGTGCTGTCATTTTCTTGCTGCTGGAAGGAGCAGAGGAACCTGATATCTCGTGGTAGGATGTCACGACCTTCTTGACTCACACAAGCTCATTAGTGGGGGATTAGGCACTCGCGTATAAGGGGTTCACGGGGATGAACCGCTCACCTGCATCACAGTGGGTTAGTTATTAATGGAAAGGAGAGGAAGCCGCGAGATACAGAATGGTTGGAAGAATATAAGTTAGATTGTACTTTCACTGGGAAGCACCAGAGGAAGCGAGTCGATGTTTCACCTTAAGTAGGTGACCTCAAAGTTATTCTGAAGGAAGAATTAGTGCAGCTTCGCATCCATTCCACCAACCTGCGTCGCGCGGTTAGTTACCTCGTCTTGCTAGAGCGGAGAGCAAGGGATGTTCCCCAAAATCCCCTTGACAAAAATAAATTTTGTGATCCAGTGATGGTGTTTGTTGGCGGTCCCCAATACCTTGAAGTGCGAGCTAGAGAATAAGGCAACATCGTCGTTGGTCGCGTGGTAGATACAGAACTTGGGGAATATGGTGAGGCTGAATTTAATCCGCTCCTCGCGCATGAGGCAAGTGAATGCCACCAGCCTCACGATGGCGTTGAAGTTCAGCTGTGCGGGGACATCGCCAAAGTACTTTAGGTCCTGGCACACTTCGAGCCATAGAGGAGGGAGAAGGCCCGCCTCAAAGTGTGAGATTGGGATTGCGAGTTCAGCATCAAAGATAGTGTTAATCTCCACGCCTTTGTTCGACGCGCGTATGTTTAACACTGGAGGGACGTACTCGACAACGCAAGAGATAAACTCCTGCTCTGTCAAGTTGCCTTCGAAGAATCAATGATCCAGGAACTGTTGCGTGGATTTTGACATGTTGTCTGCTAGCTCGGCATCACCTCCCATTACAACAAATTGAGAAGAAAGGAAAGCGAGTGGCAGCGATATACAACCCCATATTCGCTAAGCCAAACCAGGAGGCACAAACGGTCAGTCAGGCTAGCCAGAGAAGTTCTCGCCCAAGTAGGCGGGAGCGCTTGCGCTAAGCGCCAAGCTCCCGCCTAAAATGAGCTCTCGCCCGCAAGACGCCCCGTATTCATCGAGCCCAAATCGACGAGCGCAACCAAATCGTCGAACGAAGATCAATGCGGGAACGCTTGCGCCAACACCCAGATCGTCTTAAAGAAGCTCTCGCCTATAGGTAGGCGAGACCGCTTGCGCCGGGCACTAGACAGAAGGCACTCGGCTCAGAGCTCTCACCGAGTGGAGGGCCAGGGCCCTCGGGTGAAATTACCCCCATACCCTCAAGAAAACAGCGGGATTCGGCTATTGGCAGATCAACTAGGGGCATTTTAGTAATCTCAGGTCAGCAAGATGTTATAAATAGACCCATAAGGGCTCTTTGGAAAGGAGGTTGTCATTTATCTTCCAACTTCCAGTGCTTTCTAAGGAGCTCCTAGCCCAGCTTTTGTCTTTGGAGGGGAAGCTCTCAGAGATCTTCCGGGTGTGAGGTGGGACCTCCCTGCTGAGGCTTTGGGTCAGTCTTAGGTCCTTTGAATCTGGTCGAGGGTTGAGGCTTGAGAGAAGTAGGTTTTGGCTGCACCCCTTTTTGAACTCGCGTTGAGGTCATTTTTTGCTTCAACAGTTCCTGTGCGGTGAGCGTAGACAACAGCCGATACAAGAAAGCCTTGAGTTTTGTCCCATGGCTGGAGGTGAAGGTGAAGGGTTAGGTTTGGGAGGCTCCCCCACCCGGGGAGAGGAAGCGACAAAGAGGATGCTGGATGAATTCAGGCAAGAGGTCCTGCAGACGATTTGCTTGGACTTCTCGGCCAGAAGCGAGTGGGCCACACCTCAGGTTCCGATAGAGGAGGTCCCGCTCCTAGGCGAGAACGCCCCTGGACAGCGCCCGGGGAAGGAGGTCCCGGCTGAGGCTGGAGAAAGAGATGTGGCAGCGCGGGATCTCTTCCCAGGCCAGAGCCAGCGCCCGGGCAAGGAGGCTTTGACGGGTCTGGGCGAGAAGGAGGCGGTAGTGCGAGAGCTCTTCCCTGAGCACGGTCTCGCGGATCGTGCCAGTCAGTCGAGTCCGCGTGACGTACCCTCTCGCCAGGCAGGAGGTGAGAGCCCATTTAGCGAGCTCATCATCTCAGCTCCGGTACCGGAGGGGTTCCGGGAGCCTGACATGTCCTACTACTCGGGGAAGGATGACCCAGTACATCACGTGCAGTGGTTTGAAGACGTTGTATCAATAAGGCAGATGACGGATGCTTTTAAGTGCCGGCTATTTGCCATCACACTGAAGGAGAAGGCTCGGGATTGTTTCCACCAGTTGCCAGCAAGATCAATCTACTGTTTTGAGGATCTGCGGAAAAGTTTCCTGTTGAGGTTCTCAACCTCGAAGAAGCGGAAGAAGGAGGCAGAGTGCCTGTTTGCGGTGAGACAGAAGCCGGATGAGACACTGGGTCACTATGTCGACCGGTTTCAGGAAGAGATCCTCCTAGTCCAGGAAGTCCCAGGGTACGCACTGATGTTAGCCTTCACTCTGTGGAGAGGGTGGCAAAGGAAATAGACTCCGAGAGAGCAAACCCAGCATTCGCCAGGAAGTTGGCCAGGCTGGCGAAGGACGACGTGAAGGAACCAGTAGCAGGATGACAGAAGGAGCCAAGGGAGCAGAGGGAGCAGAGAGAAGAAAGGAGAAGGGAAGAGCCTCGAAGGCATGGGCAGCAGCAGGGATGGGGTGCCCGGGAGCCGAACAACCGGCTGGGTTGGAGGCCCCAGGAGGGCTGCCCCAAGGCCAAGGAGGAGGCTACCAGGGGAGAGATAACCTGTGGGAACCGAGGAGGTTCGACCCACCGGCGTGGAGGCAGGAGCCAAGGGGACGTGTCCCGCCGCCGCAAGAGGCCATGGGAGTGGGCAGAGGAAGAGGAGCGGGGAGAGGAGCTCGAGGAGGAGGAAGAAGAGGAAGAGGAGAAGGAAGAAGGGGTGGGGTGGCGTTGCTCTTTTGTGACTTCCACCAGGAGGAAGGTCACGCAACGGCCACCTGCCCAGATTTTTTGGAAATGAGGGAAGCCAAAGGAGCAGGGAGGCAGGATTCGCAGGTTAGGATCGTTGAAGTGCAGCAGGGAGAGATGGAAGATAGGTGCGAAGATCGGGTAGATGTGGGGACCCGGGGAGGAATCGGGGTGATTCACGGAGGAGTGGGGATTGAGGCAACCCGCAAGGGAAGCCTGCAAACTATGTACCGAAGGGGGGTCGCCTCTACTCCCAGGCTCCCCCATCGGAAGAAAAAATCACTTTCTCGTCAGCAGACATGACGAATTACGAAGATCCGTTCTGTGATGCCCTGGTAATCCAGACAGTGGTGGAGAATTATACGGTCTCAAGGATACTGGTAGACAACGGGAGCTCGGTAAATGTCATCTTCAAGAAGGCCTTCAATGAGATGAGGTTTGAAGGAAAGAGGGTCTTGGCTTCGGATGGACCGCTGTTCGGGTTCTCCGGAGAGAGGAAAGAAGTAGAAGGAGGAGTAGGGTTGCACGTGAGGTTGGGGGGCGTGTCACTGAACTGTAGGTTCGTGATCGTGGACGCCCTGAGCAGCTATAACGCCATCTTTGGGCGCCCCCTCATCAGCGCCTTTCGATGCATCCCCTCCTCGTTCCATCAGTGCCTCAAGTTCAACAATGGAGGGGTGCAGGTCAGGGTGAGAGGGGACCCGAAGGTGGCGAGACAATACTACGTTACGGCGGTCAACACCATATCATGGATGGCAGAGGCAGAGGAGTTGGAGATGGAGATGGCGATGCATGAAGAGGTTGTCGGAGGAGAGGAGACTGAGGAGCAGTAGGGAGGGGATGTGCAGGAGGTCCAGGAGGACGAGGAGCGGGAGAGCCCGGAAGGGGCGATGGAGGTAGAGGAGCAAGAAGCAGGAGGAGCTGAAGGAGAGGCCTTGGGAGGCGCGGAGGACGAGCAACAGCAGGAAGGGCCGGAAGAGGCGATGGAGATTGAGGAGGAAGAAAGGGAGGAGCTAGAGTTGGAGGAAGAAGCAAGGCTCGGCTGGGAGCAGTCGCGGCTGAAGTCGGCCGAAGAAGTGGTGGAGATGGAGGTCTTCACCAGCGCAGGGCAGGTCCAAAGGGTGCGTGTCAGCGAAGGCTTGAATCCCGAGGACCGGGAGCGGGTGAGGGCCTGCATTCAAAGCAACATCGACATCTTCGCTTGGAGAACGGCAGACATGTCGAGCATCGACGCAGATGTGGCCTGCCACCGCCTGAACTTGGACCCCCGCACTCGCCCCATACGCCAGAAGATGAGAGCCATCGCCACCAAGCTGGAGGAGCCCATCCGTGAGGAGGTCAGGAAGCTCCTGGAGGCTGGCTTCATCTCAGAGATCCAGTATCCAGGCTGGATCTCGAATGTGGTAATGGTTAAAAAAGGGGGTGGTAAATGGAGAATGTGTATTGAATTTTCTTTGATAAATAAATCATGCTCTGAGGATTGCTACCACCTGCATCGGATCGACGCGCTGGTTGATTCAGCCGTCGGTTTTTCTGTCATGAGCCTTTTGGATGCTTTTTCAGGTTATCACCAAACCCGGATGCACCCTCCCGATATCAAGGATGTATCCTTCATCACGAGGGAGGGATGCTTCAGTTACAAGATGATGCCCTTTGGGCTGAAGAACGCAGGGGCTACCTACCAACGCATGATGGATCGGGTCTTCCGAGATCAGAGGGGGAGAAATTTGGAGGTCTACATCGATGACCTAATGATCAAAAGCAAATGCATGGATTCGCACCTGAAAGACCTGGAAGAGATGTTCGCCACCTTAAGGAGGTTCAAGATGAGGCTGAATCCCTTGAAGTGCATCTTCGGGGCCAGCCGCGGGAAGTTCCTTGGGCATCTCTTGACTCCATAAGGGGTGGATCCCAACCCGGACAAGGTGAAGGCCATCCTGGATTTAGAGTCACCTCGCGATGCCAAGGAGATCCAGTGCTTGATAGGCAAGCTGGCTGGGCTATGCAGGTTCCTCTCCAGGGCAGGAGACAAGTGTTCTTCATTCTTTAAGGTGCTGCGGGGGAATCAAAGGTTTGAATGGACCGCCGAGTGCGAAGAAGCCTTCCAAGGGCTGAAGAGACAGCTCTCCCAGGCTCCTCTACTTCAGAGTCCAAAAGAAGGGGAGGACCTGACCTTGTATCTTGGAGTGGGAGCGGAGGCGGTAAGCTCTGTCCTGGTGAGGGAGGAAGGAAAGAGGCAACTACCCATCTACTACGTCAGCCGGATATTGAGGAAAGCAGAGCTCCGCTACCCCATCCTCGAAAAGCTCGCTTACGCCATGGTCATCTCTGCAAGGAAACTCTGACCATACTTTTAAGCACATTTGATTAGGGTGGTAACTGACAATCCTCTTCGCAAGATCTTTGAAGAGTAGAGCACTCGGGGAGACTTGCCAAGTGGTCTATTGAGCTAAGCGAGTTCGACATCTCTTTTGTTCCAAGACTCTCCATCAAGGCGCAGGCAGAAGCGGACTTCCTAACAGATTATGTTGTTGAAGTCGAAGAGGGAGAGTAGCAGCCACAGGAGGCATGGAAGATGATAGTCGATGGGGCCTCGGGAAAGCATTCCCTTGGGGGAGGGGTAGTGCTGACCAGCCCCCAGGCAGTCGTGATAGAGCAGGCAGTGGCTTATCATTTCCCGGTGACCAACAATCAGGCGGAGTATGAGGTCGTGATCGCCGGGCCTTCGTTTGGAAAAGGAGCTAGAGATTCAGGATGTGGAAGCTTTCACGGACTCAAAGGTGTAGCGTCGCAGATCCGGGGGAATTGAAGCTCGGGAGCCTACCCTCATCAGATACCTCTCCAAGGTAAGGGTGATGAGTACGATTATGATAGGCTTTTTACTATCATAATTGTAATCATATCTACCATTTCCTGCCCCTTTTGTGTTGATTTCATGATATAGCAAAGAAACTGTCGTATCATAGATAGAAGAGCGTATTTAGAAGTCTTTGGCAGTTCTTATAATAAACCATTTACCGAGTCTATCATTTTTCTATTGCAGGTAATGCCAACCAATGGACCTAAAAGTCTCGGAGCAAACAGAGGAGTTCACGGAGTCTACATGGCTGATGACAGGACGAAAATTTGGTGCACACGGCCAGACACACGGCCGTGTGCCTACCCGTGTCCTATGCACCTGGAGCTGAAGAATTTGGGCGCAGACGATGGAACCTCACACGGGTATGGCACACGCCCGTGTGCCTACCCGTGTCATCTTTGCACACGACTGCCAACCAACCCGTGTCTGAAGAACACGGCCGTGTCCATACCCGTGTCATCTGACACGGCCCACTACCAGACACGCCTTCTCGTGGGGAACCGCCCAGGAACCGCTTAGGAACCGTCCACACGGCCTGGCACACGGCCGTGTGCGACCCCGTGTCCGACCTGTTTGCAAGGGAACTATAAATTTCCTGTAGAAAAATTTGTTTAGAACTTTTGGATTTTTTCTGCATTGGAGAACTGCTGGAGGCCGAAGAGGAGCATCCAAGACAAGGAGGATTGAAGGGTATTTCATATGTAATTTTATTTAATCATTAACCCTTTGAATCCTTCCTTTATCTTGATGATCCATCTTCAATTTATGTTTTAATTTGCATGAATTTCTCTTTGAACATTCTAGTAATCATGTATCACCTTGTTTATGTTACATTTGTAGTATTTTATTTGTGTTTATGCAAGCAAACAAAGAGTTTAATCATCCCTTTGAATTACTTATTTGTTTTACACAATTTGCAATTGGCTAGATTGAGAAATTGGTTCTTTGCAATGTTTTTGGTATGTTCATATTGTGATGATAATTCCCTTTGTAATTCAAACTTTATGATCGAGAGATATTTTGTTTGGAAAATTAGAACACGAATAAAAGGATTCATATTAATTTAGAAATAAAATCCATGAATTTATGTAGTAATAAAGGTATTTTACTTAATGCGAACTTGAGTGTTGTGAATTGTTCGAGAGAAAATTTACTATCTTAGGTTTAGATTTGGAATTGCTCGAGAGAGAATTTTGATGAAAAATTAACTTTTACATTACACGAATGTAACAATCTTTTCATGTCATGATCGCTTAGAATTGAACTGATAAATGAAATTGTTCATGTAATTATTTAGAAAGCTTCATGTTTTTATCGCATTTTTTCTCCAATACTGAATCATCCAATTGGTCATAGTTAGGTTAATGTAGTTTAAATATCACTTTTGTTTAGAGGTATGAAAATAAAGGGAGGGTGAGTACGAATAGTTGAAACGACCCTGTGGAATACGACACGAGATGTAGATTTCTCATATATTACGATTGATAGGTGCGCTTGCCTGAATGCTAATTCAATCTAGTTAAGTCCATCTACATAATTGTATCAGAATGTAGAATGAAATCACATTGAGTTATTACTTGTTAGCAAGAAAAATCATCAAGTTTTTGGCGCCGTTGCCGGGGATCGTTTTCAATATTTTGAAATCCTAATCTTTATTGATCTACCAATTTTCATTTATATAGTTGTAAATTAGTATTTGTATAATTATATTGCATAATATTTTTTTTGTAGTCTGTTAGTCTATGACCAGGGGCAGAAATTCTGGGCTAGCACCATTTCATCCTGACCCAGAACGAATTCTCCATAACACTAACTTAAGGGACGTGGGAATTAATACCACAGATATTTCAAACGGACTATCAGAAGAGGAGACAGTAAACCAAGGAGAGAATCATCTTGAAAACTTAGATACTATGGCCAACCAAAATGAGCAAACCATGTCTGACTTTGCTAGACCTAATCTCCAAGGAACCGGGTCGAGCATCGTTAGACCACCGATAGCTACCAATAATTTTGAATTGAAGCCTAGTGTGATACAAATGGTTCAACAGTATGTCCAGTATGATGGCTTGCAAGATGAGGATCCTAACACCCACTTGGCCGGATTCTTAGAGATATGTGACACATTCAAGATCAATGGTGTTTCCAACGACGCCATTCGATTGAGATTGTTTCCATTTTCTTTAAGGCATAAGGCGAAGCAGTGGTTGAATTCCTTACCTAGAGGGTCGATCACTACTTGGGACATGATGGTTGAGAAGTTTCTGATGAAGTATTTTCCACCTGCGAAGACTGCGAAGTTAAGGAATGACATCTCTACGTACATTCAATTGGAGTCTGAATCGTTGTACGACACATGGGAACGATTCAAGGAGTTGTTAAGGAGATGTCCCCACCATGCTCTACCTTCATGGCTTCAGATTCAGACCTTCTATAATGGTCTAAATCCAGCCACCAAACAAATGATTGATGCGGCTAGTGGAGGAACTTTGAACAACAAGACACCTGAAGCGGCTCAGCAGTTGATAGAGGACATGGCAATGAACAATTACCAATGGACTACAGTAAGACAAAAGCCTAGCAAGCCCGCAGGAATTTATGAAGTAGATGCCGTCACCGCCTTAGCAATTCAAGTGGAGAAACTTCACCAAAAGATGGACAACCTTGCCTTAGCATCACCTTCCATGGCACCTCAACAATGGGACCCTTCATGCACTGGAATGCCTGGTGTGAACCGCAAGTTCAAGAGCATGTTGACTATATGGGTAACAATACTAGGCCACCTTTCAATCAAGCCAACAACCCATATAGCTCTACATATAATCCTGGATGGCGAAACCACCCCAATTTCTCTTGGGGAGGACAAGGAAATCAAGGGAAGCAACCCATGTTTGGACAACAACCACAGTTGGAACCAAGGAAGCCTACATTGGAAGATGTGCTTACCAAATTCATGCAAACTACCGATGTAGCCTTCCGAAATCAAGAGGGTTCAATTCGGAACTTGGAAAATCAGATTGGTCAGCTTGCAAGGATGGTTTCTGAAAGGCAGCAAGGAACACTTCCAGGGAATACAGAGATAAATCCAAGGGAGCATGCAAAAGCCGTTCAATTGAGGAGCGGAAAGGAGTTACAAGACCCAAGGCCTGCAAAAGAAGCACCCAAAATGGAGTCTAGCGGCGAAGGACCAAGCGAGATGAATGTACAACCGATGGAGTACCAACCAGCATTACCATACCCAGCAAAGCATAACAAGGAGCGCATGGATGCGCAGTATGGTAAATTTTTATCTATGTTTAAGCAATTACATGTTAATTTACCTTTTTCTGAAATTATTCAAATGCCTAAATATGCAAAATTTCTTAAGGATTTGATTTCTAATAAAAAGAAAATAGAAGAATTATCATTAGTAACATTAAGTGAAGAATGTTCTGCTATTTTGCAAAATAAATTGCCACAAAAACTTAAGGATCCCGGTTCATTTTCAATTCCATGCTTAATCGGTGATTTACAAGTAAATAAGGCTTTAGCAGATCTAGGAGCAAGTATAAATTTAATGCCTTATAAATTATATCTGAAACTAGTCCTAGGAGAACTTAGCCCAACAAGAATGAGTATTCAATTAGCAGATCGATCGGTTAAGTATCCTAAAGGAATAGTAGAAGATGTATTAGTTAAGGTAGATAAATTTAAATTTCCTGCTGATTTTGTTATTTTAGATATGGATGAAAATATCGAAGTACCACTCATACTAGGTCGTCCATTTCTAGCTACATCTAGAGCACTTATTGATGTTTTTGATGGTAAATTAGTATTGCGAGTAGGAGAAGATGAAGTCACTTTTCAAATTGGCAAAACTATGAAACAATCCTTAGATAACGATGATTATTGCTATTTTTCTCATGGTATTGATGATTTTATGTCTTCTATAAATTCTAATTTTTATTATAAAGATCCTTTAGAAATTTGCATAACTAACAATTATCTAGAAGATGATAAAAATGATGACATTATTGAACATTTATTTTTTAGAGAAATTGTGTTGCTATGAATAGAACAACGGAATATAGTTTAATTACTGAAGGAGATCATGAAATTCTTAAGAATAATACTAAGGATCCACCAATAGTAGAATTAAAAAAATTACCGGATCATCTTGAGTATGCATTCTTAGGAGCAAATTCTTCGTACCCAGTTATCATATCTTCAAATCTTTCCAAACTTGAAAAAGAAAAATTGATAACCGTATTGAAGAAATGTAGAGGTGCAATAGCGTGGCAAATATCTGATATAAAGGGTATTAATCCTAGTTTTTGCACTCATAAAATCCTTTTGGAAGAAAACTATAAGTCGTCTATTCAACCGCAACGTAGGCTAAATCCTAATATGAAAGAGGTAGTTAAGGCTGAAATTGTAAAGTTATTAGATGCTGGTATTATATATCCTATTTCGGATAGTTCATGGGTTAGTCCTGTCCAAGTAGTTCCTAAGAAGGGTGGCCTGACCGTAGTAGCAAATGATAAAAATGAATTAATTCCAACGCGAACGTAACAGGTTGGCGTGTCTGTATAGACTATAGGAAATTAAACGATGCCACTAGGAAAGACCATTTCCCTCTTCCTTTCATTGACCAGATATTAGAACGCTTATCAGGACATTCTTATTATTGTTTTCTAGATGGACTTTCTGGATACTTTCAAATTCCTATAGCACCAGAAGACCAAGAGAAAACAACATTTACTTGCCCATTTGGTACCTTTGCCTATAGACGTATGCCTTTCGGGTTATGTAATGCGCCCGCCACATTTCAAAGGTGCATGCTAGCCATCTTTAACGAGTATGTTGAAGATATTATGGAAGTGTTCATGGATGATTTTTCGGTTTTTGGCGACTCTTTTGAGTTGTGTTTGAATAATTTAGAGAAAGTTCTTAGGAGGTGTGAGGAGACGAACCTAGCGCTTAGTTGGGAGAAGTGCCATTTCATGGTACAAGAGGGGTTAGTACTTGGCCATAAAATTTCAAGCCAAGGAATTCAAGTAGATAGAGCAAAAATAGAGACCATAGAAAAATTACCACCACCAACCTCCGTAAAGGCAGTGAGAAGTTTCTTAGGACACGCGGGATTTTACCGCCGTTTTATTAAAGACTTCTCTAAAATAGCTAAACCACTTACAAGGCTTTTAGAAAAAGACACACCTTTTATTTTTGAACAAGAGTGTCTACATGCCTTTGAGTTCTTAAAAGAAAATTTAATTAATTCTCCTATTATGATCGCACCTGAACTTTAGTCAACCATTTGAGATCATGTGTGACGCTAGTAGTTTTGCGGTAGGGGCTGTTTTAGGACAACGCCGAAACAAACATTTTCACCCAATATATTATGCTAGTAAAACACTTAATAATGCACAGGAGAATTATACAACTACTGAAAAAGAACTCCTAGCAGTGGTATTTGCCTTTGATAAATTTAGACCATATTTAACATTGTCCAAAGTGGTAGTTTATACGGATCACTCTGCACTTAGATATTTGCTAGCCAAAGCGGAAGCAAAGCCTCGTTTAATCCGATGGGTTCTTCTTCTACAAGAATTTGATCTAGAAATTAGGGATAAACGAGGAGCGGAAAACTTAGCGGCAGATCATCTTTCACGTTTAGAAAACCCACTACGATCAATGTTAGATGAATCTGAAATTTCTGATACATTTCCTGAGGAATCATTATTTGCCATATCTACCAATATACATCTAGATTATCCATGGTTTGCAGATTATGCAAACTATCTTGTGGCTAAGGTCCTTCCAAAAGACTTTTCATATCAGCAGAAAAAGAAATTTTTCTCTGACTTGAAATATTACTTTTGGGAGGACCCTTTTCTTTTTCGGATATGTGCAGATTCTGTTATAAGAAGGTGTGTATCAGCGGAGGAAGGTTGGAGAGATTTTGGAGCAGTGTCATGCAGGTCCTGCTGGTGGTCACTATGGAGCGAATCGCTCCGCTAAAAAGGTTCTTGATTCCGGTTTTTATTGGCCCTTCTATTCAGGGATGCCCAAAGGTATGTGCTTTCATGTGATTCTTGCCAAAAAGCAGGTAATATTTCTAAATTACATGAAATGCCTCAAAAATTTATCCTTGAATGTGAAGTATTCGATGTGTGGGGTATAGATTTTATGGGACCATTCCCAGTTTCTTTTGGAATAAATATATTTTGGTAGCTGTAGATTACGTATCAAGGTGGGTTGAAGCGCAAGCTTTGCCTACTAATGATAGTAGGGTTGTAATTAGATTTTTGAAATCCTTATTCGCACGATTTGGTACACCACGTGCACTTATTAGCGATAGGGGTTCACACTTTTGTAATCGACAACTAGACAAAGTATTAGAAAAATATGGAGTTACACATAGGATAGCCACTCCGTATCATCCTCAAACTAGTGGACAAGTTGAAGTTTCCAATAGAGAGCTTAAGAGAATCTTAGAAAAATCTATAGAAGGGAATAGGAAGCAGTGGTCTAGGAAACTTAACGACTGTTTATGGGCTTATAGGACCGCCTACAAAACACCTATAGGGACCACCCCCTTTAGATTAGTCTACGGTAAATCTTGCCACCTACCTATAGAATTAGAACACAAATCGTATTGGGCAATACGCTCCTTAAATTTTGACACTAGTTCTATAGGAGAGAAGCGTAAACTTCAACTTAACGAATTAGATGAGTGGAGAACTATAGCCTGTGAGAACTCCCGGATTTATAAGGAGAAAACCAAACTATTTCATGACCGTCACCTTCGCAAACCCAAGGTATTCCAAAAAGGTGACCAAGTCCTCCTTTATAACTCCAGATTACGATTATTCCCAGGGAAGTTAAGGTCTAAGTGGTCCGGACCCTTTAAAGTTAAAGAAGTCTTTCCCTACGGTACCGTCGAGTTAACTCACCCAGAGAAAGGAGATTTTAAGGTTAATGGTCACCGACTTAAACCTTATTATGGTGAAATCCCTATGGACTTCCCTCGTCTAGAAACCTGCCTCCGGCTAGATTATTTTAATATTAAGTATAGTAGGTGTTTCTAAGTATTCTTGTTTTAGTATAAATCTAATTAGTTGCAATGAAAAATTGAAGAAAAGAAAATGTTAATGAAAAAAAAAATTCCATCAAATTTAATGAGAAAAGAAAAAAAATTTTCTGTAAAAATATTTTCAAAATGGAGAGGCACACGGCTCACCACACGGCCGTGTGCGTAGCCGTGTACGTGACACAGGCTCAGGCCCAGCCGTGTGGAATTAATTCCGCAAAACACCAATTTCATCCCGAGCACAACACGGGTTCGCACCAACCCGTGTGCATAGCCGTGTTCATCGGTCTCGACATCGTCGAGACCGATGTCTCGAGACGCCGAAAACGGGCGTGTCTGAGTCCACACGGCCGTGTCACCTACCTACCCGTGTTTGTGTACCGTGCCAGCTGCGACACGGGGCGACACACGGCCGTGTGGCAGCCCGTGTCCACCTGACGCACTGACCCCAGCCGATTTGACCACACGGACCGAGGCACCCCGTGTTCCACGAGGCCTCGGATCCCCTAACACGGGTGCACACACGGCCGTGTGCGCACCCGTGTTCCCAATTTTTTTACACGGACCGACGCACCCCGTGTTCCACGAGGTTGCAGATTCCCTAACACGGGTTCACACACGCCCGTGTGCGAACCCGTGTGCACCCCCTATAAATAAGGCCGTGTGGATTTTCTTTTGTGCTCACTCCAAACCCTCTCCCAGCACCAGTCATCCCGTGGCCTGAACTCAAAGGCTCCATTTTCTCCAATTCTCGCCCCCCTTCACTCGTATTCTCCCCGTCTACATTATGTCTTCCGGAAGAAGTGGAGGTCGCCGTCGCCGACCGGAATTACAAGTCTCAACGGAGAGGCGGGATGCCGCTGCTCCGCTAATTTTCACAGATGCGTCGCACACCGCCCGCTTCAATCGCTTGCAATATAAAAAATTTCAAGATATACGCATAATCGATTGGAGCGTACTGAAGAGATAAACTTAGCTGGAGATGTCAGGGGGTTAATTTCTGTAACGGGGTGGGATCAATTTTTTGCCATAGAGGAGTTAGGCTTTAGGGAACTCACCTTAGAGTTCCTATCTTCATTTTATTCCAGCTTTAGGCCTAACTTCATCGATGCACCGCACGCGCCCGAGGGGATAGTTTCATTTCGAGTGGGGGGCACATTTTATACACTCACCATGCTCCAATTCACCCAATACTTAGGGTGTATGAGGAGTCGTTCCTTTTCAGTGCTGCCTACCCCGAACTCCACTTTGAACTCCCCAACCGCGATATGGCCGGTGGTATATGGCGCCAGATTTCCTTTGATACTGGCGCCTACGAGGCCAAGAGATCTAAGGCATCTAAATTGATTTCCCCCGCACTCCATTACATCCACCATCTACTCAGCCACACGTTGAGCGGCCGGGCGAAAGCTCCGGAGTTGTCAGTAGGCAGGATCTGTTATACCTCTACAGCATGACATCACGATATCCTCTACATCTCGGTTATCTTCTAGCCCAGTTCATTCTACACCAGGCTGACACCCCTCGTATAGGGTCTATTTGCGTAGCACCCTATATTACTCGCCTCGTGAAGAATATGGGCATCTTTTTAGCCCTCCCCCAGATGACAGTGGTCGCAAAGACCGTGCCTATCACGATGGCTAGTCTTCGCGCCCTCCGCCTCGTCACCGCCCGTCAGGGCCGGGGAGGGTTATATATTCTATTGCTCGACGTGGACCGCATGTACAGACGACAGTGATGATGAGATAGATCCTGACCTCGACGTGCCATTGGTGCCTCCACCCCATTCCACCTATGCTCATGACGAGTCGTCTACTGCACCCCCTCCACCTCAGTCGCGGTACTCGCGCGAGTTCAGACAGTTTTTTCGAGACCGAGCTCTCGCCGCGCTTACAGGACATTAAGGAGGCACATCAGCGGACCGAGGATCTCCTCGTACAGATCAGAGACCACCTCGGGATCGCCCCTCGCCAGCCGCCAGCTCCAGCACTGCCTTCCTTCTCGGACGATTCGACAGGCCACCATGATTACTTCTGATATGTATCGATGTAGTTCTATCTTCATGTATCGTATCTTGTATTTTTTTTTTATCAGTGTATTCAGTTCTGGCAGCTCTTATATATCAGTGCATTCTAGTACAACTCCTGTTTCTTTATTGTGCTCTCCTACTTATTATACTAGCAGTTTTTTTTTCTCTTATATCATCATGAAATCACTCTATGTCCGCTTTTTACATTGCACTGAGGACATTGCAAAATTTAAGTCTGGGGGTAGAATGGTTATTCATGCGGTTACAATTGATTCTAATCTGCTTATCATAATACTCAAGTTGTTATACCCCCCTTACAAAATTTTTGTTTGACCTTTTAAGCTCTCATTTTTATTTCATTTGGGATTATAAATATATAATTTAACTTCGCACACTGATTAAAATGAATTGATGTAGACTCATAGAGTATTCAACTTTGTTGATTTTGTAATTAAGCATAGAAATTTTTATTTTTTAGCTTAATTTTCTCTATATAATTTAATTTTAAGATTACTCCTCTATATTAGTAACTATCCAACACTCTATTTTAGAAAATATATTTATCTATAATAAAGTGAGTCGATGAGTGTAACATTTTTATAATTTGGTATTAGGGCTTTAAAATTAAAAATTACTCCCTATTGATGGCTAGGACTCACCCTCTAGCATTCCTCAAAACATTACATAAGTTAATTAGTAAGGGCGGAAATGACTTAGGCCTCCTATTGGATAGCTTGAGCCTTGTTATCCCAACACCTTTAACATGATGCCCTTGCACACCCAATTTAAACCTAATCCCCATCCTTTTGATGCTCTACTATTAAAATTCACCAAGGCCAAATCCTTACCTATTAGCACACCTATCATTGATGCCTGCTTGGAATGATTTGTTCATTGTGATATGTGGCCTGAGTGCGTGTATACGTGCACCCACTTGGAATGATCCCTACTTTGAACCAAAAAAAAAAGACATAGTGATATGTGGCCTGAGTGCGTGTATACTGCACCCACTTGGAATGATCCCTACTATGGTCACTTGGTTAAAAATATATATATAATATGTATCTTATAGAGATTGTTATTTTCTCCTCATATTTGTTAAAGATGACTATACTTTTTATTTCTAAAAGCGAGTGAGAGATAGTTAAATGATATATTAGAGGAATTTTAAGATAAATTTATATTTAGAAAAGTCTGCTAAATTATTTCCTATGCGATTACATCATCAAAGTTCTCTTAAATTCATAGCAACCAGTGTGCGGAGGCAAAATTATTTAATGGTAACCCAGGTGTGTGAATTAGTTTGCTTAGGGACAAGCAAACATCTAAGTCTGGGGGTATTTGATGAGTACGATTATGATAGGCTTTTTACTATCATAATTGTAATCATATCTACCATTTCCCGCCCCTTTTGTGTTGATTTCATGATTATAGCAAAGAAACTGTCGTATCATAGATAGAAGAGCATATTTAGAAGTCTTTGGCAGTTCTTATAATAAACCATTTACTGAGTCTATCATTTTTCTATTGCAGGTAATGCCAACCAATGGACCTAAAAGTCTCGGAGCAAACAGAGGAGTTCACGGAGTCTACATGGCTGATGACAGGACGAAAATTTGGTGCACACGGCCAGACACACGGCCGTGTGCCTACCCGTGTCCTATGCACCTGGAGCTGAAGAATTTGGGCGCAGACGATGGAACCTCACACGGGTATGGCACACGCCCGTGTGCCTACCCGTGTCATCTTTGCACACGACTGCCAACCAACCCGTGTCTGAAGAACACGGCCGCACACACGGCCGTGTCCATACCCGTGTCATCTGACACGGCCCACTACCAGACACGCCTTCTCGTGGGGAACCGCCCAGGAACCGCTTAGGAACCGTCCACACGGCGTGGCACACGGCCGTGTGCGACCCCGTGTCCGACCTGTTTGCAAGGGAACTATAAATTTCCTGTAGAAAAATTTGTTTAGAACTTTTGGATTTTTTCTGCATTGGAGAACTGCTGGAGGCCGAAGAGGAGCATCCAAGACAAGGCGGATTGAAGGGTATTTCATATGTAATTTTATTTAATCATTAACCCTTTGAATCCTTCCTTTATCTTGATGATCCATCTTCAATTTATGTTTTAATTTGCATGAATTTCTCTTTGAACATTCTAGTAATCATGTATCACCTTATTTATGTTACATTTGTAGTATTTTATTTGTGTTTATGCAAGCAAACAAAGAGTTTAATCATCCCTTTGAATTACTTATTTGTTTTACACAATTTGCAATTGGCTAGATTGAGAAATTTGGTTCTTTGCAATGCTTTTGGTATGTTCATATTGTGATGATAATTCCCTTTGTAATTCAAACTTTATGATCGAGAGATATTTTGTTTGGAAAATTAGAACACGAATAAAAGGATTCATATTAATTTAGAAATAAAATCCATGAATTTATGTAGTAATAAAGGTATTTTACTTAATGCGAACTTGAGTGTTGTGAATTGTTCGAGAGAAAATTTACTATCTTAGGTTTAGATTTGGAATTGCTCGAGAGAGAGAATTTTGATGAAAAATTAACTTTTACATTACACGAATGTAACAATCTTTTCATGTCATGATCGTTTAGAATTGAACTGATAAATGAAATTGTTCATGTAATTATTTAGAAGCTTCATGTTTTTATCGCATTTATTTCTCCAATACTGAATCATCCAATTGGTCATAATTAGGTTAATGTAGTTTAAATATCACTTTTGTTTAGAGGTATGAAAATAAAGGGAGGGTGAGTACGAATAGTTGAAACGACCCTGTGGAATATGACACGAGATGTAGATTTCTCATATATTACGATTGATAGGTGTGTTTGCCTGAATGCTAATTCAATCTAGTTAAGTCCATATACATAATTGTATCAGAATGTAGAATGAATCACATTGAGTTATTACTTGTTAGCAAGAAAAAAATCATCAAAGGGCGATCATCGGTGGGTTCCGGTCGTTCTCCATCCAGCATGTTCCAAGGGAAGAAAGCATAGCTGTCGATCGATTGGCTAAGTTTGGACCTCGGGAGGAGGGACCTTGACGGAGCTATTTCGACCGGCTATCGAAGAAGGAGAATTGATGGTGGTGGATCGGCGACCCTCGTGGGTGGATCCATTGGTGACCTTCCTAACCACCGATGGACTTCCTGAGGGGGCCAAGGACGGGAGAAACTTCAAGCGCAAGGCAGCTCACTACCTAATGATAGAAGGGGGCCTGCATCATAAGATGTTTTCAGGACTCCTAGCCAGGTGTGTGACCGAGGAAGAGATCCCGAGGATCTTGGAGGAGGTGCACTCGGGAGAGTGCGGCAGCCACTCAGGAGGAAGGATGTTGGAGGCAAGGGTGGTCAGGCAGGGGTACTTCTGGCCCACCCTAAGGAAGGATGCCACGGAGTTTTGCAAGGAGGTGTCAAAAATGTCAGCTCTTGGCAGCCCAAAGGCTCCGAAGTATCACGGCACCGTGGCCGTTTGCCATCTGGGGGATGGATTTAGTTGGACCCTTTCCTCTGGCTAGTGGATAGAGGAGGTTCCTCTTGGTCATGGTCGATTATTTCTCAAAGTGGCTGGAGGTTAAAGCCTTGGCCAAGGACACCTCGCAGGTCATAAGGAACTTCGTCTGGGGGAGATCATAGGCAGACATGGGTTGCCTCAAGCAATAGTAACAGATGACAGCCCCCAGTTTGCCAGCGAAGAATTCATCAGCTTCTACGCCCAACTGGGGATAGACCTCAGATTCGCCTCTGTCCACCACCCCCGGAGAAACAGCTAGGTGGAAGCGGCGAACAAAATCATTGTGAATCTATTAAAGAAAAAGGTGGAGAACCTAAAGGGAAACTGGGTGGAGCAGCTCCCCTCGGTCCTGTGGGCCTTGCGAACGACCCCAAACACAGCCACCGGTGAGACTCCCTTCAAGCTTTCTCATGGGTGTGAGGCCGTCCTACCAGTGGAGTTCGAGGTTCGGTCCCCGCGGGTCACAGCCGCGGGCGAAGGAGATGAGACTTGGAGGTTGGAGAATGAAGAGGGGCAACGCCTCTCGCTAGATATGGTGGAAGAACTGCGGGATGTGGCATCTATCAGGCAAGAAGAGATCAAGCGGCGGATGGCCAAGTATTTTGATAAGCATGTCAGGGTCAAGCAGTTTGCCGAAGGGGACCTGGTAATGAGAAAGGTTGACGCGACAGGAAGGTCAGCTCCCGTGGGCAAGCTCAACCCGAACTGGGAAGGACCGTATATAGTGAAGGAATTCCTTGGATCAGGAGGTTACTACCTCCAGGACGTGGAAGGAAGAGCCTTAAGCCACACCTAGAGCGGAGATGACCATAAATGCTTCTACCCGTGAAATGGGGGAGACGTAACTATGTATTCAAGATCAAGTTTATTATAATATATCAATTGACTTGTTTCTCTTGTCTAGTACTAAATTATTATGATAGAATGTATTTATGAGTCTTGTAACACCCCGAGCTCGGCTCGGCCCCAGGTAGACCCGCTGCGCAGGCTCTCATCTAGCTGGCAGGTCCGAAGGCTCTCCTGTGGGGGATAGGTTTGGTTTGAGGAAACGACATCGGCACCCCGAGCTCGGCTCGGCCCTAGGTAGACCTGCTGTGCAGGCTCTCATCTAGCTGACAGGTCCGAAGGCTCGCCTATGGGGGATAGGTTTGGTTTGAGGAATCTTCATCGGCACCCCGAGCTCGGCTCGGCCCCAGGTAGACCCGCTGCGCAGGCTCTCATCTAGCTGCAGGTCCGAAGGCTCGCCTGTGGGGGATAGGTTTGGTTTGAGGAAACGTCATCGGTACCCCGAGCTCGGCTAGGCCCCAGGTAGACCCGCTGCGCAGACTCTCATCTAGCTGGCAGGTCTGAAGGCTCGCCTGTGGGGGATAGATTTGGTTTGAGGAATCTTCATCGGTACCCCGAGCTCGGCTCGGCCCCAGGTAGACCCACTGCGCAGGCTCTCATCTAGCTGGTAGGTCCGAAGGCTCGCCTGTGGGGGATAGATTTGGTTTGAGGAAACGTCATCGGCACCTCGAGCTCGGCTCGTCCCCAGGTAGACCCGCTGCGCAGGCTCTCAACTAGCTGGCAGGTCCGAAGGCTTGCCTGTGGGGGATAGGTTTGGTTTGAGGAATCTTCATCAGCACCCCGAGCTCAGCTCGGCCCCAGGTAGACCTGCTGCGCAGGCTCTCATCTAGCTGGTAGGTCCGAAGGCTCGCCTGTGGGGGATATGTTTGGTTTGAGGAAACGTCATCGGCACCCCGAGCTTGGCTCAACCCCAGGTAGACCCGCTGCGCAGGCTCTCATCTAGCTGGTAGGTCCGAAGGCTCGCCTGTGGGGGATAGGTTTGGTTTGAGGAAACGTCATCGGCACCCCGAGCTTGGCTCGGCCCCAGGTAGACCTGCTGCGCAGGCTCTCATCTAGCTGGCAGGTCCGTAGGCTCGCCTGTGGGGGATAGGTTTGGTTTGAGGAATCTTCATCGGCATCCCGAGCTCGGCTCGGCCCCAGGTAGACCCACTGCGCAGGCTCTCATCTAGCTGGCAGGTCCGTAGGCTCGTATGCGGGGGAGAGGTTTGGTTTGAGGAATCTTCATCGGCACCCCGAGCTCGGCTCGGCCCTAGGTAGACCCGCTGCGCAGGCTCTCATCTAGTTGGCAGGTCCGAAGGCTCGTCTGCGGGGGATAGGTTAGGATAGGTTAGGATTGGTTTGTGGAAATGTCGTAGACACCCCGAGCTTGGCTCGGCCCCAGGTAGACCCGCTGCACAGGCTCTCATCTAGCTGGCAGGTCCGAAGGCTCGCCTGTGGGGGATGGGTTTGGTTTGAGCAAGACATGAAACGCACACGGAACGTGAAAAGGAAAGAGGTAAAGGTAGGAGAGGTCTGGACCAGAATAGATCTCGGCGGGGAGATCCCCGCTAGAGAGGTCTCATTGAAGGAGGCTTTCGCCGAGAAGGCTCCTAATAATATTCTTGAACAGACAGGCGGAAGCGTTATGCGACAGGCTTGAACGGTTCACGCAAGCTAAAGGGGGACGGCCCCGTCTTAAGGGTTCGAGAGCCACCTTCCCGACTGACACTTTTCAATAGGTTCCTGCCTATCCATCACTAAGGGAAACTGCCCTAGGGAGGCCGAGGGTTTCGGCGGAAGCGTGCTTAAGGAACACTCGGCCACAGCAATTACCTCAAGCGCATTCACAAATAAGAACAGGACTAACATTTACAAGGTATTTTATATATAATTACAAGTTTATAGCGTCTCGCTCTTTACACTAAGGCGGAAAGGGAAAAAGAGAGAGGGTGCCCATCAGGGGGGACAAGCTGTACCCCTCAGAGCTCTCGCCGGAACTCCCGCTGGAGCTCTCGCCTGAGCTCTCCCCATATGTCTCGCCACCCGCAGCAGGGGATTTCGGGACATCCGAGGGTGGGGTATCAGGCGCGCCTGGGGCTTTGGGACGGGCTCGAAGAGCCAAGGAACGAGCTGTTGAGCTGTGATAATCTTGCCCCTCCCATCTAAGCACCCGACATCTCGCAGCGTCTCCAAGGTCAGCTTGACTATAGCTTGCGCATTGGCTTGGAGGAGCTTGTCGACGTCATAGACGGAGTAATAGCGGCTCTTCAGTCTTTCATCCAGGGGAGGGGGCGCATTCGCCTCCAGGCGCAAGATCTGGACCCTTAGGAGGACGATCTCGTATCTCGCCTGGGACAGCTCCTCGTGAAGCGCCACGGCTTGAGCGGAATCCTGTGTGGCGAGAAGTTAGCGTGGAAGAAAAAGAAGAGTCAAAATCTGTAGTGGCGAGAGCAAGTGCCGAGAAAGGTCTCGCTTACCTCTTCCGCCCGGCGAGATGATAGCAGTTGCTTGGCGTCTTCTAGCTCCTTCTTCAAAGAAGCCGCCTCAGCCACCACGCCCTCCCTGGCCTTGAACATTTCCTGGAAGTTGCGGTCGATGGTGATGCTCCGGCGAGCACACATGTGCGCAAGCTCCATACCACGCATCAGGGCGCGTGTGGAATCATAAGCCAGCAGCCGGGTGGTCATCCTGTCATAGACGTTGGCATCCTCTCGGTTGTAGAGGTAGTAGCCTAAGGGGAAGGCCTCGCTGGTGACCTCGTCTCGCTCCGCCCAGCTAGGTAGAAGGGACGAGATCGAGACCCTATTGACGTAGGGTTCCCACTATAGCAGCGGCTTGTTCTCCGCGTCCAGGAACTTCATGCCGAGACAAAAATTACGGTGGCCCCGCGGCACCTCTCCAAACGAGGGCTGGCTGGAGGTCTCGGCGGTGGCTCCCTCGCCCCCCCCCCCCCCCACTTCACCGGGGGCCGGAGGGTTCTCGGCAGGGGCCTCAGCACCACCCCTGGTAGCCGCGATCTCATGGACAACCTACAAGATCTCCTCAAAGGAGCGGCCAACGGGGAGAGGTTGAGAGGGCGGCACCACAATGGCTTTGCCCTTCTCGGCGTCCGTTACCTTGGTCCTCTTGATCGGAGGGGGCAAAGGGACGCCGGGCTTTTGCTTCCCAGCACCGGTTGAAGGAGGCGGTGCCGGCTCGTCCCAGCAAGCTAGAGCTGCAGCCTTTGCGAGAGCCACCGGGTCTCTCGCGGGTTGGCACCCGGTAGCGCGAGCCTCATCAAAGGGTTGGCGTAGGGGGATCTCGTGCTCTCTTGCGAAAGCGACAATACTCAGTTCTAACCTTGGAAAGGAGAGGAATAGCGAGATAAAGGCGAGACCTTACCTTCGCCCGGAGGCACGGGGAGGAGTGAATCAACGTCTCGCCGGAGGAAGAGGACGTCGAAGTCCTTGGTTCCAAAGAACTCAAGGAGGGCGCTCTCGCGCGAGCCCAAGGAGGGGGCTTGTAGGCGTCATCCTCATATTGGATGGGCGCGAGAGGCACGTTCCCGAAGTCGCCGGAAACAAAGATGAACCTCTCGCCCCAGTGGTGGTGCTTGTTGGCGAGACCGATCGTCTTGAGCAGTTATCCTGAGAAGAAAACCACCCCTCCTTTGGCGCGGAGGGTGGACAGCTTCCGGAAGATCGGAAAGCTGAACTCGATCCTCTCGGATCGCATGTAGCAAATGAAAGCTACCAAAATCGCAACCAAATTTGGATTCAGTTGTGCGGGAACCACTCCATAATACCGGAGGGCTTGGGGCATCTCGGGCCACAGCGGGAGGCGGAAGCCCACCTCAAAGTGCTCAAGGAGGATGGCGAGCTCCCCCTCCCCCGCGGTGTTTACCTTATCATGGTTGTTGGGGTTCCGCGCGGTGAAGCCGGAAGGAACGTAGCGAGTCTGGGTCAGGTTGAACTCGTCCACGGTAAGAGTACAGGAAGGGAACAGGTGCTTCTGGAAAGCTTCCGCATAATTTGAACGACCCTCGCTTCCGCCTGGCATCGTGATGAAGAAGTTGTAGGCGAAACCATTAGGAGGGAGGTGAGAGCGAGAACTGTGCGAAAATGGGAAGAAGAGGCGGAAGCAAGCGAGAACTTTCGGTAAGCCGCAAAAGCGACAAGGAAAAAGAGAAGACTGGGGTCAGAGAAATGAATGTGGTAGGTGAACTGCCCTATTTATAGTAAATCGTGATCATCATGACTTTTTTCCAAAAAAGTCGGCGGGGGTACAGCCGGCACGTCCTAAGTTGGCGGCGCTTCGTTTTCCCGCCTGAGTCTAACAGTGACTGACTGACAGCTAATTAGCGCGAGAGCTAAATACAAGATAAAAACAAACAGAGACCAGATTGCACTCGCCAAGCGAAAACTAAATGGGAAGCTATAATAATAACAACAGTAATAATTATTCTCTCCAAGCGAGAGCCGAATAAAGAGCAACAACAATGTCAGACAGAATTAACGGGGTACATCGGAGAAGGGGAAGGTCGGGGTTAAGGAAGGGTGAGGTCTCGCCACTCAATAAGGCTCCCACCGCCATCATCCTTGCTCCCGCGGCTTGGTCCTCGGTGGCGCTTGCGGGTTGAAGTAGGACGACATGATAGTGCACCCTAGATTGATCTGGCGAGACAGGTCCCAGATCCACGCGATGCACCTTTCAGGGGAAGACCCGGTGGTAGACCCACCTGGCTGATCCATCTCGCCGATGAGGTAGACTCACTCTAGGGCCTCCAACCTCTTCTCCACTGATTGGTGAAACATCTCCATCTCGTCAGATGAAGGGAAGGGGGAGCTCTCACCATCTTCCCCCTCTCTTTCTTCTTCTTCCTCTGCGTCAGCTCCAGACCGCGAGCCCAGGTCCCCTGACAAGAATTCCAGTTAAGACGAGAGCTAAAAGATAATTGTGATGAACGTACCGCATACCTGCAGCATGGCGAGGACCCCCGGTCGATGGCAGGCGAGAAGGCCCAGCCCCCCCCCCCCCCCCCCCCCCCTCAGTTCCAAAGAGTAGATGGATCGGTTTTCCTTTTCCTGGGGGGTAGATTTTGCGAGTGGTAATCCCAGCTTGGCCGGAAGCGGGGGGGGGGGGGGGGGGGGGGGGAGGTCTCCTCTCCCACGGGATGGCTGGCATCCAATGGAGGCACAGAAGATTCGGCAGTCTTTCCTCCCGCCGGCAGGGAGGAATCAACCGCGAGGGTAGGCTGACTTGCAGCCCTTGCTTCGTTCTCCCGGGTAGCGAGACCCGACTGGGCAGAGGCTGGCGCTGCGGGAAGATAATTTAGCATCCTAAGATTTTAGTTAAGAGCAAGAGTGGTAAAGTTACCTGCAGTTCTCAAGACAGGCGGAGGAGCCGCCTCCATGGCCTGTGATTGGCCCTCAAGGGGGCGAGATGATGGGTCCAGGGGTTCCTGCGGAGACTCGACAGCATCGGGAACCGTCTCATGCGAAAAGTATCGCGTCAGATGCAGAATACTGGTGTTTTCAATGGTTAGCGAATCAGACATACCTTCTGCGGAAAGGGATCATCTGCACGGCTTGGGGTCGGGGTAGGCGGGCTCCTGTTCTCGCGGGGCAGGTCTCGCTGAACCGCCTTCGACTTCTTCTTTTTCTTCTTAGGCTGAGAAGGCTCAGCGACTGACGACTGTCTCGCCAACCATGGGGCAACCAGGGCGATGTTAGCCTTGGCTCGCGCCTACGCCACATTAATGCGGTCCTGAAGATCCGGCGGGAACGGTTTATCGGCGCGCTTGGAAGGCATTGCGTGAGGAGGCGAGAACTCAGGCGAGGAAGGATGATTCAAGGGGAGAATTATGACCGTTTATCAGCACATGTATTTATAGACATGTTACGACCCACCAGAAGATTCCCTGACGTTGACACGTGCTCAGCGAATATTTATGGGTTGGACGTGTCTTTTCGAGTGCAGAGCTAGCTCAAAACGAGCGGGGATTATGTACAAC
Organism: Platanthera guangdongensis; assembly: GCA_039583875.1. Taxonomy (NCBI): domain Eukaryota; kingdom Viridiplantae; phylum Streptophyta; class Magnoliopsida; order Asparagales; family Orchidaceae; genus Platanthera; species Platanthera guangdongensis. Next base: position 239,973,093 of record CM077150.1, on the reverse strand, counting down.
CCCATATTCGTTGAGCCAAACCAGGAGGCACAAACGGTCAGTCAGGCTAGCCAGAGAAGTTCTCGCCCAAGTAGGCGGGAGCGCTTGCGCTAAGCACCAAGCTCCCGCCTAAAATGAGCTCTCGCCCGCAAGATGCCCCGTATTCGTCGAGCCCAGATCGACGAGCGCAACCAAATCGTCGAACGAAGATCAACGCGGGAACTCTTGCGCCAACACCCAGATCGTCTTAAAGAAGCTCTCGCATATAGGTAGGCGAGACCGCTTGCGCCAGGCTCTGGACAGAAGGCACTCAGCTCAGAGCTCTCGCCGAGTGGAGGGCCAGGGCCCTCGGGTGAAATTACCCCCATACCCTCAAGAAAACAGTGGGATTCAGCTATTGGCAGATCAATTAGGGGCATTTCAATAATCTCAGGTCAGCAAGATGCTATAAATAGACCCATAAGGGCTCTTTGGAAAGGAGGCTGTCATTTATCTTCCAACTTCCAGTGCTTTCTGAGGAGCTCCTAACCCAGCTTTTGGCTTTGAAGGGGAAGCTCTCAGAGATCTTCCGGGTGTGAGGTGGGACCTCCCTGCTGAGGCTTTGGGTCAGTCTTAGGTCCTTTGAATCTGGTCGAGGGTTGAGGCTTGAGAGAAGTAGGTTTTGACTGCACCCCTTTTTTGAACTCCTGTTGAGGTCATTTTTGGCTTCAACAAGCGATGGATAGAAGAAGGAAGGGGAGAGATCGCAGAAGAAATAAATGCGGTGGTCGGGAAGTATGGTAAAACGAAGGGGGGTATTTATAAATGGCGTCGCGAATGATTGATAAAAAAGAAAGGGGTGAGAGTGTGTATAGCCAACTCATCACTCCCCGACCACTCCCACAAGACCGCCTCATGACCCCCATGGCTTTGGAGCGAGCCCAAGGAGCACCACATCTCGCATTAGAACTCGCAAAAAAGGGTTTTCATCTCAGTGACATAAAACACAAATCTCAAACACTCAATAAATAAGTAAAAGTGGAGGCAGGGCAGGTGCGTAGGATGACATCCAGTAGGCTCAAAATTGGAGCCATTTTCTTCTCCCATGGCCTCGCGCCCCCTTCCCGAGAGGATGACGAGTATTATTGTATCCCAAAACTTCGTTGTGTTCCAGATACACAATGCACAGATGTTCCTCGATTCGCTTGATATGCATCCCGGGAGAAGTCACCTCGTCGCTAGCTCCTTATCTCTCCTCCACCACCACCAGCACAAAGTACCACTCAAAGTTGCTTAGCCATTGTTCGTTGGCGACCCGCTCTGCTTGCATCTCGCGGGCATGTGTCTATACTTATGCAGAACCTCTTCCACCAGCCTCTTCATCCCCTCAAGATCACTCGCATCACAAAGGAAGTCTTCCATCGTTTCGGGAGAGGGAGGCGGAGAGTATGCACCCAAGTCGGGGGACTCGGCCACTGAGATGTCCTAACTACCTGCAAAGGGGCGAGAACGGATATCAAAATCAGCACCATCATGATGGGGCGAGTGTTTCAACTGACCATGAGAGGGACCAACTTCTTTGTCGGGACAACGGCGAGATGGGCTCGGTTGTCCCTAGAAGGGATTGTTGAAGAGAAATGAGAGTGATTTTCCAAGACCTGGTGGAAAGGAGATTTGGTTGCGGATCTGGGCAATGTAAGGGATTTGAATGGTGAGAGTGCCCATGGTTTGGGTGATATCGGTTTAGGCGGAATCATTCGCAACCTTGTGGTTCGGTGACTCCGAAGATGTTCCTCCTAGGTCGGTGGTCCCAAAGAAAATAGCTGCAAAATACAACTGGCAATCACCACATGAAATAGGGAAATGTGGTCGGTGGCACAATGATAAACAGCTTACATGGAACCTGCAGGAGTGTTCTAGGGGAGGTCCGAGTGCTCTCCCCTTGGGAGGTGGGTCTCTAGAGCCCTTGGACAGCTCGCGCTAGAGGGAGGATGCGAGACGATGTCCGTAGTGGCACCCCCTGAGCCGACCTCCTGTGGTCGATTTACCTGCGGGCATCAGGGTTAATCAGGACCATAATGTTGAAGCGTGATACAAGTAACTTAGATCGTACAAAACCTGCGGTTCCTCAGTGTGCAAGGGCTCAAGGCTGGACATCCGGAGCAGAGAAGGGGTCGAGGCGAACTTTTTGGCTGCGCTTCACCTTCTTAGCCATCTTCTTCCGCTTTGAAGGGGAGCTGGAGGACTTTTTTGACGCCCATGAAAGAATCCCGAGCGAGTAGGATATGTTCTGCTCCTGAGCGGCATCAAGGCAATCCTGGAGCTCCTTAGAAAGAGGCATTTCCTGTGAGATGTATGAGAAAAAGAGAAGGTATGTATCTTCACCCTCAGGGAGGGGGGTTGTCTTGTATATATATCCTACTGCAGGACCCACCAAAGATTCTCTTGGAAACTAGACACCACTCACTAAATACCCGAGGTTCGAATTTTCTTTCCGAGCCTTGCATAGCCTCACAAAGAGTGTGGATTATGTACAACCCCGTATTTGTCAAGTGGATCCCTTAGAAGGGTTCAGAACCTATAAGGCTCGTTCAGGTTTTGTTGGGCTGGGCGAACAAAGTAGATGAGTGGTTGGGTCTCTCCCCGGTTCACGTATGACATCAACTGAAGGCTAGCATGGGGCGAATGGGGTGTTCTGACACACTATTAGGCACACTGGTCACAATGTACTTGATTTGAAGAAGCCCCTTCAATTCAATGATATACACATATTTATATTTGATGTATATTTCAGTTTATTTTTGCAGGATCACATATTAATTGGACAGGTGGACACAATAAGCTAACTTGATTTTGAAGAAAAATTATCAATGTTCAAAAGTGTCGACACACTTCAAATGTGTCGACACCTTTGCAGTACCTGTGTCGAGACAAGTCAGCACGGTCTACATTCAGCAACTTGCAGTGCAGAAAATTGACTAAGTACAAATGTGTCGACACACGTCACCTATGTCGACACCTTTAAAGAAGTTGTGTCGAGACAAGCCAGTTTACTCGACACATAGAAGATTCAAGACAGTTGTGTCGAGACAAGTCAGTTGTCTCGACACCTTGAAGGCAAAGTCAGCATGCTTGACACTGTAAAGGTTAAAGCACTTATGTCGAGACAATACAACTGTCTCGACAAAAAGAAGATAGGAAATTTTACTAAGTAAAATTGTGTCGAGGCAAATCAACTGTCTCGACACAATGAAAAATTAAAGTTAGACTTTCCAACATCAGGCAAACAGTTGTGTCGAGACAACCCACTATCTCGACACAAGTCAGTACAAAAGATGTTGACATAGATAACGCTTGTGTCGAGACAAATCAACTGACTCGACACACTCAAGTTTCAGTTGAAAATTCTTTCAAGAAAAATTGTGTCGAGACTGCTAAGATGTCTCGACACAAGTGTCGAGATATTTTGGACATCTCGACACTTATGGTTCAAAAAATGTGCAGAGTCAACACAGAAGTGCCAAGATGAGTCAGAACTGTCACATCAAGTACATGAATAAGATAATTCAATGGAAATAGTCTAAGGGAATATTTGATGCATGTTGTCAGACGATGATGTCATCATTCAGTAACTACCCATCCATGAAGGCTATAAATAGAGGGGTAGTCTACACTAACAAGAGACAAGAATAAAAAAAGGGCAATCAGAAAATTCTCATTCATTTTCCAATCCCGAGGAGGAGGAAGAAGAAGAAGTCTTCAAGAAAATGTCCAGATCTTTTATACAAGTCGATCTGAAGATCAAGGTGGATCTGATCGACAATTTCCTCAAGATTATCAATCCAATCAACATCCAAAAGATATCAGATTCAGAAAAGCAACTTTTCAGCCAGCCAATTTATTAAGTAAAAATTCATTGCTGCTAATTGAAGAATCTGTGCAAATAGATAAGTCAGATTATAGAAATTCTATTTTCTGAGAATTTATTCTTTTACCTCTTTATTTTGTAAGATCTCCTAGAGGCCTGTGTAGGTAGGAGATCTTATCTCTGAGTTGTAAGCCTAATTTATAAAGACTGAGGTAGGGTTCTTGAGGTACCTGAGGTAGGAGATTGAGAGAATCTCTGAGGTAGGACTAGTTGGTCTGTGTGTAGGTTTCTTAACAGAAACTGAGCCTATAAGATCTTTGAATCTGTGTTAAAGAGAAGGAGCTATAACCTTATCTAGCACATTGCTAGTGAGGAATAAGGGGGAAAGTGGATGTACCCAATAAAGGGGAAGCACTATAAATTATGTGTGTGATGTCTGCTGTGAATTAGTTTTGCTTGTGCTGTGTTGTGAATGCTTTAACTGCTGAATCTGTTAAGTGATAAAAAGTTGATGCTGTATTTTCAAAAGTCACCTATTCACCCCCCCCCCCTCTAGCTGATTATCTACCCATAGAATTATCTTGCAAGTGGTATCAGAGGGAGGTTGTTCAAGAAAGACCTAACAGTTTGAAAAAGATCCAAAGGGTACTAGAAAAATGTCAGATTTATGGCTTCTGAATCATACAGAGAACTCAGTTATATGAAATTGCCTATTTGTACTAAGGACAATTTTGCTATATGGAAAAAGAGAGTAAGATTGTTCATGGAAGCCTCAGATCTAAGAATATTTGTTACTGTACAAGAAGGACCATATGTACCAATGAAGACATCAGTCCTAGATGCAAATGTTCAAACCCCTAAGAAACTGTCAGAAATTACAAAGGATGAGGTGATACTTGCCATCATGGATAAGAGGGTACAGAATATAATAGTCAGTGCAATAGATAATTCACCTTTTAAGAATCTTGTGCACTGTAAGACATCAAAGGAGATGTGGGATACACTCATAGTATATATGGAAGGCATAAAAGAGGTAAGAGATGACAGAAAATCTCTCCTCAACCAGCAGTATGAGGCCTTTAGACAAGGAAAGAATGATTCTATAGAATAATGCTATGAAAAGTTCTTTAAATAGTAAATGACTTAAGAAACTATGACAGAACTTTCTCTAATTATGAGCTGAATGATAAGTTCTTAAGGTCCCTAAATAAATAATGAGACATCAAGATTTGTGCAGTAAGACAAATGGGGAATCTAAGAAATATGTTACCCCAGGACTTTTATGAGAAGCTTATGTCACATGAGCTTCAACTAAACTCTAGAAAAGCTGAAGCAAAATCTGCCAGAAGTTCAACTCAGACTAAATTTGTGGCCTTCAAAGCAGATACATCTAAAAAGGCTAGAAGAGAAATCTCATCATCACCCAGAAGGGATGATGATACATATAGCACTGAAGTCTGTTCTTCATCAGAAGATCTATTAGATGATGAATTGGCACTGTTTGCCAGGCAATTCAAGAAAATGCTAAGGAGAAGGAAGTAGTGGAATAAAAAGAAACCTTCTGGATCAAGCTCCAGTAAAAGCAAAGACAATCACAGAGACAAATCTGTGGTCAGGTATGATTCTCATCAGAACAAACAATCTAAGACTGATATTATTTGTTTTTGATGTAATAGGCCTGGGCATATCATAGCTGACTGTCCAGTAAAAAGGAAGAAAAACAAAAAGTAAAATGAGAAGAAGTTATATAAGAACAAGAAATCAGAGAAGGGTCTGATGACAAAGAAATCTAAGATCTTATCTGATAGTGATACTGACTCAACTGAGTCAGAACAAGAACTTGCTGGACTATTCTCTAGTGAAGAAGAGTTCATCAGAAAGGTAATTTATAAAGGGAAAAGCTCCACAACTTTATCATAGTATGGTGATTCTGAAGAAGAAATAGAGATCAATTTAATGGCATTATCTGATGATTCAAAAAAAGAAGCACTTGACTGTCAGAAAACTCAGGTAATTTATGACAATTCAACAAGTACTAAAACATATGTATATTAGACTGGGTATGAGCTAGACTCTATGACTCAAAGAATGATTCACATAAGACGGACTCTGTGACTGAACTACAGCATCTAACAGTCAAATTTGGAAAGCTATTGGAAGCGCTAGTAAATAGCAAGAAGCTTGTCAGAGAACAAGCTGAAGAAATTACAACACTAAAAGGTTTTGAGTATCATCATAGGATGGGTACTCAGAAGATTTATCTTCAAAGTTCTAAGTTGGCAATGCTGATTAAAATAATTGATGATCAAATCTTATTGCCGAAACAGAGGGATGAAATTATTCAGGAGCTGGAACTCAAACTCCTGAATGAGAAAAAGTTAGTTCAACAATTTTCTAAACCTAAAACTGTATTGTCTATTATAGATAACTTCTTAGGAACACCTGAAAGTGGTCTTGGGTATGCTAAACCCAAGAAGAAAAGAGGCAAAAAACTGAGAGGACAAAAGGGTCCAGTCATTCCACAGCCTATAATTCAAACTGTGGAAGTCTAGATAAGTTGGACCAAGTTTATATGTGAATAGGAAAGTTATTCCTAATGTGCCTGCTCCAAGGTGGATAGTTGTAACTGAGAAACAAAACTACTTGTTTTCTCCCAGTAAAATTACAACAACAAATGTGTTGATTCCTATACTAAGGGTTGTCAGCACAAAGTTCTTTTTGCTCCTCCAAAGAGGAGGTACAATAGATATGAATGTTGGTGTTGTGGAATGTAGGACACTTTGCCTTGGACTGTTAGTTCAATTACTCAATGTCTCATATTCAAAAAAGATATCCAGTTAAGAAGTTCACTGGTGGTTTTAATAGAGCTGCAACTAACAAGGACCTAGGACCCAAAACAACTTGGGTTCCTAAGGAAAAATAAATTCTTATTTTGCAGGAATGTCCAAGCACCAGAGATTGACCAATCTGGTACTTGGATGATGGGTGTTCCAGACACATGACTGGAATAAGAGGAAATTTAAGGCAATTTATCCCCATGGAGAATGGACCAAAGGTGATCTTTGGTGGAACTGACAAAGGAATAACTAAAGGTTATAATAAGATCACAAATGGCTTAGTCACTCTCACTAAAGTAGCTTATGTGGAAGGGTTGCAATATAACCTTATAAGCATAAGCCAACTTTATGATCTTGGTTATGACATTTCTTTACAAAAAGATGAGTGCCTGATTAAGAAGTCAAGTAACGAAGAGGTCATCTTGACAGGCACTAGATGTGGGAATGTTTATTATTTGAATTTTCTTTGTTTAAAGTCAGACTCACCCTTATTTCTAATTGTAAATGAGAAAGCCTCACACTATGTCAAATGGAACAAGAGGCTAGCTCATTTAAACTACAAGGCAATAGGCAAACTTTTCAGTAGAAAGCTTGTTAGGAATGGCCCTAACATTAAATGATCAAAGGAGAGCATATGCTCAGCATGCCAAAAGGGAAAGCAAACTAAAACAACATTCAAAAGTATTGAATGTAAGGATTCAGTGAGGTGTTTATACCTCTTGCATATGGACTTGTTTGGTCATATGCCAGTTCATAGTTTAGGAAGGAGAATTTACACTTTTGTAATAGTTGATGACTATTCTAGATTCACTTGGGTTTTCTTTTAAAGGAAAATGTCTGAAACTAATGATGTCTTCAAGACTTTTGTCAAGTAAATTCAGAATAAATTAAACAGCTCTATGGCAAAAATCAGAAGTGATCATGGAACTGAGTTTCAATCTGATTATATGACAAAGTTTTGTGAAGAATTGTGGATTCAACAAGAGTTTTCCTCCCCAAGAACACCCCAACAGAATGTGATTACTGAAATAAAGAATAGGACTCTCATTAAAGCTGGAAGAACCATGCTGAGTGATTCTTCACTTCCAAAATATGTCTGGGCTGAAGTTATTAACACAGCTTGTCATGTTCTTAATAGAGCATCAATTAACAAAAGATTTAATAAAACTCCTTATGAACTTATGAAAGGCAGAAAACCAAACTTGACTTATTTTATAATCTTTGGATGTAGATGTTGTGTCTTAAATAATGGAAAAACATACATATCCAAGTTTGCTGAGAAGTCCTATGATGGCATATTTGTTGGTTATAGTGACCACAGTAAGGCATATAGGGTCTATAACTTGAGGGATCAAGTTGTAGAAGAGTATGTTCATGTTGTATTTGATGTTATAATGATAAGCCAGGTTCATCAAGCACAATAGGTGAATACTTAAAGCTAAAGGAGCTGACTATAAATGATATTATTCCAACAAGTCAGAATATGCAAGATGGTGTCAACATAGTTGAAGAAGAGCTTGCATAGGAATAGCAAGGAGAAGAAACTCAGTAAGATGCAGGTAGTCAAGGAGAAGAAGTCACATTACATGTGGCTATCAGACATCTAAGGGATCATCGAAGGGAATTGGTCATAGGAGATGTTGCACAGGGTGTGACCACAACAAGCAAACATCACAACACAGTGATGTACTCGAGCTTTTTGTCCTAGACAGAACCAAAGAAATTTGAAGAAGCTAATTTGGATCCATTTTGGATAAGTGCAATGCAGGAAGAATTGAACCAGTTCAAGAGGTGCAATGTCTGGAAGCTGGTTCCCAGATCAGATAACTACAACATCATTGGAACCAAATGGATATAGAGAAACAAACTGGATGAGAATGGGGTTATAGTTAGAAACAAAGATAGACTGTTTGCAAAGGGATATAGATAATAAAAGGGAATATACTTCGATCAAACCTTTGCACCAGTGTCTAGACTAGAGGATATAGGACTCTTCCTAGCATATGCAGCCTACAAAGGATTCGAAGTTTCTCAAATAGATGTGAAGTGAGCCTTTCTAAATAGTAATCTTAAAGAAAGAGTTTATGTAGAACAACCCTCAGGTTTTGTTGATTCTACTGAACCTGCTCATGTATATTTACTTTTAAGAGCTCTCTATGTTTTAAAACAAGCCCCAAGGGCTTGGTATGAGACTCGGTCTAAGTTCCTTCTAGAGAATAAATTCTCAAGAGGGAAAATAGACAAAACACTATTCCTGAGGGATGTCAAAGACAAGACTATCTTAGTACAGATATATGTTGATGACATAATGTTTGGTTCTACTAATGAGTCACTTTACACTAGATTTGCTAAATTAATGCAAGACAAGTTTGAGATGAGAAGCATGGGTGAACTCAAGTTTTTTTAGGGTCTCCAAGTTAAGCAAACTTTAGATGGACTTTTCATTAGTCAGTCTAAGTTCTGTTTGGCGCAGCTCAAAATCTCTATTCCAGCCAAGGAGATCATTAAGCCAGAGTGTTTTGCAAGTATGGCATAGAAACAGCCACTTAGAGTTTATTCCGATGACGCCTTCCTCCGGCGATTCGAGCCCCCGACGTCTCATGGGCACTTCTCACAGCACAGAATCAAGTAAAACTGTCTTTAGCTCTATCGGACAAGGATGGTGTTCACCAAGGAGATCTGGGAAGCCAGTTGATATCACCTTGTACAGGGGCATAGTTGGTTTACTACTCTATCTAACAGCCAGTAGACCAGACATAATGTATGTCACTTGTGTCTGTGCCAGGTATCAAGCATGACCTAAGGAATCTCACTATACTGCAGTTAAAATAATACTGAAATATCTAAAGTACACACCTAATCTTGGCCTATGGTATCCCAGGAATAGTGATTTTGATCTAATAGGCTATTCAGATGCAGACTATGCAGGATGCAAGGAAGACAGGAAAAGCACATCTGGGTCATGTCAATTTTTTGGAAGGAGGCTAGTGTCATCGAGCAACAAAAAGAAGACAAGTGAAGCAATATCCACAGCTGAATCTGAGTACATTTCTGCTGGTGGTTGATGTGCACAATTGATCTGGATTAAGTATCAATTACAAGATTACAATTTTCAGCTAAGTAAAATTCCTTTATACTGTGATTCTACAAGTGTTATTTCTATTTCAAATAATCCCGTGTCACATAGTAGAAATAATCACATTGAAATTAGATATCATTTTATTAGATAACATGTAGAAAATGAAGATATTAGCTTAGAATTTGTTCTCATAAATAGATAGATTGTTGACATCTTTACTAAGCCTTTGGAAGAAGAGAAATCTAATTTCTTTAAATTTGAACTTGGAATGTTAAATCTTGGGTAAAACAGTAATAACTTAAGTATAAAACTTATTAATCGGTAATTAAGTATACTCATTCAGGTTTCAAAAATAAGCTACAAAAGTGTCAAGAATCAACACTTAAGAAAAACAAAATAGTGTAAAGATATAAGAAAATGTGTCGACACTATATGTAGTAATGTGTCGAGACACCAGAGGGTGTGTCAACACTATATAAAGTGATGTGTCGAGACATACGAATGTCAAAACCCTAAAGCATATATGTAGAGAGACATAAAACATGTGTCGACTTGATTCGACACATCTCGATAGACTTGATTTTTATTATGTCGAAACATCTCGACAAACATGTGTCGACACTCAATACTTGTGACGACACTAGGTTATTTCCTAAAACTTGGAATAGATTTAGCAGAGCGCCTTTTCAACTTCTGCGGCATCTACTATAAATTGGGAAAGAAAGAAGGTGTCGTCTACGCTTACCTAAATTCCCGAGAGATTGATCCCTGAGTGTTGAGACCTAGAACTTCTTCAGTCGACACACCTTCATTCTCAATTTCACTCACTTTTAATGGCTCCCATAAACGACAATAACAGCTTCTAGGGATACGAGCTGGTACGCAATGGATTCTAGTCGGCGGATGATAAAATCAAGGAGGTGGTAAATCTGATCAATGAAGCTGGCTTGGAGTATTTGCTTTCTGAACCTACAAATATCTGGAAAGAGAAGTGTCAGAATTCTACTCCAATGCATCACTGGAATCAAATTCAACAAATATTAAGTCCAAGGTGAATAGAATAAAAGTGAAAATCATAATGAGAAGACTGGCTAAGGAATTCCGCATACCTAGAATTGACAAAGAAGAAGACTTATACGCTGCCAAAATCATAGATGCATTAGAATGGTGTAGATTGCTTGAACCACCAAGTTGGTAAGTACCCTGTTTCGCAAAGGCATGAACAATCAAGGGAAATTCCTGTCAGAAATAATACGGAAGGTGTTGATGTGCAAAACAAGAGCACATGACAGGATATCAGCCAACATGTTTCATCTAATGACTCGAGTAATATTCAAAGTCAAGACTGACTGGAGCAAAGTAGTCTTTGACAAAATTACATAATGCCTTAAGAATCCCAATCTGGGCAGAATAATAAGCCTCTACTTAGTACAGGTCATTCCAAATTATCTGAACCTGAAGACTGGAACAAAAATCAGTCATATGCGCAAAATGGATATGAGGATTTTATCCAGATGGGATAGAGTTCTATCTAAAGAGACACCTAGAGTGGTAAAGAAGCAATAGAAAAAGAAGAAGGTTGTAGCAGTGGAAGAAAATTCTTCAAGTAAATCTGATGGACAAGAAAGTTCAAGTTCAAGTAATCAAGATGTTCCAGCCCCTGAAATTTCTCATAGACTTTCATCTAGAACTAAGGAACAGATGAAGGAGGAGATAATACCAGAGAAGGAACACATTGAAGAAGAAAACCTCAATGTGCTTCCAACTTTAGAAAGTGAAATTGCTGGTAAAACAGTGATAAATGTGGTTCATGACCTAGACAAAGAGGAAAGACTGAATGATGCAATTGCATAAGATCTGCAGATGACAGATAAAGATACTAAAAACGCAGTCAATAAGGAGACTGAGGAAGAAAATCTTTTGTTCAAGGAAACTGAAATCCAGGGGGAGATAGCTGAAACTCCACTGAACCAAATTCCCGATGCTGAAATTCAGCATGCAGATGCTAATTTAGAAAGTACCAATATAAATGTAGAAGATGCAATGGTTGAGGGGGAGTTGGACCTAGATACTGACAAAGTCAAAGAGACACCAACAGTTGAAGAAGTAAGTTCTTCTGAATCTGAAGAAGAAGAGTCTCTACTGAAGAAAAGGAAATTATCTGAATTGAAAAAGAGAAGTAGGAGCTATAAAAGGCTTATACAATCTGAACCAACTCCAGCTCCTCCAGAGGACACAAGCTCACTGCTGGTGCAACTACAAATTATGCTTGACCAACATAGACAACAACTTGAAAAGTATGTGGATGAAAGGAATAAAGAGCTGTAGTTTCAACTAGCTCAGGATATAAGGTCTATAAGATTTGAAGTAAATCTCCTAAAAATAGATATGACTAACTTCTTCTAGAAGGGAGCCAATATAGTAATTTATATTGCTAAACAACAAAAAGAAGCAAAGAAGATTGAGGATTAAATGATTGTCAAATAAGGCTATGTCCTTGAAAATCAAAGAATCTTGGATGAAAACATGACTGTTATGCATACAAAAACATTAGTCAAGCTGACTCAGCAAACTATAGATTGAGAAAACAAAATAGATGTTGCTACAAAAGATATGGAAACTCAGCTAACAACTCATTCAACATAATTGCTTAAAAATATCGAAGCTTCTGACAAAGATTTGGATAGCAATTTGCTGAAAGTAAAGAACACTGTAACCTCAGGAATCAATTACTTAGATGGACAAGTGAGGTTTCACAAGAATGATCTGAGAAATCATATTGAAAAAGAAGTCATAAAGGGAGAGAGGGTATCTGAACATGCTACCTGGATATCAAACAATATCAGAGGCACTTTAGGCTATCCTCCCCTATGGTATGATAGTGATCAAACTGCTGAGTCTAGTTGTCAACCAACTCAATTTGAATCTACTCATACTGCTGAGCAAATTATGTATAATCCTGGAGCACAAGTCCCATTTGAAGCTATCCAAGCTGATGTCCAAACCATGTACAGTCCTTCACCACCAATTCAAAATGTTATATATGAAGAGGTGGAGATGTCTGCATCTACTATGCTTAAAGAAAAATAAGCCCAGTTGTTAAAGAAAAGGTTTAGGGAACAAGCTGAAGCTAGACCTGATTTTGAACAAACCTCCAGGTTAATAATCCTCAGTGCATGGAAAGTAATTAATGTTAATATTACAGGTAGGGGAAAATGGTACCATAAGCAAAAATGGGCAAAACATTTAAAGCAGCAGGAGCTTATCCAGAAATTCAGACATGATCTGAAGAAAGGGAAGATTCCTGCTACTTTAGTTGAGCCCGACAAATATTTCCCAAAACCTTATCACTATTTTAAAAGACAAATGATTAAGGCTGAACAGATCATAAAATCCAAGGTTGACAAAGGAAAAAAGATAGCAGATGGCAAGGTGCCAGAAGTAAAAGCAAAGATACAATCTGGAAAGGGCATAGTCATCAAAGAACTAGAAGATCATTAGAATATATTTTCTAGGCATTTTTGTACTTTTACTTTTAGATCAGTATAACTAATCAAACAAATGTAATCCTGAACAGTTTCATAATGAAAATTTTGGTTACACTATGTTCTATATATGTGTTTATCAATTGTGTCATTTCATATGTTATTTAGTACTGTTGAATTTGTAACTCTGTCATCATATTTTGGTATCATGTTGTATATCATTGAATTGGGGTTATGACTTCTCCAAATAGGGGGAGATTGTTGGGTAAATTGGTCACAATGTACTTGATTTGAAGAAGCCCCTTCAATTCAATGATATGCACATATTTGTATTTGATATATATTTCAGTTTATGTTTGTAGGATCACATATTGATTGGACAGGTGGATACAAGAAGCTAACTTGATTTTGAAGAAAAATTGTCAAAGTTCAGAAGTGTCGACACACTTCAAATGTGTCAACACTTTTGCAGTAGCTATATCGAGACAAGTAAGCACAGTCTACATTCAGCAACTTGCAGTGCAAAAAATTGACTAAGTACAAATGTGTCGACACACTTTACTTGTGTCGACACCTTTAAAGAAGCTGTGTCGAGGAAAGCCAGTTTACTCGACACATTGAAAATTCAAGACAGATGTGTCGAGACAAGTCAGTTGTATCGACACCTTGAAGACAAAGTCAGCATACTTGACACTATAAAGGTTAGAGCAGTTGTGTCGAGACAATACAACTATCTCGACACAAATAAGATAGGAAATTTTACTAAGTAAAATTGTGTCGAGACAAATCAACTATCTCGACACAATGAAGAATTCAAGATAAACTTTCCAACATCAGGAAGACAGTTGTGTCGCGACAACCCAACTGTTTCAACACAAGTCGGTACAAAAGATGTTGACACAGACAACGCTTCTGTCGCGATAAATCAACTGTCTCGACACACTCAAGTTTCAGTTGAAAATTCTTTCAAGTAAAATTATGTCGAAACTCTAAGATGTCTCGACACAAGTGTCGAGATACATTGGACATCTCAACATTTATGGTTCAGAAAATGTGCAGAGTTAACACAGAAGTACCAAGATGAGTCAGAACTATCACATCAGGTATAGGAATAAGATAATTCAACAGAAACAGTCTAAGGGAAGATTTGATGTATGATGTCATCATTCAGTAACTACCCATCCATGAAGGCTATAAATAGAGAGGTATTCTACCCCAACAAGAGAGAAGAATCGGAAAAAAAGGGCAATCAGAAAATTCTCATTCATTTTCCAATATCGAGGAGGAGGAAGAAGATGAAAGTCTTCAAGAAAATCTCCAGATCTTTTATACAAGTCGATCTGAAGATCAAGGTGGATCTAATCAACAATTTCTTCAAGGTTATCAATCCAATCAATATCAAGAAGATATCAGATTCAGAAATGCAACTTTTCGGCCAGCCAATTTATCAAGGAGAAATTCATTGCTGCTGATTTAAGAATTTGTGCAAACAGATAAGTGAGATTATAGAAATTCTGTTTTCTGAGAATTTATTCTTTATAATTTACCTCTTTATTTTATAAGATCTCCTAGAGATCTAAGTGGGTAGGAGATCTTATCTCTGAGTTGTAAGCCTAATTTATAAAGGCTTAGGTAGGGTTCTTGAGAGACCTGAGGATTGAGAGAATCTCTAAGGTAGGAACAGTTGGTCTGAGTGTAGTTTTCTTAACAGAAACTGAGCCAGAAAGATCTTTGGATCTGAGTTAAAGAGGAGGAGCTATAACCTTATCTAACACATTACTAGTGATGAAGAAGTGGAAAAGTGGATGTACCCAAGATAGGGGAACCACTATAAATTATGTGTGTGTTGTGTGTTGTGTGCTGTGAATTAATTTTGCTTATGTTGTGTTGTGAATGATTTAACTGTTGAATATGTTAAGTGATAAAGATTTGATGCATTATTTTTAAAAGTAACCTATTCACCCCCCCCCCCCATCTAGGTGATTATCTACGCATAAGATTATCTTTCACACACACTCGCCCCTAAGTCGAGTTTGGGGGTGAGTGCAAGTCTTGTTGAGCACTTGCCGCCTCAGGCAAGAGGTCGGTTCATCTAGTAATTCTCCTCCAGGAATAATCCAGCTAGGCCTGCTAATAACATCTTAAAAATGCGAAGTTACACTTGTTGGCAGACCACTTTAGCCTGCGAATAGTAGAACCAAAAAGCGGGATTCCACTATGTGCAAGATAGATTTGGAAAATTATAAATAGACCCTTAAGGGCATCTTTGGAGGGGATCCAATTCTTTGGGTCGCCTCCTACATCTAAGGTCTTGGGTAGGGGATCAAGTGACTTGTATTTGGTTACTAGAGCCAATAAAAGTTGGGATGTTACACCCCGCACACATTGGGCCTCTGCATGCATGACTAGCCCCAACATGTGCCGGGCCCATGGGCGCGCGGGCCACACGCGTGCGCACGACCACTACATGCGTTACCAGCCAACGCGCGCACGACCAGCCCCTAAGTTCCCTCTGCGTGCGCGTTCAGCCAGCGCGCATGTGCACCGTCGACATCATTGGCCTCCAACGCGATGCTGCGTCTAGATGCCTCTACTGACTCTGGCCGCCACTGTTATCGGGAAACTTGACCGAGCCACCCGGACCACCCGGGGGGGGGCATGCTCCTCATATTCAGGAAAATTGGTGATGTATGTGACCGGAATGGAGCAACGTCATTCGTCGACTCAAGATTCAGGCAAGCGCAATTACCAACTTGTTCTTTCAAGAAGGATATAAAAGACACACATGCCTTCATTTGAAGACAAGTAACCGCATGGGTTAGAAAGAGTTCTGAGGTTTTTCGGTGAGGATGTGGACGAATATCGTTCCATAGCACAAAATTCGCTCAGCTCCCTTTCTAGTCCACTCACGCTCAACACTCTCGGGGACATAGCAATAGGCGCAGGAAAGGTGCTTAGAGGAACACAATCATGGAACCTCCTGCAGGCGCGCTCTTAAAGAGTTCATGGTCTTAGCTATTTCCCCAATTTTTTATACTTAAAGCTTGCAATTGAGAGGTGGCCTGCAACCATCCAGGGAACTCAAACACTTATAAACTCAAAGAATATAGTAGATTTTGGCCCGACACCGATTCGGTCATATGGATTTTCACCCTTTCCAGATTTTCCACGATAAAACACCTTCGTGCCATTGTTGTCTGAATCTCTTTTGATTGTTTGCATGCCCGGTCCGACTCTAAGCTAAGGCGGCCCGATTATCTTGACCAGAGAAAAATCAGGCGACCCCAAACAATCCTAAACTATTGTACGAATTAAAAGTCAACACAATAATATTATTTCAAATATGACACATAACAATGAAGGAAACTACTTATAGTCATAAATCAGGAAACCTAATTAAGACTAAATCCTCTAATAGATAGAGCTGACCATTTTGCCACTTACAAATAATATAATTCATACGCCACCACGTCATGAATCCAGTAAATTTTATAATATCTCTGGATATATTGCACACAAACACATTGATATATTAAGTTTTAATTTGAGTATAATGTTTATATTGATGCATAAAAGCAACATGTGAAAATTGCAATAATAAATTCAATGGAGACTCGATAGCAAGCATAACTACATTTATAAAACAAAAGATATCATTGCAACTTGCACATAATGGCAACATCCTCCTTCCTATTAACAGTGAATTGTTGTAGTTTATCTTCAGCATAACTATGCACATGAGCCTCCATATTTGGTAGTTTAATCATGATATCAATTTTGAATTTGTTAGCTTGCTTCAACCTCTCCTTGCCACAGATTGAGGCTCCACCTCCCGACAATGGAGAAGGTAAGTCAATAGGTGAAACTATTTTAACGAATTGGTGAAACTATTTTAAAGATGATTATATATAAGAATTATTTGTCTTTAATGGTTAAATGGAAAATTTTGAGACACCCAACTCTTGCACTCCTTTTAATGAATTGGCAAAGATAGAAAGCTAAAAAAAGCAACAATTTCACAAAGGCATTCAAATGCAATACCCAGAATATGTGATAATGAATGATAAATATCCCACATCATCATGATTAAAGAGCTGGTGATAATGAACAAAAAAATAACAATGATAAAAAAAAGAAACTTTGCTCACACATTCTCTCGAGAATAGCAAACTTGCAACTTGAAGCATAACATAAACAAAAGTGAGCATATTATAAACCAAACTATATATTTACTACAACATTTATCATATGATTAAACAACCTCTATAAAAGAGACTATGTACATGTAACAATAATCAATTACGGAAGAGAATAAATTAAAATAGTTATTGTAATAGAATGTGTGTGAGACAGAACAACAATAATCTCAGAGCTCACACAACTATAAAAAAATATACTAAAGTTGAATCACATGACAAAGATGTGCATGTGTGCAGTTTAAAACTCCTAAAATCAATTTCAATTCTCACAACCAAAAGCATGAATATGGAATAGCTTGACACTGACTTCACCAAAACAATATAAAGGAATATATTCAAGAACAATGTAATTTATATATAGAATTGTGACTTACAGATAGATCAATCTTTAAGAGAATTAAGAATGTAAGAAAGTTTCATTTTCCCTTTTCCCTGCACAAAACTAATTCATTTCAAATCATAAAAGTTAACTAGATTGGTCAAATTATTTCCTTTGATTGACAAAAAAATGAGGACATGAAGGGAAAAATGTGTAGCAATGTGTTTTTAATCTTGTATGTAAGAACCTGCACAAAAAGGTGTTGTAATGGCTTCAAGCTTTTGTATGGAGCTCTGCTGCTGTTTAGAAATGCTCCTGTAGTATGTGAAAAATTCAAGGAATTCCTCCCTACACCTGGCCTAAAACACACAACATTTATTGTATAATGTTAATTCTCATTATAAGGGCTCCATAAAGGTCACTCATAAAGTTCTATACCACTATTCATGAAAACTCTATGTATATTTGCATGAGTATAAGTATAGTCCATTATAATCTTTGATAAGACTTCCTAGAACTATACAAAAGTTAATTCTATCTATCGTGACTCAGCAGGGTTACTCATGAGATAATTCATTACATTGCATGTGGCACTAGATTTTATTCTATATAGTTATTTTTCAACTCAACTTAGGCCAGTCTTAGTCAGACAACTGAGAAATCTGTTATTTGTGCAACATATAACACATTTTATTTGTCCAACATATAACACATTTTATTTGTGCACATATATATATATATATATTTCTCTTTATTCTAGCATTATGCTTGACTTCTAAGCTATTTTGATTTGTATTACAATATTGTAAGCATTTGGAATATTGCATCTTAATTTACTTTTAATAATTTTGTGATTTAATGTGAGTATGTGCACCTATAACCAACACATTCATTAAGGGATTAACACAACATGAGATAGTTAAGATCTTCAAATTAGTTGACAAAACAAATCCAGTGAACTATTTAAACTTCTATAATTTGGTCAGTTATATGAGGGTCTTAAAATTCCCCAAAAATATTGAGGATTATGGGCAACCATCAAACCATTCATCACCTTTTCGCTATTTATCTTTGTGAATCTATGTTGATGTACGTCATGTATAGTAAGATCCATGTGCACAAACAATATTTATATCTTGTAGTGAACTCACTCAAATTCATTACATTGCATAAAGTAGAGTTAGGTACATCATCTAGCTCTTTACATATTGTTATTCATCGCCACCTATAGAGTGCATGCGATATCTTACTTAGGAAGTATAGCTTATTTACCACATTATAGTATTTCAAAGCAGCATGACACAAGTCATTCATTGTATTTAAGATCAACATCAATCATATATGGGTATAATGTCATTGTCGAGAATAAAATGTGTTGGATAATTAGGTAATATGTCCGCGTGTCGAAGCCGACTCGGAATGACTTAATGGGTTTCGTGTCATTCTAGGGCAAGGATCTGCGTTGGAGATACCATAAATAGTCATTACACATCTGATGAGCTATTGTGTATTATCTTTAGCGGAGCCTCTAACATTCTCAAGATATCATTTTTGCGCTCTGCTAGGGTTTTCCTGTCACTCTCATTTTCTCAGTTCGCACTTGTTCGCGATTTCGGTGCCTCTCTAGAGGAAATCTGAAAGATAGGGGATAAACCTGATTTACTCTAGAGGGGGTGAATGGAGTAATTAAAAATTTTGGCTATTTTTTTAATATATCAGAGTAATAAAATTTGTGATACTATAGTAGTATAACAGAAAATACAGACTAATCTAAACTATCACAACAAAGCAATCTATCACAGCACAGCAAGAACAAAACAGAAAATGATCAACCAGACCACACAAGAATTTTATAGTGGTTCTCCAACCTGGGTACATCCACTCTTCTACCACCCTGGTAGGAATCCACTATCAGGTTTTTGATCAGGTGATTGCCACCACAAGATCTATTTCCAGGGAGATCTCACAACCCTTTAGCCTTTTGATCATGTGCCCAAAAATCAAGAATAAACTTTTGAAGGGAGTTAATGAACCCTTTGTACAGGAGATTAAGAGAGAATTGATGGTGTCTTCTATTTCTCTAATCTACAGAGAAGACTAGTGGATTGTTGTTGTCAAGGCTCCTTCTGAAATGACTTGGAGCTTTGCTTAGGGTGTAGGTCTTCAGCCTTGTCTTGAAATGATGTCCAGGGACTTTCTGACTGATTGAAAGTTATTGTCCTTGAATGTTACTGTAGTAGAAGTTGAAGAAGTCTCTTGATATTTGTTTGTTGTTCTTATTTAGTCTTCAGTAAGAACAAGGGGAAAACAGGTTGTTTTCTACACAGAGATTTTCTTGTATCTATGTACTCTCTGTTAGTTCTCTAGTTGTTCTTCTATCTGAAAAGAGAAACCGTGGCAAAGGAGCTTTTAGCCACGACCCTTGACCGAGGATAATAATTGCAGAAAATAGGCTCTTTAGCCACGATTTTAATTCGTGGCTAAAATTTGTGGCCAAAATGTATTTGCCACGGATTCAGCGTGGCTAATACTATTAGCCACGCTCGCATTGCCCACGCCCATTTGTCGTGGGTAGGCCGTGGCTAAAAGGTTTAGCCATGATTTTGGACTTTTAGCCACGACATATGTCGTGGTTAAAAGTCTATTTTCTTATAGTGACAAGGGGAAAACAGGTTTTTTTCTGCAATGAGATTTTCTTATATCTGTGTATTCTATGTTAGTTCTCTGGTTGTTCTTCTATCTGAAAAGAGGAAAATCTCTTTTATATTCTACTGTCGAATTCTCCTTTGAAATTTTGAATTCCAAGCATTGATTGATGATCTGTCTGGAGAATGCAAACAGCTGGAGAATATAATCTTTAATGAGTTTCCCCAACTGTCCCAATAAATTAAGCAAGTAATTAACCCTGATGAAGAGCATAATTAATGCTGCCAATAACAGCTATATTCAAGAGAATATGAGCATTAACTACTCAGGATATTACTGCTAAATAAGATATGGAATAAGGACAGAAATGAGGGAAAAACTTCTAAGTCTGGCACTGGACAGAAATCGTCGAGCTCTGAACAGATTTCATCGATCGGAGATCCATGTTCGTCGAGCTGAGAAATCTTGTTCATCGACATGCACTCAACGAACTAAATTCTGGAGATAACTTGCCAAATCTGCGGTCCAAGGTCGTCGAGCCAGAATCTGTCTTCATCGAGCTGAGTTCAGCGAAAATAAACTGGAAAGAATCTGTTGAAGCTGAACTCCAGATTTCTTCGATCTGAGCTCGAATATCATCGAGCTCAACTCAGAGAATTAACTCTGAGTTCGTTGATCTACAATCGACGATCGTCGAGTTGAGTTCGAAGAATTTCGAACTGATAATTTAAAGTCTGAATTCTTCTAATTCTTGAGTCTCCTGAAGTCCTCTGTTGACTGGTCTAAGAAGGTTGAATCTAATGACTTAGCCTAAACTCTAGGAGTCAAACACTTGACCTTGGCTATATAATGTGGGTCAAAACTCAACCTAATTAGTGAACCTAGCCCAAATCCAAACTAGGGATCCAACAATCTCCCCCTATTTGGGTGAGGTCACTAATATAAACAAAAGAAATAATAACAAAGCAAAATAAAATATATTTGGCAGAAAAATAAAAATATCCAGCAGATATGTACATAACAGGAGCTTTGTGATAGAATAAACAAATAGAGTTCAGAAAATAAAACTAAACAAAACAATCATTTGTTCTTCTTTGGCTTTTCTTTATCAGATTTTTCAGAACTTTCAGAGGGCTTGTCTGAATTTGATTTCTCTGTTGGGATTGGCAGCATCTCTTTTTGACATAGTCATGTCTACTGCTCCAATGATGTTGAGAGAAGTTGCTCTTGGAACTACAGCCTTGGATGCAGATTCATAAAAGCATCTACGTTGAAAAACTTGTTAGCTTTGTCATACCTTTTTAGTTTTTCTCTCCTGTAGGAAGACATGGTAGAATACTATGAGGGATCTTTGCCTTCCTTTTTAGCTTTGTTAATGAGAGAGAGTCTAACTAAATTTTGAAATCTGGCCATTTTAGCAGTTGTTTCTTGTTCAGGATCCACAATAGGGATTGGAGGAGATTCTGGCCTTTTTGGACTATTATCTTTTCAGATTTATCAACTTTAGATACTATCTGTTGCTTGTCTGGATTCTGATGTTGTTGTTGTTGTCTGCTACTGCTTGAAGGATATCTCTGCTGACTGCTTCCTTGAGATCTTGAAGATCTGCCTTGTTGCCTTTAGTAAGTTTGAGTATAAGAGGTAGATCTCTGAGAGATAATCCCTGAAGCACCTGCTGCTGGAGGAGGAGGAGGACCTCGCTAATTTCTTCGAGAAGGAGGAGGAGGAGAGTACCTTCTGCTTTTCTTCCTTACTTTTTGCTCATTTTTAGATAGCTACATCCATGAAGGCATCCCTGGGTAAGGTGTAATCTTCTGTAAAATATCTTAGGGAGTGTCTGCATTAGGATTGGGCTTTGGAACAGCCTTAGCAGGAGCTTTTCTTTTCTTATCAACTTTCTTCTTTGCTTTTGAATCATCAGAATCTTCATCATCAATGTCATCATCAGATGATCTAGGAGGATTGTCATATAAAGCATCAATTGCCTTCAAGGCTTCCTTTGAAATTTGCTTTTTAGCTTGAGGAGGCACTTGAGGTTCTGCAACTTCTGGTGGAGCAACAATATTTTTAGAAACTATTAGGTTCTCTTCTGCTATGTCTGCAAGAATGATTTCATCCAGGTCTGGTAAAGGACTATCATTCATCTTATAAGTAGGAGGGAAAAGAGCTTTGGGAGGGGAGATAGCATTTTGCTCTCGGGAAGAGACTAGTTCAAGAACATTCTCAGTCATATGTTCTTCTGTGATCATTGAAGCTGCAAAACTTACCTTTAGTTGCTTAGCAAATGCAGGGCTTATTCGAGAAGTATAGGGGACTATAGCCACAGAATGCTTTGGGCAAACTTCTAGAAGATAATTCAAATGAAATGTATCAAAAGAATTTAATAAAAGGAATAAATCAACTGAGGAATTAACAATACAATCACCAACAGTTATACTCTCTGGAATTTCTATATCTGTAATTTTTATATCTATACAGAACATTTCAGTATCAATTTCTGCTGATGTAACTGTTGTAACTGCTACTACTGCTTGGAGTTGCTTCTTCATTGAGCATCTCCCCCTGCCTGGTTTCAATGGATACTGGAATCAGGCCCCTTGAAGAAGAAGAGACAGAGGAGGCAGCAAATAGAGCAGCAAGGGATGAGATGGAGGCAGTAAGATGTGTGATTGCCTCTGCTATAAGTTGCCTGATTACTGGAGTGATGTGCTCCAGGAGGGTGGCAATGGAAGGGGAATCCATATCCATAAACTCAGGAGAAGTTTGAGTGGATACGAATGGATGAAGGGGAGGAATGACATCAGATGGAGTGACATCTTGCATGATGTCATCTTGAGAAGGTGATGCAGCAGGAGATGGAATAGCAGTGGAGATATCTTGTGGAGGTGAAGTTTGTGTAGATGGTAGGGAGGTGAGCAAATCAAATGTGGGGGATGATTTGAATGTTTGAGGATGTGTGTCAGTAAGATGAGGTGGTAATGGAGATGGAGGTGGTGTGATGTGTTCTGGAGTTATAGTAGGAGTTTGTTGATGCATAGGTGAGGTAGGTTGTTGTTGAGGAGGAGGTGGTGACTGAGGAGATGAAGGAGTTGTTGTAGGAAGAGGTGTTGTTGAAGGAGGAGGAGGAATGGAAACTTCTTCAACAGGGTGGGGAGTGGCTGGTACAGCCCTTATGCTCTCAGAAGGTGTGGAAGAGGAGGAAGCCCTGGATGACTTAGAGATTGTCCTCTCCCACATTCCAAACAAGGCACATGTTAGCCTTTTGAAAGCATTGATGAATATGGTCTAGGAGACCAGGGATTCAGCTGTTTTTTCCTGTAGGAAGATGCCCAGAACTCTTCCAAAACAAACTTCTTTCTTAGTATTTTTCTTTTTGATCAAATCAAACAGTAGTTTTCCCCAGTTCATCGCTTTCTTATTTACCACAGCATACATCACCAAGAACTGGTGCATGGTAATGTAGTCATGGGCTGTGTGTTTACCCAGCAGAACTTTCCTGACGACATTACCAAGGAATTCGTATTCAGAAGACAAATTCTTCTTTAGTAATTTATTGGGGTTCTCTCCGGCATGACCCATCTTATTCAACATGTTATCATATTCAATACTATCCATTTCAATATCTTCATCTCCATTCATCAAACCTAAAATTTTAGTTAACACGGTGGGGGTTAGAGAAATATGGTTACCAGATATAGTCCCGGTCATTGTGTCTTCATCTAGGAGTTGAGGAGGTGAACACCCATTCTCTTATCTCTGTAGCTGTTATCTTGATTCTGTTTGTCATGAAGTTTTTCAACTGTTGTTCTTCAAAGAGTTTCAGTATATCCAAGAAGATTTGGTCGGAATGTTGGAATGATTCAAAATCGATGTCGAATCCCATATCAAACTTCATCGCCACCAGAGAGCTCGCTGGAATCGCCATTGATCTCCTGCGAAAGGAAACAGAAAGATCATGTGTAAGGGGAACAGAAAGCGCGGGATGGAGCTTGAAGAAAACTTTGTTATATGTTCTTCAGAATATGATGCGACAGACTCCGTCCTGCGAAATAAAAAAAAAATCTTCGATCTCAGGTCGACGAAAACTTTTATTGATGAAAGAGTTCGTCGATCTCAGTCTGAAGAAGGGAAAATATTTCGTCGTGCTCATGTCGACGAAACATTTTCTGAAGCAATATCGTCGATCTCCGTTCGGGTAATAAAACTTCACTCACAGAGAGCTCGTCGATCTCAGGTTGACGAATTTTCTCAAAAACTTTTCTCAGTTCGTCGATCTCCGTTCGACGAACGGTGGCAAATTCTTCGACCACAGGCAGAAAGTTAAATTAATTCATCTCCATTTAACATACCTAGCTGATTCATAAAGAACAAATATTTCTTCTCATCCAAGGGTTTGGTGATGATATCTGCCTTTTCAAATCAGTAGAGACAAAGGTCAAATTAATTTTCTTTTTCTCTACACACTCTCTAATGAAATGATGTCTTACATCTATATGCTTAGTTCTACTATGATGCACTGGATTCTGTGTAATATAAATTGCACTGGTATTATCACAAAGTAGAGTTGAATTATTTAAGTTGACACCATAATCTAGGAGTTGGTTTTGAATCCACAGCATCTGTGAACAACAACTGCCAGTTGCTATATATTCAGCTTCTGTTATTGAGGTAGTCACAGATGTTTGATTCTTGCAAAACCATGACACTAGCTTATCACTAAGGAACTGACATGTCCCTGATGTGCCCTTCTGTCCACACTACATCCAGTAAAGTCAGCATCAGAGTATCCAGTTAACTCAAATTCTGACTCGGTTGGATACCAGAGTCCTAAATTAGGGCAACTCTTTATATATCTCAAAATTATTTTTAAGAAAATAAGGTGAGATTCTTTAGGGTTCACCTGGAACCTAGCACAAAGACATGTAGCAAACATCATGTATGGTCTACTTGCTGTAAGGTATAACAGGGACTCAACAATGGCCCTATATAATTTCTGATCTACAGGTTTCCCATGTTCATCAGAATCAATTACAGTATTTGTAGCCATAGGTGTTTTTCTTTGCTGAAGCATCAGCCATCCCAAACCTTTTAATTAGCTCCTTAGCATATTTAGATTGGGATAAGAAGATGCCATCAGGTGACTGCTTCACTTGGAGACAAAGGATGTAGGAGAGCTCACCCATGCTATTCATTTCCAACTTGGAATGCATAAGGTTGGAGAACCTTTTGCATAGTTTGGAATCTGTAGAACTAAATATGATGTCATCTACATATATTTGTACTAACAATACTTTATCATGATGATGCTTAATAAATAAAGTCCTATCTACTATGCCTCTATAAAATTTATGCTCTAAGAGAAAGCTAGCTAAGGTTTCATACCAAGCTCTTGGAGCTTGCTTTAGACCATAGAGAGCCTTATGCAATTTAAAAACATAAGAGGGATGAGTAGGAGAAATAAAACCTAGTGGTTGTTCTACATAGATCTCTTCTTTGAGTTCACTATTTAGGAATGCACTTTTGACATCCATTTGGTACACTGTGAACTTTTTGTAGGCTACATAAGGTAAGAATATCCTGATTGCTTCAATCCTTGCAATAGGAGCAAAAGGTTAGTCATAGTCTATGCCTTCCTCTTGTCTGTATCCTTGAGCAACTACTCTGGCCTTGTTTCTTATGATAAGACCTTGAGCATCAAGTTTGTTTCTAAATACTCATTTAATTCTAATGACTGGGTAGTCTTTTGGTCTTGGAACTAAATCCCAAACTCTACATCTCTCAATTTGGTTGAGCTCCTCTTGCATTGCAATAATCCAGTGTGGATCTTGCTCAGCATCTTAAATGGATTAGGGCTCAGTTTGAGATATAAAGCAGGCATGCATCATGTCCTGGTGGAGTTGATGCCTTGTCTGCACACCAACTGAAATGTCTCCAATCACTTGAGATATGGGGTGATCTCTAAGTGTGACAAGATCAGTGGGAGGAGTTGGTTGAGCAACAGCTTGTGGAGTTAATTCCTCTTGTGGAATTATAATAGTTATTGGAGGAAGTTCAGTCACTTCCACACTTTTTTCTTCACTCTCTTCATCAACTTGTGGAGAAAGATGTGATGGAGCCTCTTGGGTGAGGTTTAGATCATCCAATCTCTCACACAAGTGAGGTACCTGCAAAATGTTATTGGTAGAAACTTCTTTCTCCTTATAAAATATGTTAGTTTCATCAAATAAAATATGAATAAATTCTTCTATTTTCATATTTGATCCATTATAAACCCTATAAGCCTTGCTTACTTGGGAATATCCAAGAAAAATTCTTATTTCAGCCTTGGCTTCGAACTTTCTAATGTGTTTCTTGTTATTGTTGTGAATGTAACAAATGCAACAAAAACTTTTAAAGTAATCTACTTTAGGTTTCTTCCCTTTAAGTAGCTCATAAGGAGTCTTATTCTTGAGCTTGTGTATCAGACTTCTATTCAGTGCATAGTTTGATATGCTCACAGCCTCTGCCCAAAAGGATAGGGGCAAGTGAGCATCTACAAGTAATGTGCCTGCAGATTTAATTAGGGTTCTATTTTTCCATACAGCAACCTCATTTTGTTGAGGAGTTCTAGGAGCTGATAAGCAGTGCCTGATACCTTCCTTCTCACAGAACTCTTGCATAAGAAGAAACTCAAACTCAGTACCATGATCACTTCTAATCAATACAACTGGAGTAGAGTACTCAATCTGTATGTTCTTGAGAAAATCTGTAAGAACCTTGAAGTTATCTGACTTAGATCTCAGAAAAAATACCCAAGTGAATCTTTAGAAGTCATCTACAATCACTAAAGTATAAGATTTCCCTCCTAGGTTTTGTACAGCAATAGGGCCAAAAAGGTCCATATATAGCAAGTACAATATTCTAGGTGAGTCACTTTTATTTACAAATTTAAAGTTGTTTTAGTTTGCTTGCCTAACTGACAAGCCCTATAGAGACTTTCCTTCTTGTAGGGTCAAGAAGGCAATCCTATAACAAGGTTGTCCCCAGAAAGTTTAGCAATATTTTTCAAGTTAACATGCCCTAATATTCTTATGCCAAAGTTCATTATTATTACTAGTTTGGTTAAATAGGCATATTTCAGTTTTGGCAGATTTAAGGTTAACTACATAGATGTTTCCTACTATAATACCAGTTAATACTACTTGGTTATCTATAGAAGTAATAATACATGAAGGTTTGTTAAATGATACCTGAAACCTTTCATCACATAACTGACTTATAGAGATAAGGTTGTGCTTCAGTCCACTTACATAAGCTACATTCATGAAGGTGACCGCTCCAATTTTGACCTTTTGATATCCTTCAGTCTAGCCACAATTGGAATTACCAAATATTACTTTGGGTCCTAGCTTTGACTTGTAGTTGATTAGGTTGTCCTTGTTTCTAGTCATATGTTTTGAACAACCACTATCCAGATACCAATGTTGCTCTATGGTGGGATAGTCTTTCACCTGTAATAAAACAGATTAGTTATTCTTGACCCAGGTTATCTTGGGTCCTTCTTTCTTTACATAATTAAAACTGGAAATGTAAGAGTATTCTGGTTGACATTTATAACCTAATGGATGATATCTTCTTAGTGGAATTATCCACTAATTAAATTGGTTAAAGGAAGATCTTGGTTGATTATAAGTTGAAAGTGTGGGTTAGATCTGAAATACTCTAGAGGGGGTGAATAAGTATTTAGGTTTTATAAAATTTTTGCTACTTAACAAATCAGTCCTAAAATAAATTAATCTATCATAGGTGCTACAGAGATTAAATTAAATACCACAGACACAACAAACCTAAGCCATACAGCCACAGCAAGAACAAAAGAAGAAGTCCAACCAGATAACACAAGAATTTTATAGTGGTTCCCCAACCTGTGTACATCCACTCTTATACCACCCTGGTAGGAATCCACTCAGGTTTTTGATCAGGTGACTGCCACCAATGAGCTTTTGATCAGGTGCTCAAAAACCAATCCTCAAGTCTTTTGATCAGGTGACTTGCAACCAGGAATAACTTTTGAAGGGAGTTAAGAACCCTTTATACAGTGGGGGATGAGAGAGTGATTATATCTTCTCTTTCTCAAATACAACTGAGAAGACTTTAGTGGATCTTGATTTTGATAAAGCTCCCCCTGAGATATAGATTTATTCAGGAAGGATGGAGCTTTGCTTCAGGGTGAGTAGGCCTTAAATGTTTCAGCCTTGACCAGCAGGTATCTAGGTGCTTCTTGACTGATATAGTAATTGTTGTGCTTTGAAGAATCCTGGGATGAAGACAGAAGAAGACTCTTGATTTAAATGGTTGTACTTCTTCTTCTTCAGCTTATTGTTCTTTCTTTGGTCAAGGGCTTCTGATTTTGCTGTGTTATTGCCCTGTGTATTTTTTTTGTGTTTAGACGAGAAGGAAGAAGAAAAACCTATTCACTGTGTTGTTATCTGTTCTACTGAAGGAAGAAAAAGAAAATCCTTTTTATATTTCTGTGCAAACTTCCTTCTGAATTTTGAATTTCTTCCTTTATTTAATGCTGACGGCCTGGAGAATATTTGCATTGATTGATTTCCCCAACTGTCCCATAGAAAAACGGCAAGCAATAATCCTGATGAAGACCATAATTAATGCTTGCTTCTAACAGTAATATTCAGAAAATATTTAAGCATTGATTACTCAGGAATTATTGCAATAGAAAAGGGACAGAGGGAGCGAAATTTCCAAGTCTGGAACTTTACAGAATTCGTTGAGTAGAGAACAAAATTCATCGATCTGTGTCCAGAGTTCGTCGAGCAGAGAAGTCAATTTCATCGACCAGATAATAGTTGTTCATCGAGCTACTATACATGTTGGGTCAAACATCCTAGCTTAGTGAACCTAGCCCAAATCCAACTAGGGATCCAACAATCTCCCCCTATTTGGGTAAGGTCACTAATTACAGACTCACATTAATAACAAAGCAATAAAACATATATCTGGCATGAAAAATTTAAATGTGCAGCAGATATATATACACAGAGCTTTGTATCAGAATATAAACAGACAGTTTTAAAATAATCAAAAGAATCAAACAGTTTAAAGTTCATTTCTTCTTCTTGGGCTCCTTTGGCTTATCCTCCTTAGTTTTGTCACCAGGCTATGTAAACTTGATCTCCCTGTTTGGATTTGCTGCTTGAACTTTTGTCATGGTCATGTCAGCAACTCCAATGATATTAAGGGAGGTGGCTCTTGGCACTACAGCTTCAAGATGTAACTTCATATAATCATTAACATTAAAAAATTTGTTAGCCTTAGCAAACCTGTTAAGTTCTTCCTTTCTGTACTTGAACATTGTAGTATATTCAGATGGATCCTTTCCTTCAGCTCTTCCTTTGTTGATCATGGATAGGCCAACCAATTCTCGGAATCTGGTCATCCTAGCAGTTGTAGCTGTCTCAGGATCTTCAAATGGTACAGGAGGAGAAGCAGGTCTCTTGGGGCTTTCATCCTTTTGATGTTCAATGAATTGTTGTTGTTGATGTTGTTGATGTTGTTATTTGTCAGATGAATAATGCCTTTGCTGGCTGCTTCCTGAAGAGGAGGACCTACCCTGATGTCTTTGATAGGTTTGAAACTGGGTAGTCCTTTGAGTTGAAGAACTGGAAGCACTAGCAGCAGGTAAAGGAGGAGGAGGAGGATCTTTTCTGTATCTTTGAGGAGGTGGGGAATATCTCCTGCTTTTCTTCCTTTCTTTCTGTTTGATTTTGGACAGCCACATCTATGCTGGCATGCCCTTATAGGGTGTGATCTTCTGGAGTATATAATAAGGAGTGTCATTTGCTGGATTTGGTTTTGGGGCAGGAGGTGGAGGAGCTTTCCTCTTCTTAGATACTTTCTTTTTCTTAGGCTCATCATCTGAGTCCTCTTCATCATCATCCTCATCATCAGAATCTTGAGGAGAATCATATAAGGCATCAATGGCCTTTAGTACTGATTTATCACTTGGCTTTTCAGCATGAGTAGGAGCTGGAGGAGGAGCTGGAGAAGGAGCTGAAGTTGGAACAGAAGGGCTATACATAACAGTGCTTTCAGCCACTGTTTTATTTTCTTCTTCTATATCTGTCATGATCAGTGCATCAAGATCAGGCATGGGTGAATCATCCATAACAAAAACTGGAGCAGGAGGAGATGAGATAATGGAGGAAACAGCTCTGAGAGGAGATGGAATAGCTGGAACCTCTATAGCTGGAACCTCTGTTGTAATAAAACTAGCCTATAGTTGCTTGGCAACCTTGGGGCTTATGGGAGAGGTGTATGGGACTATATCCAAAGATGGCTTGATGCTGTCTGCTGGCAGATTATTCAAATAAGCTATATCAAAAATACTCAATAAATTTAATAGATCTATTGTGGGATTTATAATATAATCACCAGCGGTATCTATTTCAGCCAAAACAGGCTCATCCATCTCAGTATCTGATTCTATTAAGTCTATGATTGCAGAAGGATCTGGTATATCTTTAGAAGAGTTAGTCATAAAGGAATCAAACTTTGTTGTTGCTTCTGCTACTTCTTTTGCTGCTGCTGCTTCAAACTCTGCTGCTGCTGCTGTTACTAGAGCATCTTCATCATGAAGCATCTCCCCCTAACTAACTGCAGAGGGTCCTGGAGCCAGTCCCTCAGAAGAAGGGACAGGAGATAGAGCAGCAACTTGGGCAGATAGAGTTTGGATGGAAGCAGTGAGAGGAGATAGAGCTTTATTTAAAAGAATTTGAAGAGTGGGAGAGATGAATGCAAGTAAATCTTTAGCAATATCAGAGAAGTTTAAATCGAGAAATTCTAGAGCAGTGGAGGAGTAGGGATTGTGATGACCACAATTGGAGCAAACAGAAAATGCACTAGACATGTCTGTATGTTTGTAGTCAGGTGCAGAAGATGGAAGGTCTGTTTGGACTAGGAAAGGGAAGGGGACAGAGGGAGGAGCTAGTTGTATAGGGTGGAATTTGTGGTGTGGGGATGGGTTCTTGATGTAGGGATGATGGGGGAATCACGAGATTGAATGTGTGGGAGGAGATAAAGGTGTCAGGATCTGTGATAGTTAAGTGAGGTGGAAGGGGGGATTGAGGTGGGGATGGTTGTGGTTATTTGGAAGGAGAGGGTTGTCGGGATTCCTATATGGGGAAGAGGGAATTTCAGTGATATGTATTTGTGGAGAATTTGCAGAAGATGGAGCTGGAGTAGGAATATGAACTGGTTGTTGTGGTTGTTGTTGTTGTTGTTGAAGAGAAGGAATGTTGGAAGAGGAGGGAGCTGCTTCTGAGAGAGAGGGAGAGGCTATTACTGCCCTTGTGCTTTCAGAAGGCCTAGGAGGAAGAGGATGGAGCCTTGGAGGGCTTAGTGATGGTCCTCTCCCACTTGCCAAAGAGGGCACAGGTGAGCCTCTTGGAGGCATTGATGAATATGGTCGGGGAGACCAGTGATATAGCAGCCTTCTCCTTTAGGAAGATTCCCAGAATTTTTCCAAAACAGACCTCTTTCTTTGTATTCTTTTTCTTAATCAGATCAAACATGATCTGAGCCCAGTTCACCTACTTCTTGTTCACCACAGCACACATTACCAGGAATTGGTGCCTGGTTATGTAATCATGGGTAGTGTGCTTGCCCAGCAACACTTTCCCCACAATATCTGCTAGAAATTTGAACTCGGCAGACAGGTGTTTCTTCAGCAATTTATTTGGGGCTTCTCCAGTATACCCCATCATACTCAGCATCTACTCAGCATCACATCATATTCCTCAGTATCAACTTCTAACTCTTCTTTAATATTAGTTAATCCAAAAATTTCAGTTAGAACAGCGGGGGTGAGAGAAACTGCATTACCCGAGACTGTCCCTGTCATGGTGTTCTCATCGGTGGTGGAAGAAGTGTATACCCACTCTCTGATCTCAGTGCTAGCTATTTTGATCCTGGTGGACAGCAGATTATTCAACTGCTGTTCTTCAAGGAGTTGGAGGATGTCTAGGAAGATTGGGTCTGAATGTTGGAAGGAATCAAAATCGACATCAAATCCAGTGTCGAATTTCATTGCTGCGAGGGTACCTGCCGGAATCGTCATTAATTCACCTGCAAGAGAAAAATGATGATCAAGTGCAAGGGAACTGAAAGCGCGGGATGGAGGTCGAAGAAAACCTAGATATAAGGTTTTCCAGAATATGAATCGACAAACTCCGTTCCATGAAAAATAAAATAATTCTTCGATCTGAGGCCGACGAAATAATTTGGAGGTAAACAATTCGTCGAGCTCAGTCTGAAGATTTGAAGACATTTCATCGAGCTCTGTTTGACGAAAGTTTTCTGAAGCAGATTCGTCGATCTCCATTCGACAAAAATAGCTTCACTCACAGAGAGTTCGTCGATCTCCGTTCGACGAATATCTCAAGAACTTTTCCCAGTTCGTCGAGCTCCGTTTGACGAACTTTGAAGAATTCGTCGAGTGCAGACAGAAGTTAAGTCAAAGCTTCTCCATTGATCATGCCCAGCTGATTTATAAAGAACAAGTGATTCCTTTCATCCAAGGGTTTGGTGAAAATATCAGCTCTTTGTAAATCAGTGTAGATATAGATAAGTTTGATTTTGTTTTTTGTCTACACACTCTCTAATGAAATGATGCCTAATGTCTATATGCTTAGTCCTACTGTGATGGACTGGATTCTGTGCTATGGATATAACACTTATGTTATCACATAGTAGAGTTGAATTATTTAAGTTGAAACCATAGTCTAGGAGTTGGTTTTGAATCCACAACATCTGTGAACAGCAACTGCCAGCTGCAATATATTCTGCTTTAGTAGTTGATGTGGACACAGAATGATTGTTTCTTACAGAACCAAGACACTAGTCTCATACCAAGGAACTGGCAAGTTTCTGAGGTACTTTTCCTGTCTACCCTACATCCAGCAAAGTCAACATCGGAATATCAAGTTAAATCAAATTCTGACTCAGTAGTATACCAAAGGCCTAGACTATGACAACTCTTTATATATCTCAAAATTCTCTTTAGAAATATTAGGTGAGATTCTTTAGTGTTCACTTGGAACCTAGCACAAAGGCATGTGGCAAACATTATATCAGGTCTGCTAGTTGTAAGATATAATAGAGACCCAACAATGCCCCTATATAGTTTCTGATCAACTGGTTTCCCATGTTCATCAGTGTCTATTACAGCATTAGTAGCCATAGGTGTTTTCTTAGCTGAGTCATCAGCCATCCCAAACTTTTTAAGAAGCTCTTTAGCATATTTAGCCTGGGAGATGAAGATGCCATCAGGTAGCTGCTTCACTTGGAGACCAAGGAAGTAGGAGAGCTCACCCATGCTACTCATCTCAAACTTAGAATGCATGAGATCAGAAAACCTCTTGCATAGTTTAGAGTCAGTAGACCCAAATATGATGTCATCCACATAAATTTGTACTAATAAGATTTTATCCTTATGGTGCCTAGTGAATAATGTTTTATCTACTATGCCTCTAGTGAATTCATACTCTATCAGAAAGCTAGATAAGGTCTCATACTAAGCTCTTGGAGCTTGCTTTAGACCATAGAGGGCTTTATGCAATCTAAATACATAAGAAGGATGGGTTGGAGAGACAAAACCTGGAGGTTGTTCAACATAAATCTCTTCTTTTAGTACTCCATTTAGAAAGGCACTTTTCACATCCATCTGGTAGACTCTAAACTTCTTGTAGGCAGTATAGGCAAGGAAGATTCTGATTGCTTCTAACCTTGCAACTGGTGTAAAGGTTTGATCATAGTCTATGTCTTCTTATTGTGATATCCTTGAGCAACAAGCCTAGCCTTGTTCCTTACAATTGCACCATGGGCATCAAGCTTGTTTCTATATACCCATTTAATTCCAATGACTGGGTAGTCTTTGGGTCTTGGAACCAAATCTCAAACTCTACATCTCTCAAACTGGTTGAGTTCCTCTTGCATTGCAATGATCCAGTGGGGATCTTGCTCAGCATCTTTTATGGATTGAGGTTCAACTTGAGAGAGAAAACAGGTATGCATCACATCTTGGTTGAGTTAATGCCTTGTCTGTACACCTACTGTTATGTCTTCAATCACTTGGGATCTAGGGTGATCCCTTAGTGTGACAAGATCAATGGGTGGAGTTGGTTCAACAATAGCATTTGGATTTAATTCCTCTTGTGGAATTATGTTTGTTGTTGAATGAGGTTCTGCCTCTTCCAAAGATTCATCTTCATTGTCTTCAACAACTTGTGGAGGAGAGGGTGCTATAGCTTCTTATGGAAGGTTTAATTCACCCATTTTCTCACATAAGTGAGGTACCTGCAAAGTTTTACTGGTAGAAATCTCTTTCTCCTTATAAGACATGTTAGTTTCATCAAAGGTTACATGTATAGATTCTTCAATTTTCAAAGAGAATTTGTTAAATACCCTATAAGCTTTGCTTGTAACATCCCATTTCCAACCAGACCCCTAAGAGTGGTTTTGGCCATGACTAGGTCATGACAAAATCCTAGGAGGCTAAAAAGGGCCAAGTGATAGAAGACAAAGGTGAGAATCACCTTGGTCTGCCTATGGCACAACCTCATCACCAAACATAGGGATTGGCCTTAGGGATTCACCATGACTCCATGACCCCACCACAACATCACTAACCCATTAGAGGGTCCATTGGAGTCTTAAGGGTCCATTGGAGTCAACCCAAAGTGGCCATTTTGACCTAGGACTACCATAGGCCTAAATTGGGCAAGGTGCCCTAACAAAGGGGAGTTGGCCTCTAATGTTCCCAACCAACCTTCTCCAGGTCTTCCTATACCTAAAGTGAGGTCAATGGGTCACTAAGGACACATTGGGTGCATTCCTAGAGACCAAGTTGACCTAAGTCAACTCAAGCCCTAATCTGGTCAAAGTGCCCTTACCAAGGGTCAAGTGACCTCCAAGGTGCCCAGTCAACCCTACCCAACCCTACATAGACCTTAGGAGAGGCCAATGAGTTACCAAGGACCCCTTGGGGTCAACCCAAATGGTCATGTTGACCCAAGTCAACTCAAGCCCCAAAGTGGTCAAAGTGCCCTTACCAAGGGTCAAGTGACCTCCAAGGTGCCAAGTCAACCCTACCCAACCCTACATAGACCTTAGGGGAGGCCAATGGGTCACCAGGGACCCATTGGGGTCAACCCAAATGGTCATGTTGACCAAGGTCAACTCTACCATAAGGTAAAGTCAAATTAGCCCAAATAGGCTAACCCAAGCTCAAGCCCATTTCCCCCCATTTGGGCTAGCCTTGATATCATGTAAATGATGAATGAGTGGGCTACAAATAGGCTAGAGTGATGAAAAAATTCAGCCATGAGGTGCAGGAGAGAGAAAGCTCCAATTTCCCTTTAATGGAGGAGAGAGAAAATGGAGTAAACGTCATTCATGTCATGGGGAAGCCAAGGGCCATTCTTCTTTGCTTGGTTCATCTCCACTAACAGCCCTGAGAAGATCAGGAGGTTTTCCAGGCTCTTCTACTGGCTGGATGCACTGAACCACCAAGGCCGAGAGGTAGCTTTCAAGGCCATTAATCTCCATTGATGATCTAGCCTCTCCTCTCCCCATCTGTGGCTTTAAACACCTTCAGTGGGCCGAGAGGAGGATTTCTCAATCCTTACCTGAAGAAACCGAGCCTCCACATAGTGCAGTTGCAGAAACCGAGCGGCGCCGCCTTCAAAGATGGCTTCCCAGCGATCTTCTCGACTTCAGGCCGGCGGCAAGGTCCTCCTTCTCCCCTTATCTCATGGTTAGATAGTAGAAACGTCTAGGTTCAAGGTTCGGGCTCAATTGAGCCCGAACCAATTTCATATTTCCATGGTTTCGGGACGAGAATTAACTTGGTAGAACTGCCAGAATATGCCTCTCTGGCAGCTGTGCCGCCGCCTGGCGACAGCCACCACCTCAACGGAGTTGATGGTGGCGGTGGCCGTCCGGGGCAGGGGCTGGATCGCCGGCGACAGCGCTTGGAAAGAGCTCCAGGCAGGATGAATCCAAGCCGTCGGCTGGAGCTATACGATGACGGGATGCCATCCACTGTGCGCCAAGATTCGTGCTAGGATGATATAAAACCAAAGGATATAAATTTCTTATTATTTAATTATGTCACACTCTTTGGTACTTAATGGTTTTAATTTTTAAAAATACCTAGGTGTTGTTTCATAAAACGTGTCAACATAGCAAATGTATCCCTTGATGTCTAGTTTAATTTAAATATATTTCACTCAATTTGGAGTCCTGGTTAGGCCACAGCACTAATTTTGGTGGGACCTATACCTAGGACTATCTGAGATTCAAATGGATGCCCACCCTTCATCCTTTATCCAAATGATCTGAAATTTGGTCAGGGAGTCTATGCTAGCAATACCTAGGGCTTTTCCAAAAATGGGAATTTTTGGAGAAACGTTTTCTATAGTTTTTAGAAAAATTTAATAATCAATGAATAAATTAATTAGGTGTCCTAAACATCTGAAAATCCCCCCAAATTGGGGTGGGTGGTCTTAGAGAGCATGTTAGTGCTCTGATAAAATTTTCATCTCATTTGGAGATGTTTTGGTTAGGTATTGATCCAACCCTAGGTTGACCCCTTTTAGGGTTAACTAGGTCAAGCACCCCCTTTGGGTTTTGAGTGGTCAAATCACCTCAACAGAGGCTGATATTTTGGCCACTGACTCTGTATAGTATGACTCACCCTCCAATGGAATTTGAGGTGGTTAAGAGTAGGGTAGCCCTAGAGCCCTAGGGTAGGTCCCTTAATGGGGATTTTTAGGGTTTGAAGGTCATGGAGTCAAGTGACCTTGGAATGACATGAAAATTTGTGAAGAGGACCATAGGATTAGTATAGTCCTCTGGTTAAAAGTTTAGGGAATTTGGAAGCCTTAAACCCCCTCAAAACTGTAACCGTAGCTTAGGGCACAAACCTTGAAGTGAAGGAAAATGTCACTAAAACTCATTGAAAGGTGATGATATTTGAGTTGAGTAGTTTTTAAAGATAGTACAATCTCTGGAGATTTTATTATGAATTTAGGATTATTATTTTGGATATTTCATTAACAATTTGGTAATTTGTATTATTTACTTAGAAATTTATTATGAAGAAACTACTTGCTAGAAATTGATGAATTTTAGTCAGAGGACTGTTTAATATGTTTTAAAGCTCTGTGAATTTTTATGAAATTTTTGGAATTATAATTCTAAGGGTTGCTTCATTAAGTATTGTTTCCCATGAAAACTTAATTAAATTTATTTTGGAGTCTAGTCAGCCTGAAAAATTATGATTTTTGCACAATGACCCTCTCTGTACCATATTAAGATTCTGTAATTTTTATATAATTTTCTGATGAATAACATTGGTATTTCCTTCTTTACATATGATTAAGGGAATTATTTTGGATAAATTAATTAGAGGTCAAATATTCTATGACAAATTATAGAAATTAGTATCTAGTAATATATATTTGTTATTTAGTGATCAAAATTTTTGGGAGGCCATTACATGAGTGGATCATATAGTTCATGTTCAAAATTACCATGACTAAACATTTGGGAAAATTCAATAAATATCAAATTAATTAGAAAAATTATGAATCTCTGATTTTAGAGTAAATTTGTTATGATAGACCTCTGTTAAATTTTATAGAAGATTTGGAAGAAAATCTGGAGTACCTCCTTAATACATCTCATATAGTATAGGGTGGTCTGCATATAGTAACTGCGGAAACTGAACTAGAGTGGGTAATGAATTTTTAAGAGTTGAATCCTCAGTAGGTTGCTGGTTTGGGTAAATAAATTAGTTCATCATTGGAAGACAGGAT
The DNA here is from genome assembly GCA_039583875.1 of Platanthera guangdongensis. NCBI lineage: Eukaryota > Viridiplantae > Streptophyta > Magnoliopsida > Asparagales > Orchidaceae > Platanthera > Platanthera guangdongensis. The sequence goes on along the minus strand of CM077150.1, from coordinate 239,934,826 downwards.
TAGTAGAGTGAGAGGTTGACTAGTGATAGGTGGTGTTCGGGATCGGCGAAAGATCGTCCTTCCCGTAGGGAGCAAGTGTTTAATGCACTAGGGCTAGATTCAGTAAAATTAATTAAGGTTTGGGAAATCGGGTAGCAACCAATAATAGTAAGTGCCTTGCGAAAGGGAGATTTGGGGGTAATCCCATCGTAGTTCCTAGTGCCTTCGAAAGCCCTTCGCGGGGTATACCTTGGGCAGTCCTAGGCTAACGTAAACTGTAGGTGTGATAGATCTTAAGAGCAACTAGAATTATTAGGGGTTCACCTTCACACACCCCGGTGTCACGGGAAGTTAGTTTGACTAGGATGTCCCAGCGGTAGGCTCGGTGGTTGTGGAAATGGGTAGGATGGCCCGGCGAGCTTTGGCTCGGTTGATGTTTGTGACGGACAGGATGGTCCGGGGAGCTTTGGATCGGTGCTGATACATAAGGTTGTATGTGAATAAAGTAAAGGTGGTGGTTCTTCGGTATTGGAGTGTCGATGCACCGACGCCAATACGTTGACTCGGCAAGTGTGTCTAGCACTTCGCTAACAGAAGTCCGGTGCGCCAGCCGGCAAGAGTATGCAGGAATCCACTTAGTGCACCAGCATTGAGGCGTACGATAGGTCTGGCCGGTAGTGCTTTACTGTTTTAGAGGTGGGCGAGGCCCAACCCACCGCTTCTGTCTGCCACTACGGAGGTATCCTGGGAGGTTCGGCTCCAGAAAGGGGGAACTAAAGGTCTGTGTCCACAGAATCAGGTGGGTGAGTTGCACTTGCATGATCGCATCATAGCCCACTTGCATGTCATAGCATAATAATAGCATAAAACCCCTGTCACATATTGTATAAGTGGTATGAGACGCTTATACAATAGGCCCTGCAAAACGACCCCTTGGTCTATAGGCTTGTGTGGGCAAGTTTATAAATTAAGCTTAAATTCTTTATATATATATTGTTGTTAATAACCGACACCCCAACATATAAATTGGTATGAGACTCTTTATACGATGGGAGCCCTGTAGAAGATCCCTTGCTTATATGTTTCCGTATAAGTTAAGGTTACTTTTCATACTTTACTCTACTGCTACATGTACTATAAAATTGCTAGTATAGGTCCGATGCGATCTGTTTCTTGATTACTCTCCGCCTTCAAGTCCTCCCCTTTCTTCCTCTCCGCTTGGTGCCTAGGGGCCATGGGGGAAGGGGTGGGGGATGATAGGACTTAGTCTTATAGACTAACGGTTTTTGAACCACATCATTTTAGGGGACCATGGAGCCCAGCATGGAGGAGCAGCCCCGTAGGTCGGCACGCTTGGAGATGGGGCAGTCTAGAACTGGAGATCAGATGGCGGGGACTGTGAGACCATGACCTTAGTAGTGTTTTATTTTGCTTCCGCTTGAGTGACTATATAGTGAGGATTTGGTGTATCAGGCTTAACCCTTATTTTCAGTACATTTATATTTTGTGGACTCTCCCTTCGTGGACATAATTATTACTCTGATGTGATTTTATTGTGGGATTTTGGTTAGATTTTTTACCTCACTTGTGTTTACTCTACTTTTGTTGCTTTTCTGTGATCGAATCGGCCGGTAGAATCGGCGTTTTGCGGTGATGACCCTTCAGGGCGTGAAGGTGTCACCACAAAGCGGGGGTTCTGGTCCTAAGACCCCGGTGTTTAAAAAAAATAGGGGGGTCTTACAAGTGGTATCAGATCAAACCTCAATCGAAAAGTAACAGTCCATAACCCCTGGGTCAACCCCGCGCGAGTTTAGTTTGGTTACAAACTAAGCAGCGAAAGCAGTGGTGTGCCCTTATGGGGGATCACATGGAAATTGTCCACTTTTTATTAGGTATTGAGTCGATTACCTACTAATGTAGTTTGTTTTGCAGCCCCCAGCTCAGCCCACTCCACAAGGCGGAGCCCAGCAGACTCCGGACATTGCACCACCTCCCCCAATCCCCACTCTATTCCTACAGTCAGAGATGGGACAGACTCTGACAGCCATATTGGAAGCTTTTAGGGCTCAACAGGTTCCCTCTCCGTGTCCAAACCCGGGGGTCAACTGGCTAAGCATTTTCTCAGGACTTGCTCCCCCATCCTACTTGGGGACTGAGTCGGTCATTCGGACAGAGGAGTGGCTGGACATTATGTATGAGATGCTGACCGGGATCCGGTGCCCGTGGGAGGAGAGAGTGCCCTTGGTTGTCTCTTGCTTGGAGTCCCATGCAAGAGATGGTGGAAGACTTCACTGGATACGACGTTTGCTGACAGGGAGGTTACAGAGATTGCTTGGGAGGAGTTCAGGGGTGCGCTGTTGGAACACTTTGTTCCACAGTCGGCCAGGGACGAGCTGGAGGATAGATTTTTGCAGTTGAGACAGGGGAACAAGGCGGTGGTGGAGTACCACCGAGAGTTCAACCATCTAGCCCGGTTTGCGGACTCTTATCAGTTAGACGAGGCAGGATATACCAAAAGGTTCTACAAGGGCCTACGAGAGTAGCTGAGGGAGACTCTACTGTTTGTATCCGACGGGCCCATTTCCCGGATACTAGAGATGGTAAAAAGGATAGAGGCTGATTGGCAAGCTACTCGGGGCCGGAAACGGCCAACGGAGGATCAGGGTCGAGGAGCAAGGAACGATCAGAGACGAGCCCGTATCACGGAACGGAGGAGGGTCGAGGACCAGCCTCATCAGGAGGCAAAACAGGAGACAATGGAGCCAGTGGTGGCTCCACCACCTATTCAGACACGGGAGGGACAAAGACCCGGGGGAATGGCATATCCCCTGCCAGAATGCTTCAATTGTCATCAGGTGGGGCACATCAGGAGGAACTGCCCCATGAGGGGGGCACCCCCACCAGCACCACCGGCTGCCCAGCCAGCGCAATATCTTGGAGGCCGAGGTCATGGCCGAGGACGTGGATACCAGGGTGGGGATCGTAGACAAGAAAGGGAGCAGGTGTACGCTTTGGACCTGGCGCAGCCTCGGAACCCAGAGCAGGTCATAGCAGGTATAGTCTTCATCAGCGGCAAGCCCGCCTATACACTGTTCGAAACGGGTGCTTCGCACTCGTTCATGTCGGAAGCCCTCGTGGAAGGGATGGAAGGAGTGGAGCGGCTCACAGGCCTGATGAGGAGGGTGCGTCTACCCGACGGATCGGAGCTATTCACCTCTGCCCACTACAACATGGAGGCAGAGATTGGCGGAAAGTCATTCGAAGTATCGGCAACAATCCTAAGGATACCAGACTTCGAGCTGATCCTGGGCATGACATGGTTGCACTGGAACCATGCCCAGATTGATTGCCAACTAAAGAGGATCACCGTGAGGCACGGGGACTCTGTCATTATCATCGAAGGTATAAGACCTGCCTCTCGTATAATCTTATCTTCAGTACGGGCCGTTAAGGCCCATCTGCAGGGAGAGGAGGTTTATCAGATTCTATTTGAGATGGCGGAGGCCAAGGAGTCTGTGACAGACATCCCGGTGGTGCGAGATTTTGCTGACGTCTTTCCAGAGAAACTGTCAGGACTACCTCCGCACCGAGAGCAGGACTTCCAAATACAGCTTGTGCCGGGGGCCAAGCCAGCATCTAGGGCCCCTTACCGGATGGCCCCGAAAGAGTTGACAGAGTTCCGAAGTCAGTTACAGGAACTAGTAGAGGCAGGGTTTGTCCGGCCAAGCTCTTCACCGTAGGGAGCCCCGGTGCTATTCGTCAAGAAGAAGGACGGAAGTCTCCGCTTGTGTATTGATTATCGAGCGCTGAACAGACTGACGGTCCGGAATACATACCCGCTGCCACGGATTGACGAGTTGTTCGATCAACTGGAAGGAGCGCATTTCTTCTCGAAACTTGACTTGAGGTCAGGTTATTACCAGCTACGGATTCGAGAGGAGGACATTCCGAAGACCGCCTTCAGTAGTAGGTACGGACTGTTTGAGTTTACAGTGATGTCATTCGGGCTCACAAATGCACCGTCAGCATTTACAAGCCTCATGAACAGGGTATTCGAGGAGTATTTGGATGTATTTGTCATCGTATTTATTGACGACATCCTCATCTACTCAAGGACGGAGGTGGAGCATACACGATACATGACTTTGACTCTAGAGAGGCTACGGGAACACCAGTTGTATGTGAAGTTCAGCAAATGCCTGTTTTGGCTAAAGGAGGTGGTCTTCTTAGGTCATAACATCAGCGGTGCTGGGTTGGCAGTCGACCCGGCCAAGATTCGGGCAGTTCAGGATTGGCCACCGTTGAAGACAGCCACTGATGTACGGAGCTTCCTGGGACTTGACGGATATTACCGGAAGTTTGTCTAAGGATTCTCCCGGGTTGCACTCCCTCTTACATCCCTGACGAAGAAGGAATCCCCTTTCATTTGGACGTCACAGTGCGAGGCGGCCTTTGTGGAGTTGAAAGGTCGGCTTACCTCGGCTCCCATTCTCGCTCTTCCGTCGGGAAGGGATTCCAGGTGTACACGGATGCCTCCTACCAGGGGATGTGATGTAGTGACCCAGAGCCGACCCGCTCTATCGACCAAGCCTCGCACCTGGCCTAGCCAGAGGCCCACATCTGGCGGCCCACTGTCGGGCCCACCAAGGCGTCACACCATGGCGTCCCTTTTATCAGGCCCGCGGGCCCGCGACTCAGTTGGTTGATGAGAGCTTGCCTGAAAGCTCTTTATCGAGGAGGTCAGGGGATCGAAACCTGGCCTCAACAACCTATTGTGCGCCTGTGGTTAGGCCCGGAGATGGGTTGGGGTGTACGGCCCGCGGGCCTGATAAAATGGACGCTATGGTGTGACGCCATGGTGGGCCCGACAGTGGGCCGCCAGATGTGGGCCTCTGGCTAGGCCAGATGCGTGGCCTGGTCGACATAGCGGGTCGGCTCTGGGTCACTACATCAAAAAAGTGCACTTTTTTGATGCAGTGACCCAGAGCCGACCCGCTATGTCGACCAGGCCACGCACCTGGCCTAGCCAGAGGCCCACGTCTGGCGGCCCACTGCCTGGCCTACCATGGCATCACACCATAGCGTCCATTTTAACAGGCCCGTGGGCCGTACACCCCAACCCATCTTCGGGCCCAACCACAGGCGCACGGTAGGTTGTTGAGGCCAGGTTTTGATCCCCTGACCTCCGTGATAAAGAGCTTTCAGGCAAGCTCTCATCAACCAACTGAGCCGCGGCTCAGTTTGTTGATGAGAGCTTGCCTGAAAGCTCTTTATCAAGGAGGTTAGGGAATTGAAACCAGGGCTCAACAACCTACCGTGCGCCTGTGGTTGGGCCCGGAGATGGGTTGGGGTGTACGGCCCGCGGGCCTGATAAAAGGGATGCTATGGTGTGACGCCATGGTGGGCCCGGCAGTGGGCCGCCAGACGTGGGCCTCTGGCTAGGCTAGTGCGAGGCCTGGTCGACAGAGCGGGTCGGCTCTGGGTCACTGCATCAGGATGGGTACCGTTCTGATGCAGAACGGGCACGTAATAGCTTACGCCTCCTGACAGCTGAAGATACATGAGAAGAACTATCTGGTGCATGATCTAGAGATGGTTGCAGTGATCTTTGCTCTGAATATTTGGCGACACTACCTCTACGGGGTTCACTGTGACATCTTCTCAGATCACAAGAATTTGAAATACGTGGACACACAGAAGGAACTCAACATCAGACAGAGATATTGGGTGGAGTTCCTGTCGGATTACCAGTACACCATGCACTACCATCCTGGGAAGGCGAACGTGGTGGCAGATGCTCTGAGCCGGAGAGGAGATACCTCAGGGAAGGGACCACAACAGATGTCCATGGAGCTAGTCCGGTCTTTCAGAGATATGCAGATATCCCTAGTGTACGAGAATGATCCAGAGCTGTACATGGAGTATCTAGCATCGATGCTTGCCATAGATGATATTCAGGACCGCATTCGGGACGGACAGAAGACAGATGCATGGGCAGAGCCGATATTCCAAGTCTTGGAGGAGGGTTCGACGAGAGATTATTCACTGAGAGATGGATTGCTATATTTCAGAGGCAGGGTCTACATACCCACAGGATGTCAGATTTGGGAGGACATCATGGCGGAAGCACATTGTAGCAGATATTCTATACACCCGGGGATCACCAAGATGACGGCAGACTTGAAGAAGACGATGTTCTAGCCGGGGATGAAGAAGGACATTACATACTTAGTGACACATTGCGAGGCATGCCAGCTAGTGAAGGCGGAGTGCAGAAACCCCGCAGTATTACTACAGCCACTTCCGGTGCCGGAGTGGAAATTTGAGGACATCGCGACGGATTTCATTCATGGCCTTCCCCAATCACGGACGGGAAACGATTTGATTTGGGTCATCATCAATCGGCTGATGAAGGTGGCCAGATTCATTCCAATCAGAAAAGATGACTTGGTTGGGGTACTAGTGCGGATATTCGTAGAGCAGTTCATTCGTTACCATGGGATGCCCAAGACGATCGTGTCAGATCGGGATGGTCGGTTCACATCCAGGGAGTGGAGATCAGTTCAGGCTTACTTAGGCACGCGACTGACCTTCAGCACAGCATTCAATCCCCAGACAGATGGGCAGACGGAACGCACCAACCGGACATTGGAGGACCTCTTAAGGCTATGCATTCTGGATCGAAACGAACCTTGGGAGAAGCTTTTACCATTGGTTGAGTTCTCCTATAACAACAGCTACCAGTCCAGCATAGGGATGACTCCTTATGAAACCTTGTACGGAAGGAGATGTAGGACTCCACTTTCATGGATTCAGGACGAGGATCCGAAGGCGTTGGGATCGGATTTTGTCGAAGACACCGAAGCTCAGGTGAAACTAATACGGGACAGAATGCTGGAAGTGCAGAGCCGATAGGCTAAGTATTACGATGTCCGACACCGTCAGGTAGAGTTTCAGGTGGGAGACCGGGTTTTCTTGAAGATCCTGCCCATGCACGAAGTTTCACGGGTGCGTGGTCGGAAGAAGAAGCTCAGCCCTAGGTATATGGGCCCTTACAGGATCCTAGAGCGGATCGGGCCCCTAGCTTACAGGCTGGAGTTGCCACCGGAACTGATAGGTTTACACGACGTGTTCCATATTTCCTCATTTAGGAGGGCTCTACTACGCCCAGAGCAGCAAATTTCGACCACAGATTGACCGGTAGCTTCAGACCAGTCAGTTCACTTAGAACCGGTTCGGATCGATGACAGAGGAGTACGGATCTTGCGTCGCAAGAAGGTTCCGTTAGTCAAAGTTCTGTGGTGAAACCATGGCCAGGAGGAGCATACCTGGCAACCACAGGACCTGATGCGACAAAATTATCTAGAGCTGTTCAGTCAGGTATACCTCACAACCTCTCAAGATGTTCAATTTACTTTCCTGTTTTAAACTAGTAGGGTTGCTCTAGGAAGAGTAGAGGCTAATCTTTTGTTTATTGGGATCTTGGCTTTACCAATAGGGCAAATTCGTCATAGATTTAGGTTTCCCTTTAAACCCCACTTAGCAAACATGGCGTCGAGATGTAATCTTTCACTTCTTATGGGATGTTACAAGTTTCCTTTTCTTCGATAAAAATTCCCGTAGGCTTAACCTTGATTTCGGATACGAAATCTTTGTTTTGTTTATTGGGATTTGTAACATCCCATTTCCAACTAAACCCCTAAGAGTGGATTTGGTCATGACTAGGTCATGACAAAACCCTAGGAAGCTAAAAAGGGCCAAGTGATAGAAGGCCAAGGTGAGAATCACCTTGGTCTGCCTATGGCACAACCTCATCACAAAACCTAGGGATTGGCCTTAGGGCTTCACCATGACTCCATGACCCCACCACAACATCAAGAGCCTTATTGGTCCATTGGAGTCAACCCAAAGTGGCCAATTTGACCTAGGACTACCATAGGCCTAAATTGGGCAAGGTGCCCTAACAAAGGGGAGTTGTCCTCTAATGTGCCCAACCAACCTTGTCCAGGTCTTCCTAGACCTAAAGTGAGGTCAATGGGTCACTAAGGACACATTGGGTGCAGTCCTAGAGACCAATTTGACCCAAGTCAACTCAAGCCCCTAATCTGGTCAAAGTGCCCTTACCAAGGGTCAAGTGACCTCCAAGGTGCCCAGTCAACCCTACCCAACCCTACATAGACATTAGGGGAGGTCAATGAGTTACCAAGGACCCCTTGGGGTCAACCCAAATGGTCATGTCGACCCAAGTCAACTCAAGCCCCAAAGTGGTCAAAGTGCCCTTACCAAGGGTCAAGTGACCTCCAAGGTGCCAAGTCAACCCTACCCAACCCTACATTGACCTTAGGGGAGGCCAATGGGTCACCAGGTACCTATTGGGGTCAACCCAAATGGTCATGTTAACCAAGGTCAACTCTACCTTAAGGTTAAGTCAAATTAGCCCAAATAGGCTAACCCAAGCTTAAGCCCATTTCCCCACATTTGGGCTAGCCTTGATATCATGGAAATGATGAATGAGTGGGCTACAAATAGGCTAGAGTGATGAATAAATTCGGCCATGAGGTGTAGGAGAGAGAAAGCTCCAATTTCCCTTTAATGGAGGAGAGAGAGAAATGGAGTGAAGGCCATTCATGTCATGGGGAAGCCAAGGGCCATTGTTCTTTGCTTGGTTCATCTCCCATAACAGCCCTGAGAAGATCAGGAGGATTTCCAGGCCCTTCCACTGGCTAGATGCACTGAACCACCAAGGCCGAGAGGTAGCTTTCAAGGCCATTAATGGCCATTGATGATCCAGCCTCTCCTCTCCCCATTTGAGGCTTTAAACACCTTCAGTGGGCCGAGAGGAGGATTTCTCAATCCTTACCTGAAGAAACTGAGCCTCCCCACAGTACAGTTGCAGAAACCGAGGGGCGCCGCCTTCAAAGATGGCTTCCCGGCGATCTTATCGACTTCAGGCCGCCGGCAAGGTCCTCCTCCTCCCCTTATCTCATGGTTAGACCGTAGCAACGTCTAGGTTCAAGGTTCGGGCTCAATTGAGCCCGAACCAATTTCGTATTTCCATGATTTTGGGCCGAGAATTAACTTGGTAGAACCGTCAGAATATGCCTCTCCGACGGCTGTGCCGCCGCCTGGCGACTGCCACCACCTCAACGGAGGTGATGGTGGCGGTGGCCGGCCGGGGCAGGGGCTGGATCGCCGGCGGTAGTGCTTGAAAAGAGCTCTAGGAGGGATGAATCCAGGCCATCGGTTGCAGCTAGACGATGACGGGATGCCATCCACTGTGCGCCAAGATTCGTGCTGGGATGATATAAAACCATAGGATATAAATTTCTTAGTATTTAATTATGTCACACTCTTTGGTATTTAATGGTTTTAATTTTTAGAAATACCTAGGTGATGTTTCATAAAGAGTGGTCAACATAGCAAATGTATCCCCTGATGTCTAGTTTAATTTAAAATTGATTTCACTCAATTTGGAGTCTTGGTTAAACCACAGCACCCATTTTGGTGGGACCTATACCTAGGACTATCCTAAGATTCAAATGGATGCTCACCCTTCATCCTTTGTCCAAATGATCTGAGATTTGGGCAGAGAGTCTACCCTAACTATACCTAGGGCCTGTCCAAAAATGGGAATTTTTGGAGAAAATTTGTCTATAGTTTTTAAAAAAATTTAATAATCTATGAATAAATTAATTAGGTATCCTAAACATCTGAAAATCCCCCCAAATTGGGGTGGGTGGTCTTAGAGAGCATTTAGGGCTCTGGTAAAATTTTCATCTCATTTGGAGATGTTTTGGTTAGGTATTGATCCAATCCTAGGTTGACCCCTTTTAGGGTTAACTAGGTCAAGCACCCTCTTTGGGTTTTGAGTGGTCAAATCACCTCAACAGAGGCTCTCTATAGTATGACTCACCCTCCAATGGAATTTGGGGTGGTTAAGAGTAGGGTAGCCCTAGATCCCTAGGGTAGGTCCCTTAATTGGGATTTTTAGGGTTTGAAGGTCATGGGGTCAAATGACCTTGGAATGACTTGAAAATTTGTGGAGAGGACCATAGGATTAGTATATTCCTCTGGTTAAAAGTTTAGGGAATTTGGAAGCCTTAAACCCCCTCAAAACCTTAACCCTATCTTAGGGCATAAACTTTGAAGTGAAGGAAATGTCACTAAAACTCATAGAAAGGTGATGAGATTTAGGTTGAGTAGTTTTCAAAGATAGTACAAGCTCTGGAGATTTTATTATGAATTTAGGATTATTATTTTGGATAGTTCATTAACTATTTGGTAATTTGTATTATTTACTTAGAAATTTATTATGAAGTAACAACTTGCTGGAAATTGATGAATTGTAGTCAGAGGACTTTTTATTATGTTTTCAAGCTCTGTGAAGTTTTATGAAATTTTTGGAAGAATAATTCTAAGGGTTGCTTCATTAAGTATTGTTTCCCATGAAAACTTAATTAAATTTATTTTGGAGTCTAGCAAGACTGAAAAATTATGATTTTTGCACAATGACCCTCTCTGTACCATATTAAGATTCTGTAATTTTTATATAATTTTCAGATGAATAACTTTGGTACTTCCTTCTTTACATATGATTAAGGAAATTATTTTGGATAAATTAATTAGAGGTCAAATATTCTCTAACAAATTGTGGAAATTAGTATCTAGTAATATATCTCTGTTATTTAGTGATCAAAATTTTTGGGTGGTCATTACTTGAGTGGATCATATAGTTCATGTTCAAAATTGCCCATGGACAAACATTTGGGAAAATTCAATAAATATCAAATTAATTATAAAAATTATGAATCTCTGATTTTAGACTAAATTTGTTATGATAGACCTCTGGTAAATTTTATAGGAGATTTGGAAGACAATCCGGAGTACCTCCTTAATACATCTCAATAGTATATGGTGGTCTGCATATAGTAACTGCGAAAACTGAACTACAGTGGGTAATGAATTTTGAAGAGTTGAATCCTCAGTAGGTTGCTGATTTGAGTAAATAAAGGAGTTCATCATTGGAAGACAGGATTAGTAGAGTGAGAGGTTGACTAGTGATAGGTGGTGCTCGGGATCGGCGAAAGATCGTCCTTCCCGTAGGGAGGAAGTGTTTATTGCACTAGGGCTAGATTCAGTAAAATTAATTAAGGGTTGGGAAATCGGGTAGCAACCAATAATAGTAAGTGCCTTGCGAAAGGGAGCTTTGGGCGTAATCCTATCGTAGTTCCTAGTGCCTTCGAGAGCCCTTCTCGGGGTATACCTTGGGCAGTCTTGGGCAAACGTAAACTATAGGTGTGATAGATCTTAAGAGCAACTAGAATAATTAGGGGTTCACCTTCACACACCCCGGTGTCACAGGAAGTTAGTTTGACTAGGATGTCTGAGCGGTAGGCTCAGTGGTTATGGAAACAGGCAGGATGGCCCGGTGAACTTTGGCTCGGTTGATGTTTGTGACGGACGGGATGGTCCGGGGAGCTTTGGCTCAGTGCTGATACATAAGGTTGCATGTGCATAAAGTAAAGGTGGTGGGTCTTCGGTATTGGAGTGTCGATGCACCGACGCCAATACGTTGAATCGGTAAGTGTGGCTAGCACTTCGCCAACAGAAGTCCGGTGCGCCAGCCAGCAAGAGTACGCAGGAGTCCGCTTAGTGCACCAGTGTTGAGGCGTACGATAGGTCTGACCGGTAGTGCTTTACTGGTTTAGAGGTGGGCGAGGCCCAACCCACCGCTTCCGTCTGCCACTACGGAGGTATCCTGGGAGGTTCGGCTCCAGAAAGGGGGAACTAAAGGTCTGTGTGCACAGAATCAGGTGGGTGAGTTGCACTTGCATGATCGCATCATAACCCACTTGCATGTCATAGCATAATCATAGCATAAAACCCTTGTCACCTATTATATAAGTGATATGGGACGCTTATACAATAGGCCCTGCAAAACGACCCCTTGGTCTATAGGCTTGTGTGGGCAAGTTTATAAATTAAGGTTAAATTCTTTATATATATATATTGTTGTTAATAACCGACACCCCAACGTATAAATTTGTATGAGACTCTTTATACGATGGTAGCCCTGTAGAAGATCCCTTGCTTATATGTTTCCGTATAAGTTAAGGTTACTTTTCATACTTTACTCTACTACCACATGTACTATAAAATTGCTAGTATAGGTCCGCTGCGATCTGTTTCTTGATTACTCTCCACCTTCAAGTCCTCCCCTTTCTTCCTCTCCGCTTGGTGCCTAGGTGTCATAGGGGAAGGGGTGGGGGATGATAGAACTTAGTCTTATAAACTAACGATTTTCGAACCACATCATTTTAAGGGACCATGGAGCCCAGCATGGAGGAGCAGCCCCGCAGGTCGGCATGCTTGGAGATGGGGCAGTCTAGCACCGGAGTTCAGACGGCTGGGACTATGAGACCTTGACCTTAGTAGTGTTTTATTTTTCTTCCGCTTGAGTGACTATGTAGTGGTGATTTGGTGTATCGGGCTTAAGCCCTTATTTTCAATACATTTATATTTTGTGGACTCTCCCTTCGTGGAGATAATTATTACTCTGATGTGATTTTATTGTGGACTTTTGGTTAGAGTTTTTACCTCACTTGTGTTAACTCTGCTTTTGTTGCTTTTCTGTGATCGAATCGGCCGGTAGAATCGGCATTTCGCGGTGATGACGCTTCAGGGAATGAAGGTGTCACCGCAAAGCGGCGGTTCTGGGCCTAAGACCCCGGTGTTTAAAAAAAATAGAGGGGTCTTACAAGTGGTATCAGAGCAAACCTCGATCGAAATGTAACAGTACACAATCCCTGGGTCACCCCCGCGCGAGTTTAGTTTGGTTACAAACTAAGCAGCGGAAGCAGTGGTGTGCCCTTATGGGGGATCACATGGAAATTGTCCACTTTTTATTAGGTATTGAGTCGATTACCTACTAATGTAGTTTGTTTTGCAACCCCCAGCTCAGCCCACTCCACAAGGCAGAGCCTAGCAGACTCCGGACGTTGCACCACCTCCCCCGATCCCCACTCCATTCCTACAGTCAGAGATGGGACAGACTCTGACAGCCATCTTGGAAGCTTTTAGGGCTCAACAGGTTCCGGCTCTGCAGCCAAACCCGGGGGCCAACTGGCTGAGCATTTTCCGAGGACTTGCTCCCCCATCGTACTTGGGGACTGAGTCGGCCGTTCGGACAAAGGAGTGGTTGGACATTATGTATAAGATGCTGACCGAGATCCGGTGCCCGTGGGAGGAGAGAGTGCCCTTGGTTGTCTCTTGCTTGCAGTCCCATGCCAAGAGATGGTGGAAGACTTCGCTGGATACGACGTTTGCTGACAGGGAGGTTACGGAGATTGCTTGGGAGGAGTTCAGGGGCGCGCTGTTGGAACACTTTGTTCCACAGTCGGCCAGGGACGAGTTGGAGGATAGATTTTTGCAGTTGAGACAGGGGAACAAGACGGTGGTGGAGTACCACCGAGAGTTCAACCATCTAGCCCGGTTTGTCGACTCTTATCAGTTAGACGAGGCAGGATATACCAAAAGGTTCTACAAGGGCCTGCTAGAGTAGCTGAGGGAGTCTCTACTGTTTGTATCTGACGGGCCCATTTCCCGGATACTAGAGATGGCAAAAAGGATAGAGGCTGATTGGCAATCTACTAGGGGCCGGAAACGGCCAACGGAGGATCAGGGTCAAGGAGCAAGGAACGATCAGAGACGAGCCTGTATCGCGGAAGGGAGGAGGGTCGAGCACCAGCCTCGTCAGGAGGCAAGACAGGAGATAAGGGAGCCAGTGGTGGTGGCACCACCACCTCTTCAGACATGGGAGGGACAGAGACCCTAGGGAATGGCATATCCCCCGCCAGAATGCTTCAATTGTCATCAGGTGGGGCACATCAGGAGGAACTGCTCGATGAGGGGGGCACTCCCACCAGCACCACCGGCTGCCCAGCCAGCGCAATATCTTGGAGGCCGAGGTCGTGGCTGAGGACGTCGATACCAGGGTGGGGATCGTAGACAAGAAAGGGAGCAGGTGTATGCTTTGGACCTGGTGCAGCCTCGGAACCCAGAGTAGGTCATAGAAGGTATAGTCTTCATCAGCGCCAAGCCCGCTTATACACTATTAGACAGGGTGCTTCGCACTCGTTCGTGTCGGAATCCTTCGTGGAAGGGATAGAAGGAGTGGAGCAGTTCACAGGCCTGATGAGGAAGGTGCGTCTACCCGACGGCTCGGAGCTATTCACCTCTGCCCACTGCAACATGGAGGCGGAGATTGGCGGAAAGTCATTCGAAGTATCGGCAACGATCCTAAGGATTCCAGTCTTCGAGCTGATCCTGGGCATGACATGGTTGCACTGGAACCATGCCCAGATTGATTGCCAAGCAAAGAGGATCACCGTGAGGCACAGGGACTCTATCATTATCATCGAAGGTATAAGACCTGCCTCTTGTATACTCTTATCTTTAGTACAGGCCGTTAAGGCCCATCTGCAGGGAGATGAGGTTTATCAGATTCTATTTGAGATGGCGGAGGCCAAGGAGTCTGTGACAGACATCCCGGTGGTGCGAGATTTTGCTGACGTCTTTCCAGAAAAACTGCCAGGACTACCTCCGTACTGAGAGTAGGACTTCCAGATACAGCTTGTGCCGGGGGCCAAGCCAGCATCTAGGGCCCCTTACTGGATGGCCCCGAAAGAGTTGACAGAGTTCCGAAGTCAGTTGCAGTAACTAGTAGAGGCAGGGTTTGTCCGGCCAAGCTCTTCACCGTAGGGAGCCCCGGTGCTATTCGTCAAGAAGAAGGACGGAAGTCTCCGCTTGTGTATTGATTATCGACCGCTGAACAGACTGACAGTCCGGAATACATACCCGCTGCCACGGATTGACGAGTTGTTTGATCAAATGGAAGGAGTGTATTACTTCTTGAAACTTGACTTGAGGTCAGGTTATTACCAGCTACGAATTCGAGAGGAGGACATTCCGAAGACCGCCTTCAGTAGTAGGTACGGACTGTTTGAGTTTACAGTGATGCCATTCGGGCTCACAAATGCGCCTTCAGCATTTACAAGCCTCATGAACAGGGTATTCGAGGAGTATTTGGATGTATTCATCATCGTATTTATTGACGACATCCTCATCTACTCAAGGACGGAGGTGGAGCATACACGATACCTGACTTTGACTCTAGAGAGGCTACGGGAACACCAGCTGTATGAGAAGTTTAGCAAATGCCAGTTTTGGCTAAAGGAGGTGGCCTTCTTAGGTCATATCATCAGCGATGCTGGGTTGGCAGTCGACCCGGCCAAGATTCGGGCAGTTCAGGATTGGCCACCGTTGAAGACAGCCACGGATGTACGGAGCTTCCTGGGACTTGCCGGATATTACCAGAAGTTTGTCTAAGGATTCTCCCGGATTGCACTCCCTCTTACATCCCTGACGAAGAAGGAATCCCCTTTCATTTGGACGCCACAATGCGAGGCGGCCTTTGTGGAGTTGAAAGGTCGGCTTACCTCGGCATGAAGATTCTATTTGGACACCAAAGTGCGAGGCGGCCTTCTGATATTGCCAGTTTTGTCTACGCCTCCTGACAGCTAAAGATACATGAGAAGAACTATCTGGTGCATGATCTGGAGATGGGTGCAGTGATCTTTGCTCTGAAGATTTGGCGACACTACCTCTACGGGGTTCACTGTGACATCTTCTCAGATCACAAGAATTTGAAATACGTGGACACACAGAAGGAACTCAACATCAGACAGAGACATTGGGTGGAGTTCCTGTCGGATTACCAGTACACCATGCACTACCACCCCGGGAAGGCGAACGTGGTGGCAGATGCTCTGAGCCGGAGAGGAGATACCTCAGGGAAGGGACCACAACTGATGTCCATGGAGCTAGTCCGGTCTTTCAGAGATATGCAGATATACCTAGTGTCTGAGAATGATCAAGAGATATATGTGGAGTATCTAGAATCGATGGTTGCCATAGATGATATTCGGGACCGCATCCGGGACGGACAGAAGACAGATGCATGGGCAGAGCCGATATTCCAAGCCTTGGAGGAGGGTTCGACGGGAGATTATTCACTGAGAGATGGATTGCTATATTTCAGAGGCAGGGTCTACATACCCGCAGGAGGTCATATTTGGGAGGACATAATGGCGGAAGCACATTGTAGAAGATATTCTATACACCCGGGGATCACCAAGATGACGACAGACTTGAAGAAGACGATTTTCTGGCAGGGGATGAAGAAGGACATTATATACTTAGTGACTCATTGCGAGGCATGCCAGCTAGTGAAGGCGGAGTGTAGACCCCGCAGGATTACTACAGCCACTTCCGATGCCGTAGTGGAAATTTGAGGACATCGCGATGGATTTCATTCATGGCCTTCCCCGATCACAGACGGGAAATGATTCGATTTGGTTCATCGTCTATCGACTGACGAAGGTCGCCAAATTCATTCCGATCAGAAAAGATGACTTGGTTGGGGTACTAGTGCGGAGATTCATAGAGCAGTTCATTCGTTACCACGGGATGCCCAGGACGATCGTGTCAGATCGGGATGGTTGGTTCACATCCAGGGAGTGGAGATCCGTGCAGGCTTACTTAGGCACGCGGCTGACCTTCAGCACAGCATTTCATCCCCAGATGGATGGGCAGACGGAACGCACCAACCGGACATTGGAGGACCTCCTAAGGCTATGCATTATGGATCGAAACGAACCTTGGGAGAAGCTTTTACCACTGGTCGAGTTCACCTATAACAACAGATACCAGTCAAGCATAGGGATGGCTCCTTATGAAGCCTTGTACGGAAGGAGATGTAGGACTCCACTTTCATGGATTCAGGATGAGGATCTGAAGGCATTGGGATCGAATTTTGTTGAAGACACCGAAGCTCAGGTGAGATTGATACGGGACAGAATGCTGGAAGTGCAGAGCTGACAGGCTAAGTATTATGATGCCCGACACCGTCAGGTAGAGTTTCAGGTGGGAGACCGGGTTTTCTTGAAGATCCTACCCATGCACGGAGTTTCACGGGTGCGTGGTCGGAAGAAGAAGCTCAGCCCTAGGTATATGGGCCCTTATAGGATCCTGGAGCGGATCGGGCCCCTAGCTTGCAGGCTGGAGTTGCCACCGGAACTGACAGGTTTACACGACGTATTCCATATTTCTTCACTTAGGAGGGCTCTACTACGCCCGGAGCAGCAGATTTTGACCACAGATTGACCGGTAGCTTCAGACCGGTCAGTTCACTTAAAACCAGTTCGGATCGATGATAGAGGAGTATGGATCTTGCGTCGCAAGAAGGTTCCGTTAGTCAAAGTATTGTGGAGAAACCACGGCCAGGAGGAGCATACCTGGGAACTGTAGGACCTAATGTGACAAAAGTATCTAGAGCTATTCAGTCAGGTATACCTCACAACCTCTCAAGATGGGTAAGGTCCAACCTTACGATAGGTCTGATCGGTAGTGCTTTACTGGTTTAGAGGTGGGCGAGGCCCAACCCACCTCTTCCGTCTGCCACTACGGAGGTATCCTGGGAGGTTCGGCTCCAGAAAGGGGGAACTAAAGGTCTGTGTGCACAGAATCGGGTGGGTGAGTTGCACTTGCATGATTGCATCATAACCCACTTGCATGTCATAGCATAATCATAGCATAAAACCCCTGTCACCTATTGTATAAGTGATATGGGACGCTTATACAATAGGCCCTGCAAAACGACCCCTTGGTCTATAGGCTTGTGTGGGCAAGTTTATAAATTAAGGTTAAATTCTTTATATATATATTATTGTTAATAACCGACACCCCAACGTATAAATTGATATGAGATGCTTTATACGATGGGAGCCCTGTATAAGATCCATTGCTTATATGTTTCCGTATAAGTTAAGGTTACTTTTCATACTTTACTCTACGGTCACATGTACTATAAAATTGCTAGTATAGGTCTGCTGCGATCTGTTTCTTGATTACTCTCCACCTTCAAGTCCTCCCCTTTCTTCCTCTCCGCTCGGTGCCTAGGTGTCATAGGGGAAGGGGTGGGGGATGATAGAACTTAGTCTTATAGACTAACGGTTTTCGAACCACATCATTTTAGGGGACCATGGAGCCCAGCATGGAGGAGCAGCCCCGCAGGTCGGCATGCTTGAAGATGGGGCAGTCTAGCACCGGAGTTCAGACGGCGGGGACTGTGAGACCCTGACCTTAGTAGTGTTTTATTTTTCTTCCTCTTGAGTGACTATGTAGTGGGGATTTGGTGTATCGGGCTTAAGCCCTTATTTTCAGTATATTTATATTTTGTGGACTCTCCCTTAGTGGAGATAATTATTACTCTGATGTGATTTTATTGTGGACTTTTGGTTAGAGTTTTTACCTCACTTGTGTTTACTCTACTTTTGTTGCTTTTCTGTGATTGAATCGGCCGGCAGAATCAGCGTTTCGCGATGATGACCCTTCAGGGCGTAAAGGTGTCACCGCAAAGCGGCAGTTCTGGGCCTAAGACCCCGGTGTTTAAAAAAATAGGGGGGTCTTACAAGTGGTATCAGAGCAAACCTCGATCGAAATGTAACAGTACACAATCCCTGGGTCACCCCCGCGCGAGTTTAGTTTGATTACAAACTAAGCAGCGGAAGTAGTGGTGTGCCCTTATGGGGGATCACATGGAAATTGTCGAATTTTTATTAGGTATTGAGTCGATTACCTACTAATGTAGTTTGTTTTGTAGCCCCCAGCTCAGCCCACTCCACAAGGCGGAGCCCAGCAGACTCCGGACGTTGCACCACCTCCCCCGGTCCCCACTCCATTCCTACAGTCAGAGATGGGACAGACTCTAACAGCCATCTTGGAAGCTTTTAGGGCTCAACAGGTTCCGGCTCTGCGGCCAAACCCGGGGGCCAACTGGCTGAGCATTTTCCGAGGACTTTCTCCCCCATCCTACTTGGGGACTGAGTCGGCCGTTCGGACAAAGGAGTGGCTGGACATTATGTATAAGATGTTGACCGAGATCCGGTGCCCGTGGGAGGCGAGAGTGCCCTTGGTTATCTCTTGCTTGGAGTCCCATGCCAAGAGATGGTGGAAGAATTCGCTGGATACGACGTTTGTTGACAGGGATGTTACGGAGATTGCTTGGGAGGAGTTCAGGGGCGCGATGTTGGAACACTTTGTTCCACAGTCGGCCAAGGACAAGCTGGAGAATAGATTTTTGCAGTTGAGACAGGGGAACAAGACGGTGGTGGAGTACCACCGAGAGTTCAACCATGTAGCCCGGTTTGCCGACTCTTGTCAGTTAGACGAGGAAGGATATACCAAAAGGTTCTACATGGGCCTGCTAGAGTAGCTGAGGGAGTCTCTACTGTTTGTATCCGACGGGCCCATTTCCCGGATACTGGAGATGGCAAAAAGGATAGAGGCTGATTGGCAAGCTACTCGGGGCCGAAAACGGCCAATGGAGGATCAGGGTCGAGGAGCAAGGAACGATCAGAGACGAGCCCGTATCACGGAAGGGAGAAGGGTCGAGCCCAGCCTAGTCAGGAGGCAAGACAGGAGACAAGGGAGCCAGTGGTGGTGGCACCACCACCTCTTCAGACACGGGAGGGACAGAGACCCTGGGGAATGGCATATCCCCCGCCAGAATGCTTCAATTGTCATCAGGTGGGGCGCATCAGGAGGAACTACCCCATGAGGGGGGCACCCCCACCAGCACCACTGGCTTCCCAGCCAGCGCAATTTCTTGGAGGCCGAGGACGTGGCCGAGGACGTGGATACCGGGGTGGGGATCGTAGACAAGAAAGGGAGCAGGTGTATGCTTTGGACCTGGCTCAGCCTCGGAACCCAGAGCAGGTCATAGCAGGTATAGTCTTCATTAGCGGCAAGCCCGCTTATATACTGTTCGACAGGGTGCTTCGCACTCGTTCGTGTCGGAAGCCTTCGTGGAAGGGCTGGAAGGAGTGGAGCGGTTCACAGGCCTGATGAGGAGGGTGCGTCTACCCGACGGATCGGAGCTATTCACCTCTGCCCACTACAACATGGAGGAGGAGATTGGCGGAAAGTCATTCGAAGTATCAGCAACGATCCTAAGGATGCCAGTCTTCGAGCTGATCCTGGGCATGACATGTTTGCACTGGAACTATGCCTAGATTGATTGTCAAGCAAAGAGGATCACCGTGAGGCACAGGGACTCTATCATTATCATAAAAGGTATAAGACCTGCCTCTCATATACTCTTATCTTTAGTACAGGCCGTTAAGGCCCATCTGCAGGGAGAGGAGGTTTATCAGATTCTATTTGAGATGGCGGAGGCCAAGGAGTCTGTGACAAACATCCCAGTGGTGCGAGATTTTGCTGACGTCTTTCCAGAAAAACTGCCAGGACTACCTCTGCACCGAGAGCAGGACTTCCAGATACAGCTTGTGTCGGGGGCCAAGCCAGCATCTAGGGCCCCTTACCGGATGGCCCCGAAAGAGTTGACAGAGTTCCGAAGTAAGTTGCAGGAACTAGTAGAAGCAGGGTTTGTCCGGCCAAGCTCTTCACCGTAGGGAGCCCCGGTGCTATTCGTCAAGAAGAAGGACGGAAGTCTCCGCTTGTGTATTGATTATCGAGCGCTGAACAGACTGACAGTCCGGAATACATACTCGTTGCCACGGATTGATGAGTTGTTCGATCAACTGGAAGGAGCGCATTGCTTCTCGAAACTTGACTTGAGGTCAGGTTATTACCAGCTATGAATTCGAGAGGAGGACATTCCAAAGACCGCCTTCAGTAGTAGGTACGGACTGTTTGAGTTTACAGTGATGCCATTCGGCCTCACAAATGCGTCGTCAGCATTTACAAGCCTCATGAACAGGGTATTCGAGGAGTATTTGGATGTATTCATCATCGTATTTATTGACGACGTCCTCATCTACTCAAGGATGGAGGTGGAGCATACATGATACCTGACTTTGACTCTAGAGAGGCTATGGGAACACCAGCTGTATGTGAACTTTAGCAAATGCCAGTTTTGGCTAAAGGAGGTGGCCTTCTTAGGTCATATCATCAGCGGTGTTGGGTTGGCAGTCGACCCGGCCAAGATTCGGGCAGTTCAGGATTGGCCACCGTTGAAGACAGCCACGGATGTACGGAGCTTCCTGGGACTTGCCGGATATTACCGGAAGTTTGTCTAAGGATTCTCCCGGATTGCAATCCCTCTTACATCCTTGACGAAGAAGGAATCCCCTTTCATTTGGATGCCACAGTGCGAGGCAGCCTTTGTGGAGTTGAAAGGCCGGCTTACCTCTGCATGAAGATTCTATTTGGACGCCAAAGTGCGAGGCGGCCTTCTGATATTGCCATTTTTGCCTACGCCTCCCGACAGCTGAAGATACATGAGAAGAACTATCCGGTGCATGATCTGGAGATGGGTGCAGTGATCTTTGCTCTAAACATTTGGCGACACTACCTCTACGGGGTTCACTGTGACATCTTCTCAGATCACAAGAATTTGAAATACGTGGACACACAGAAGGAACTCAACATCAGACAGAGACGTTGGGTGGAGTTCCTGTCGGATTACCAATACACCATGCACTACCATCCCGGGAAGGCGAACGTGGTGGCAAATGCTCTGAGCTAGAGAGGATATACCTCAGGGAAGGGACCACAACTGATGTCCATGGAGCTAGTCCGGTCTTTCAGAGATATGCAGATATCTCTAGTGTCCGAGAATGATCCAGAGCTGTACATGGAGTATCTAGTATCGATGGTTGCCATAGATGATATTCGGGACTGCATCTGGGACGGACAGAAGACAGATGCATGGGCAGAGCTGATATTCCAAGCCTTGGAGGAGGTTCGACGGGAGATTATTCACTGAGAGATGGATTGCTATATTTTAGAGGCAGGGACTACATACCAGCAGGAGGTCAGATTTGGGAGGACATCATGGCGGAAGCACATTGTAGCAGATATTCTATACACCCGGGGATCACCAAGATGACGGCAGACTTGAAGAAGACGATGTTCTGGTCGGGGATGAAGAAGGACATTATATACTTAGTGACTCATTGCGAGGCATGCCAGCTAGTGAAGGCGGAGTGCAGAAACCCCGCAGGATTACTACAGCCACTTCCGGTGCCGGAGTGGAAATTTGAGGACATCGCGATGGATTTCATTCATGGCCTTCCCCGATCACAGACGGAAAATGATTCGATTTGGGTCATCGTCTATCGGCTGACGAAGGTGGCCAGATTCATTCCGATCAGAAAAGATGACTTGGTTGGGGTACTAGTGCGGAGATTCATAGAGCAGTTCATTCGTTACCACGGGATGCCCAGGACGATCGTGTCAGATCGGGATGGTTGGTTCACATCCAGGGAGTGGAGATCCGTGCAGGCTTACTTAGGCACGCGGCTGACCTTCAGCACAGCATTTCATCCCCAGATGGATGGGCAGATGGAACACACCAACCGGACATTGGAGGACCTCCTAAGGCTATGCATTATGGATCGAAACGAACCTTGGGAGAAGCTTTTAACACTGGTCGAGTTCTCCTATAACAACATCTACCAGTCCAGCATAGGGATGGCTCCTTATGAAGCCTTGTACGGAAGGAGATGTAGGACTCCACTTTCATGGATTCAGGACGAGGATCCGAAGGTGTTGGGATCGGATTTTGTCGAAGACACCGAAGCTCAGGTGAGACTGATACGGGACAGAATGTTGGAAGTGCAGAGCCGATAGGCTAAGTATTATGACGTCCGACACCGTCAGGTAGAGTTTCAGGTGGGAGACCGAGTTTTCTTGAAGATCCTACCCATGCACGGAGTTTCACGGGTGCGTGGGCGGAAGAAGAAGCTCAGCCCTTGGTATATGGGCCCTTACAGGATCCTGGAGCAGATCGGGCCCCTAGCTTACAGGCTGGAGTTGCCACCGGAACTGGCAGGTTTACACGACGTGTTCCATATTTCTTCATTTAGGAGGGCTCTACTACGCCCGCAGCAGTAGATTTTGACCACAGATGGACCGGTAGCTTCAGACCAGTCAGTTCACTTAAAATCGGTTCAGATCGATGACAGAGGAGTACGGATCTTGCGTCGCAAGAAGGTTCCGTTAGTCAAAGTTCTGTGGAGAAACCACGGCCAGGAGGAGCATAACTGGGAACCGCAGAACCTAATGCAACAAAAGTATCTAGAGCTATTCAGTCAGGTATACCTCACAACCTCTCAAGATGTTCAATTTACTTTTCTGTTTTAAACTAGTAGGGCTGCTCTAGGAAGAGTAGAGGCTAATCTTTTATTTATTGGGATCTTGTCTTTGCCAATTGGGCGAATTGGTCATAGATTTAGGTTTCCCTTTAAACCTCACTTAGCAAACATGGCGTCGAGATGTAATCTTTCACTTCTTATGGGATGTTACAAGTTTCCTTTTCTTCGATAGAAATTCCCATAGGCTTAACCTTGATTTCGGGGATGAAATATTTGTTTTGTTTATTGGGATTTGTAACATCTCATTTCCAACTAGACCCCTAAGAGTGGTTTTGTCCATGACTAGGTCATGACAAAACCCTAGGAAGCTAAAAAGGGCCAAGTGATAGAAGGCCAAGGTGAGAATCACCTTGGTCTGCCAATGGCACAACCTCATCACCAAACCTAGGGATTGGCCTTAGGGCTTCATCATGACTCCATGACCCCACCACAACATCACTAACCCATTAGAGGGTCCACTAGAGCCTTAAGGGTCCATTTTAGTCAACCCAAAGTGGCCAATATTAACTAGGACTACCATAGGCCTAAATTGGGCAAGGTGCCCTAACAAAGGGGAGTTGGCCTCTAATGTGCCCAACCAACCTTGTCCAGGTCTTCCTAGACCTAAAGTGAGGTCAATGGGTCACTAAGGACACATTGGGTGCATTCCTAGAGACCAAGTTGACCCAAGTCAACTCAAGCCCCTAATCTGGTCAAAGTGCCCTTACCAAGGGTCAAGTGACCTCCGAGGTGCCCAGTCAACCCTACCCAACCCTACATAGACCTTAGGGGAGGCCAATGAGTTACCAAGGACCCCTTGGGGTCAACCCAAATGGTCATGTTGATCCAAGTCAACTCAAGCCCCAAAGTGGTCAAAGTGCCCTTACCAAGGGTCAAGTGACCTCCAAGGTGCCAAGTCAACCCTACCCAACCCTACATAGACCTTAGGGAAGGCCAACGGGTCACCAGGGACCCATTGGGGTCAACCCAAATGGTCATGTTGACCAAGGTTAACTCTACCATAAGGTAAAGTCAAATTAGCCCAAATAGGCTAACCCAAGCTCAAGCCCATTTCCCCCCATTTGGGCTAGCCTTGATATCATGTAAATGATGAATGAGTGGACTACAAATAGGCTAGAGTGATGAACAAATTCGGCCATGAGGTGCGGGAGAGAGAAAGCTCCAATTTCCCTTTAATGGAGGAGAGAGAAAATGGAGTAAAGGCCATTCATGTCATGGGGAAGCCAAGGGCCATTCTTCTTTGCTTGGTTCATCTCCCCTAACAGCCCTGAGAAGATCAGGAGGATTTCTAGGCCCTTCCACTGTCTGGATGCACTGAACCACCAAGGCCGAGAGGTAGCTTTCAAGGCCATTAATGGCCATTGATGATCCAGCCTCTCCTCTCCCCATTTGAGACTTTAAACACCTTCAGTGG
The DNA here is from genome assembly GCA_039583875.1 of Platanthera guangdongensis. Taxonomy (NCBI): domain Eukaryota; kingdom Viridiplantae; phylum Streptophyta; class Magnoliopsida; order Asparagales; family Orchidaceae; genus Platanthera; species Platanthera guangdongensis. Next base: position 239,910,196 of record CM077150.1, on the reverse strand, counting down.
GCCGAGAGGAGGATTTCCCAATCCTTACCTGAAGAAACCGAGCCTCCCCACAGTGCAGTTGCAGAAACCGAGCGGCGCCGCCTTCAAAGATGGCTTCCCGGCGATCTTATCGACTTCAGGCTGCCGGCAAGGTCCTCTTCTCCCCTTATCTCATGGTTAGACCGTAGCAACGTCTAGGTTCAAGGTTCAGGCTCAATTGAGCCCGAACCAATTTCGTATTTCCATGATTTTGGGCCGAGAATTAACTTGGTAGAACCGCCGGAATATGCCTCTCCGGCGGCTGTGCCGCCGCCTGGCGACAGCCACCACCTCAACGGAGGTGATGGTGGGGGTAGCCGGCCGGGGCAAGGGCTGGATCGCCGGCGGCAGCGGTTGGAAAGAGCTCCAGGCAGGATGAATCCAAGCCGTCAGCTGGAGCTAGACGATGACGGGATGCCATCCATTATGCGCCAAGATTCGTGCTGGGATGATATAAAACCATAGGATATAAATTTCTTATTATTTAATTATGTCACACTCTTTGGTATTTTATGGTTTTAATTTTTAAAACTAAAAGTGATCAACATAGAAAATGTATCCCCTGATGTTTAGTTTAATTTGAAATTGATTTCACTCAATTTGGAGTCCTGGTTAGACCACAGCACCCATTTTGTTGGGACCTATTCCTAGGACTATCCTGAGATTCAAATGGATGCCCACCCTTCATCCTTTGTCCCATTGATCTTAGATTTGGGCAGAGAGTCTACCCTAGCAATACCTAGGGCCTGTCCAAAATGGGAATTTTTGGAGAAAATTTTTCTGTAGTTTTTAGAAAACTTTAAAAATCCATGAATAAATTAATTAGTTATCCTAAACATCTAAAACTCCCTCCAAATTGCGGTGAGTGGTCTTACAGCGCATGCTAGGGCTCTGGTAAAATTTGCATCTCATTTGGAGATGTTTTGGTTAGGTATTGATCCAATCCTAGGTTGACCCCTTTTAGGGTTAACTAGGTCAAGCACCCCCTTTGGGTTTTGAGAGGTCACATCACCTCAACAGAGGCTAATATTTTGGCCACTGACTCTCTATAGTATGACTCACCCTCCAATGGAATTTGGGGTGGTTAAGAGTAGGGTAGCCCTAGAGCCTTAGGGTAGGTCCCTTAATGGGGATTTTTAGGGTTTGAAGGTCATGGGGTCAAATGACCTTGGAATGACTTGAAAATTTGTGGAGATGACCATAGGATTAGTATATTCCTCTGGTTAAAAGTTTAGGGAATTTGGAAGCCGTAAACCCCCTCAAAACTCTAACCCTACTTAGGGCACAAACCTTGAAGTGAAGGAAAATGTCACTAAAACTCATTGAAAGGTGATGATATTTGGGTTGAGTAGTTTTCAAAGATAGTACAAGCTCTCGAGATTTTATTATGAATTTAGGATTATTCTTTTGGATACTTCATTAACTATTTGGTAATTTGTATTATTTACTTAGAAATTTATTATGAAGTAACAACTTGCTGGAAATTGATGAATTGTAGTCAGAGGACTTTCTATTATGTTTTCAAGCTCTGTGAATTTTTATGAAATTTTTGGAAGAATAATTCTAAGGGTTGCTTCATTAAGTATTGTTTCCCATGAAAACTTAATTAAATTTATTTTGGAGTCTAGCAAGCCTGAAAAATTATGCTTTTTGCACAATGACCCTCTCTGTGCCATATTAAGGTTCTGTAATTTTTATATAATTTTCTGATTAATAACTTTGGTACTTCTTTCTTTACATATGATTAAGGGAATTATTTTGGATAAATTAATTAGAGGTCAAATAGTCTCTCACAAATTGTGGAAATTAGTATCTAGTAATATATCTCTGTTATTTAGTGATCAAAATTTTTGGGTGACCATTACTTCAGTGGATCATATAGTTCATGTTCAAAATTGCCCATGGACAAACATTTGGGAAAATTCAATAAATATCAAATTAGTTATAAAAATTATGAATCTCTGATTTTAGACTAAATTTGTTATGATAGATCTATGGTAAATTTTATAGGAGATTTGGAAGACAATCCGGAGTGCCTCCTTAATACATCTCATATAGTATAGGGTGGTCTGCATATAGTAACTGCGGAAACTGAACTAGAGTGGGTAATGAATTTTGAAGAGTTGAATCCTCAGTAGGTTGCTGGTTTGGGTAAATTAAGGAGTTCATCATTGGAAAATAGGATTAGTAGAGTGAGAGGTTGACTAGTGATAGGTGGTGCTCGGGATCGGCGAAAGATCGTCTTTCCCGTAGGGTGGAAGTGTTTAATGCACTAGGGCTAGATTCAGTAAAATTAATTAAGGGTTGGGAAATCGGGTAGCAACCAATAATAGTAAGTGTCTTGCGAAAGGGAGCTTTGGGCATAATCCTATCGTAGTTCCTAGTGCCTTCGAGAGCCCTTCACGGGGTATAACTTAGGCAATCCTGAGCTAACGTAAACTGTAGGTGTGATAGATCTTAAGAGCAACTAGAATAATTAGGGGTTCACCTTCACACACATCGGTGTCACGGGAAGTTAGTTTGACTAGGATGTCCGAGCGGTAGGCTTGGTGGTTGTGGAAACGGGCAGGATGGCCCGGTGAGCTTTGGCTCGGTTGATGTTTGTGACGGACAGGATGGTCCGGGGAGCTTTGGCTCGGTGTTGATACATAATGTTGCATGTGCATAAAGTAAAGGTGGTGGGTCTTTGGTATTGGAGTGTCGATACACCGACGCCAATACGTTGACTCGGCAAGTGTGGCTAGCACTTCGCCAACAGAAGTCCGGTGTGCCAGCCGACAAGAGTACGCAGGAGTCCGCTTAGTACACCAGCATTGAGGCGTACGATAGGTCTGACCGGTAGTGCTTTACTGGTTTAGAGGTGGGCGAGGCCCAACCCACCGCTTCCGTCTGCCACTACGGAGGTATCCTGGGAGGTTCGGCTCCAGAAAGGGGGAACTAAAGGTCTGTGTGCACAGAGTCGGGTGGGTGAGTTGTACTTGCATGATCGCATCATAACCCACTTGCATGTCATAGCATAATCATAGCATAAAACCCCTGTCACCTATTGTATAAGTGGTATGGGACGCTTATACAATAGGCCCTGCAAAACGACCCCTTGGTATATAGGCTTGTGTGGGCAAGTTTATAAATTAAGGTTAAATACTTTATATATATTGCTATTAATAACCGACACCCCAACGTATAAATTGGTATGTGACTCTTTATACGATGGGAGCCCTGTAGAAGATCCCTTGCTTATATGTTTTCGTATAAGTTAAGGTTACTTTTCATATTTACTCTACTACCACATGTACTATAAAATTGCTAGTATAGGTCCGCTGTCATCTGTTTCTTGATTACTCTCCACCTTCAAGTCCTCCCCTTTCTTCCTCTCCGCTCGGTGCCTAGGGGCCATGGGGGAAGGGGTGGGGGATGATAGGACATAGTCTTATAGACTAACGGTTTTCGAACTACATCATTTTAGGGGACCATGGAGCCCAGCATGGAGGAGCAGCCCCGTAGGTCGGCAAGCTTGGATATGGGGCAGTCTAGCACCGGAGTTCAGACGGCGGGGACTGTGAGCCCCTGACCTTAGTAGTGTTTTATTTTGCTTCCGCTTGAGTGACTATGTAGTGAGGATTTGGTGTATCGGGCTTAAGCCCTTATTTTCAGTACATTTATATTTTGTGGACTCTCCCTTCGTGGAGATAATTATTACTCTGATGTGATTTTATTGTGGACTTTTGGTTAGAGTTTTTACCTCACTTGTGTTTACTCTACTTTTGTTGCTTTTCTGTGATCGAATCGGCCGGCAGAATCGGCGTTTCACGGTGATGACCCTTCAGGGCGTGAAGGTGTCACCGCAAAGTGGCGGTTCTAGGCCTAAGACCCCGGTGTTTAAAAAAAATAGGGGGGTCTTACATTGCTTACATGGGAATATCCTAGAAACATTCCCTCTTCAGCCTTAGCTTCAAACTTTCTAATGTATTTTTTGTTATTATTATGTATATAGCATACACATCCAAATGCTTTAAAATAGGTGATTTTAGGTTTATTCCCTTTAAGTAATTCATAGGGAGTCTTATTCTTAAGTTTATGTATCAAACTTCTGTTCAGTACATAATTTGATGTGCTTACAGCCTCTGCCCAAAATGATAGTGGCATATAAGCATCTGCAAGTAATGTGCCTGCAGCTTCAATCAAGGTTCTATTCTTCCTTTCAGCTACCTCATTTTGGGTGGGAGTTCTAGGAGCTAAGAAGCAGTGCCTGATACCTTCCTTCTCACATAACACATACAAAATAAGAGACTCAAACTCTGTACCATGATCACTTCTGATCAATGCAACATGAGTAGAGTACTCAATCTGTATGGTCCTGTGAAAATATGTAAGAACCTTAAAGGTATCTGACTTAGATCTCAGAAAAAACACCCAAGTGAATCTTGAGAAGTCATCTACAATGACTAGAGTATAGGATTTCCCTCCTAGGCTTTGTACATCAATGGTTCCAAAGAGATCCATGTGTAGTAAGTACAATATCCTAGGTGAACCACTTTTATTAATTGATTTAAAACTAGATTTAGTTTGCTTGCCTAGTTGACAAGCCCTGCAAAGGCCTTCATTCTTGTAGGGACCAGAAGGTAAACCTCTTACAAGACTGTCTTTAGATAGCTTAGCAATATTTTTCATGTTTATATGTCCTAGTCTTTTATGTCATAATTCATTTTGATTGCAAACAATATTAAGCAGCCAAATATCTGAATTGGCAGAAAGAAAATCTACTATGTATATGTTACCTTGTCTATTTCCAATTAAAACATTTTGTTTTTCTTTATTAGAGATAATACATGATGTAAAGTTAAAGTGTACCTAATAACCTTCATCACATAATTGGCTGATAGAGATGAGTTATGCTTGAGTCCTTTTACATAAGTCACCTTCTTGAATGTGACTGCTCCAATCCTTACTTCTCCATAGACTTCAGACTGGCCACACTTTGAATCACCAAAGATAACCTTTGGTCCCAGCTTGGACTTGTAATTGTGTAAGTTGTTCTTGCTGCCAGTCATGTGCTTGGAGCAACCACTGTCCAGATACCATAGTTGATTTACAACTAGATAGCTCTTCACCTGCAGAGAAAAAAATTAATTGTTCTTGACCCAGGTTACCTTGGGTTCTTTGTTTTGCTGATAGGAAAAACTTGAAATCATAGAATATTCAGGTTGTGATTTATATCCTAATGGGTGATATCTTCTAGGTGGAATTATCCAATCAGCAAGTGGGTTAAATGGTTTCTAGTTTGATTAGAGTTGTTATCATAATTATGATTTTTACTAACTCTGACTGGGTTCGACGAATAGTTGTGAGTTCGTCGACCAGAGTTCGACAAAATGGGATGAGATCGTCGATCTCTGCTCAGAGAATGAACATGTTCATTTTCTGTGCCTCAAGTTCGTCGACATCTGCTCGACGAACCATACACTGTTCGTCAATCACAGTAAGACGAATGATTATTATATAGATTTGCGTTCAGCGTTCGTTGACTTGAGTTCGGCGAACTTGCCACATTTCGTCGAACTGAGTTCGACGAAATCTGCTGAACTTTGTTTTTGCCTAAGGTTTTTTGATTTTGATTTTTCTTATTTTTATGTGTGATTTCAGTTTGAATGTTGTTTATTACTTCTTTATTCTTGGCTGACACAAATTTAATGGGGGTTGATAATATGTTCTTCTTGAGAATGGGGGTAAACTTGATGATGCAACCAAGCCCAGCTTGTCATTTAGTCTGGCATTGACTGTGCTTGTGATGTCCATCAGCTTAAGGCTTCTCCCATTGAGAGATTCTTCAAGTTGTTTGGCCTCACATAGCTATGTTTTCAAAGAGATAATTTGTTCATTGGCTAGATTTAGTTCATCCTTTAACCTAGTGTTTTCAGAAATCATAGTTTCTTGATTAGCTAATTTTTCACTAAGTGCTTTGATTTCTTTCTCAGAGTTTATTAAATCAATACACATGATTTTGAATTCAGATTTAAAACTGTCAGAGCCATAATCAAAAGTTGACAATACCTAATCAGCTTCTGATTCAGAAGCTTCTTCATTGTCAGATGCATCTTCTTCATCTGACTGACTTCTGGAGGCATCAATGGCCATGAGGTAGACTTTTTTGGCCCATGCCTCTTCTTCTTCTTCACTGGAGCTGGAAGATGTTGATTCATCTTCAGTTTCACACCAAGATTCAGCTACAAAGCCTTTCTCCTTCTTCTTGTATTTGTTGGAGGAAGGCCTTGAACTTTGTTGTCTTCTTGTATCCTTCTCTCTTCTTTCCTCTTTCTTCTGATTCTCTGGACACTCTGAGATGAAGTGTCCAGGTTTCCTGCAGCCAAAGCAAACTACCTCTTTAGTAGGGGTTTTGTCATACCTTAGCTTGTCATCCTGCCTGGATGACTTTCTTCTGGAAAATCTTTCCTTGTCATTTTATATAATCTTTTTGCAAGCAGACTCATCAACTCTTCATTGACTGTTGAGGCTTCAGATTCTTCAACAGTCTTGAATGTCAGGTTGTGTTCCTTCCTTGCTGGTGGAGGTGTCCTTTGCTCTGCTGCTTTTCTGGATTTAATGAGCTGCTCATAGGACTTGAGCTTTCCCAAAAGAGATTCAGTGGAAATCTCATTTAAGCTTTTGGCCTCCTTGATTGGCCAGATCCTTAAAGCCCATGAGCTTGGGAATCACATAAGGATTTTCTCATTCAGCTCAATGAGGGTTATGTCCTTGTCTAAGGTCTTCATCTTATTGATGATTGAGCTCAGCCTGTTGTACATATCTGCTACAGATTCTGCTTCCTCCTTCTTGAAGTTCTCATATTGTAATATGAGATTGGATCTTCTGTCTTTTCTTTCATCACCAGATCCAGCCATCATTTGGTTGAGAGAGTCTCAAATGGCCTTAGCTGATGTGCATTCTGCCACTTTTTGGAAAATGTCATCAGACATTGTTTGGGCCAGAATATTCATGGCTTTGGCATCAGCAACCTTTGCTTTCTTCTAGGCTTCAGTCCACTCAGGTGGTGGAACTGCATTAGTGTTTGAACTTGCTGTAGATGTAGAGGCAGTAGCTTGAGGAGGACCTGTCAAGATGAAATTGTAGATATCCTCATCAATATTATTCATATATAATTTGATTCTTGCCTTCCAGATGGCAAACCTATTTAGGTTGCACACCGGAGGTCTGGTGCTTGCATAATATTTGTTCTGTGGCATGCTGTGAATATATATTTAATAGAAATAAAACTCAGAACTAACTCAAGCTCTTTTGGTTCAAGGGTTAGCTTGTACAACTAAAGGAAACTTGCTCTGATACCAATTGAAAGTGAGGGTTAGATCTCAAAATACTCTAAAGGGGGGGTGAATAGAGTATTTAGGTTTTATAAAATTTTTGTTACTTAACAAATCAGTCCTAAGATAAATTAATCTATCACAGGTGCTGCAGAGATTAAATGAAATACCACAAACACAGCAAACCTAAGCCACATAGCCACAGTAAGAACAAAAGAAGAACTGCAACCAGACAACACAAGAATTTTATAGTGGTTCCCCAATTTTGGTACATCCACTCTTCTACCACCCTTGTAGGAATCCACACAGGTTTTTGATCGGGTGAATGCCACCAATGAGCTTTTGATCAGGTGCTCAAAAACCAATCCTCAAGTCTTTTGATCAGGTGACTTGCAACCAGGAATAACTTTTGAAGGGATTTAAGAACCTTTTATACAGTGGGGGATGAGAGAGTGATTGTGTCTTCTTTTTCTCAAATACAACTGAGAAGAATTTAGTGGATCTTTATTTTGATAAAGCTCCCCCTGAGATATAGATTTGTTCAGGAAGGATGGAGCTTTGCTTCAGGGTGAGTAGGCCTTCAATGTTTCAGTCTTGACCAGCAGGTATCCAGGTGCTTCTTGACGGATATAGTAATTGTTGTCCTTTGAAGAATCCTGGGATGAAGACAGAAGAAGACGCTTGATTTAAATAGTTATTCTTCTTCTTCTTCAGCTTGTTGTTCTTTCTCTGGTCAAGGGCTTCTGATTTTGCTGTGTTATTGCCCAGTGTATTCTTTCTGTGTTCAGACGAGAAGGAAGAAGAAAAACCTATTCACTATATTGTTGTTTGTTCTACTGAAGGAAGAAAAAGAAAAATCCTTTTTATATTTTTTTGCAATCTTCCTTCTGAATTTTGAATTTCTTCCTTCATTTAATGCTGACGTCCTGGAGAATATTTGCATTGATTGATTTCCCCAACTGTCCCATGGAAAAACGGCAAGCAATAATCCTGATGAAGACCGTAATCAATGCTTGCTTCTAATGGTAATATTCAGAGAATATTTAAGCATTGATTACTCGGGAATTATTACAATAGAAAAGGAAAGAGGGAGGGAAATTTCCAAGTCTGGAACTTTACAGAATTCGTTGAGCAGAGAATATAATTCGTTGATCTGTGTCCAGAGTTCGTCGAGCAGAGAAGTCAAGTTCATCGACCAGATAATAGTTGTTCATCGAACTGAGATCCAAGATCGTCGACCTAAGAACACATAACTGCTTTCTCTAGACCCTTGTCAATTCTGTACATCAAGATCATCGAGCTGAGAGTATAACTTCATCGACTGGAGTTCAGAATTCCATGTTTCTTGGACTTAAGAATATTGAAGTAACGTGTCCAGAAATCATCGACCTCAGAACTGGGTTCGTCGACCTGAGAACTAGTTTCGTCGAGCTGAGAGCTGCTGACTGCTACTTGATAAATCTTGCCAAGACTGTGGTCTAAGTTCGTCGAGCTGAGAAGATGAGTTCGTCGACTGGAGTGTGATACTGGACTTCGAATACTTAGATGTTTATGGAATAAGATGTTGAAGTAGAATACCCAGTAATCGTCGACCTGAAGTTCGTCGACCTGAGAACTAAGTTTGTCGACTGGAGTTAAGTGTGAAGAATTCTGGACTTGTAATGTTGAAGTATACTCTAGAAATCGTCGACCTGAGATTCAAGTTCGTCGAGCTCAGCTCAGAGAATTTTCTCTAAGCTCGTTGAGCTGAGCATGACTTTCGTCGACCTGAGTTCGACAAACGTCGAACTCATTTTCTGAGTCTTTGAAATTTATCAAAGTCTTGAGTCTTTTATAGTCTGTTGATGGCTGGTTCATATAGTGTTGACTCTACGGACATGGCCTAGACTTTAGGACACACACATGACCCTGGCTATACATGTTGGGTCAAACATCCGAGCTTAGTGATCTTAGCCCAAATCCAACTAGGGTCCAACATAAGTATTAGAAAAATTAAAGTTTCTGCTAAAGTGACCTGAGTTCGATGAATTCAAGTAAGTTCGTCGATCTGAGGTCGACGAATGGGGATGATTTCGTCGAACTCCACTCAAAGAATGAAAGTATTCATTCTCTGGGCCCCAATATTATCGATCTCGGGTCGACGAACTATACTAGTTTCGTCGATCGTAGTTCAACGAATAATAATAATGAATGTTTGCGTTCAGATTTCATCAACTTGAGTTCGACAAACTGCACATATTTCATTGATCTGAGTTCGACGAAATCTGCTGAATATTGTTATGGTTTAGATTTTTCTTATTCCTTCCCTTTTTCTTAGTTTTATGAGTGATTTCAGTTGGTTGATTATCTTCATTTAGCTTTTCTTTATCCTTTTCTGAAACAAATTTAATAGGAGTTGTCAGTATATTCTTTTGAATCAGTGGGGGTAGGCTTGATGAAGCACTTAAGCCCAGCTTGCCATTAAGTCTGGCATTCACTGTGCTTGTGATGTCCATCAGCTTGATACTTCTCCCATTTAGGGATTCTTCAAGTTGTCTTGCCTCAGCCAATTCAGTTTTTAGTCATATGATTTGTTCATTGGCTAGGGTTAATTCATCAATTAATTTAATGTTTTCAGAAATAAAGTTTTCATGATCAGTCATTTTTTCTCTAGGTGTTTTAATTTCTTTTTCAGAATTAATTAGATTAATACATAATAATTTAAATTCAGTTTTAAAACTACCTGAATTATAATCAAAAGATGATAGTACCTGATCTGCCTCAGACTCAGATGTTTCTTCATTCTCTGACTGCTTAGCTTTAGATGGGCTGTAGGAGGCATTGATAGCCATAAGGCAAACTTCCCTTGATTTTGCCTCCTCTTCATCTTCACTAGAGCTGGAAGATGAGGATTCTTAATTTGTGTCACTCCAGGTCTCAGCAATGAAACCTTTCTTCTTTTTATGCTTGCTGGAGGAGGTCTTGCTGTAGTGCTATTTTCTGGAGTCTTTTTCTCTTCTTCTCTCCTTATTTTTGTTTTCTAGACACTCTGATATAAAGTGTCTTGGTTTCCTGTAACCAAAACAAACAACTTCTTTAGTGGGTGTCTTGTCATATCGTTGTTGGACATCTTGCCTAGATGACTTTCTTCTAAAGTCCTTCTTTGCCATTTTGTAAAATCTCTTGGCTAAGAGACTCAGGAGTTCTTCACTGGTTGTTGGAGCTTCTGATTCTTCTGAAGCTTTGAAGGCTATGATTTGCTCCTTTCTTATTGCTGGAGGAGTCTTCTGCTCTGCAGCTTCTCTTATCTTTATGAGTTGCTCATAGGACTTGAGCTTTCCCAAAAGAGATTCAGTGGAAATCTCATTAAGACTTTTGGCCTCTTTGATTGGTCATATTCTGGAATCCCATGAGCTAGGGAAACACATGAGGATTTTGTCATTTACTTCTGTGAGAGTGATGTCCTTATCCAGAGTCTTCAGCTCATTGATGATTAAGCTTAGTCTGTTGTACATGTCACTCACAGACTCAGATTCTTCTTTCTTGAAATTTTCATATTGTGAGATGAGAGTTTATCTCCTATCCTTTCTCTCATATGCTGATCTAGCAACCATCTGGTTGATAGAGTCCCAGATAGCTTTGGCAGATATGCACTCAGCCACCTTCTGGAATATGTCATCTGACATAGTTTGAGCCAAAATATTCATGGCCTTGGCATCTGCTATCTTGGACTTCTTTTGAGCACCTATCCACTCAGGTGGTGGAACAGCATGTGTGTTGGAACTTGCAGTAGTGGTAGCCACTAGAGCTGGTGGTCCTGTCAAAATAGAGTTGTATATGTCTTCATCAATAGAGTTCATATAAAGCCTAATTCTTGCCTTCTAGATAGCAAACTTATTCAGGTTGCAAACTGGAGATCTGGTGCTTGCATAATCTTTGTTCTGTATCATGCTAAGAAATAAACAGAAAAACTAAGGAAAAAGAAAATCAGATCTAATAAGGATCTTTTAGTTTAAGTATTAGCTTGATAAACCAAAGGAACACTGCTCTGATACCAAATGAAAGATAGGGGATAGACCTGATTTACTCTAGAGGGGGGTGAATAGAGTAATTAAAACTTTTGGATATTTTTTAAATATATCAGAGTAATAAAATTTGTGATACTATAGTAGTATAACAGAAAATACAAACTAAGTTAAACTATCACAGCAAAGCAATCTATCATAGCACAGCAAGAACAAAACAGAAAATGATCAACCAGACGACACAAGAATTTTATAGTGCTTCCCTAACCTGGGTACATCCACTCTTCTACCACCCTGGTAGGAATCCACTATCAGGTTTTTGATCAGGTGACTGCCACCACAAGATCTATTTCTAGGGAGATCTCACAACCCTTTAGGCTTTTGATCAGTTGCCCAAAAACCAAGAATAAACTTTTGAAGGGAGTTAATAAACCCTTTGTACAGGAGGTTAAGAGAGGGTTGATGGTGTCTTCTCTCTCTCTAATCAACAGAGAAGACTAGTGGATTGTTGTGGTCAAGGATGCTTTTGAAATGACTTGGATCCTTGCTCAGTGTGTAGGTCTTCAGCCTTGTCTTGAAATGATGTCCAGGAACTTTCTGACTGATTGACAGTTATTGTCCGTGAATGTTACTGGAGTCGAAGTTGAAGAAGTCTCTTGATATTTGTTTGTTTTTTGTATTTAGTCTTCAGTAAGAACAAGGGGAAAACAGGTTGTTTTCTACACAGAGATTTTCTTGTATATGTGTATTCTCTGTTAGTTCTCTAGTTGTTCTTTTATCTGAAAAGAGGAAAATCTCTTTTATATTCTGCTGTCGTATTCTCCTTTGAAATTTTGAATTCCAAGCATTGATTGTTGATCTGTCTGGCGAATGAAAACGGCTGGAGAATATAATCTTTAATGAGTTTACCCAACTGTCCCAATAAATTAAGCAAGTAATTAACCCTGATGATGACCATAATTAATGCTGCCAATAATGGCAATATTCAAGAGAATATGAGCATTAACTACTCAGGAAATCACTGCTAAATAATATATGGAATAAGGACAGAAATGAGAGAAAAACTTCTAAGTCTGGCACTGGACAGAAATCTTCGAGCTCTGAACAGATTTCATCGACCGGAGATCCAAGTTCATCAAGCTAAGAAATCTTGTTCGTCGACCTGCGCTCAGCGAACTGCATTCCAGAGATAACTTGCCAAATCTGCAGTCCAAGTTCGTCGAGCACAGAATCTGTCTTTGTCAAGCGGAGTTCAGCGAAAATAAACTGGAAAGAATATGTTGAAGCTAAACTCCAGATTTCATCGATCTAAGCTCGAATATCGTCGAGCTCAACTCAAAAAATTAACTCTGAGTTTATCGATCAGCGATCGACGATCGTCGAGCTAAGTTCGAAGAATTTCGAACTGATAATTTAAAGTCTGAATTCTTCTAAGTCTTGAGTCTCCTGAAGTCCACTATCGGCTGGTCCAAGAAGGTTGAATCTAATGACTTAGCCTAAAGTCTAGGACTCAAACACTTGACCCTGGCTATACAATGTGGGTCAAAACTCAACCTAATTAATGAACCTAGCCCAAATCCAAACTAAGTATCCAAAAAAATCGAAAAAATCCAGTTGTTATTTCTCATTTTCCGCTACAGATCTGGAACTATGAAGATCGTTCTCGCATGAAGCGACCACACACTCTGGTCATTCCCATTACCGATTAGATATATGTGAATCCTGTTATTATATTGTTCCTATTTGAGAAGGAGTTCCTAGTTCCCGCTGTTTCTGGATCTTGCTAGAGGAGATCCGCCTCTTCTGGATCTAGGATGTCGTTCAGGCATCTGTGCACCTGTTGTCGGTTGGTGAGAGGTGAAGATGATACCATCGCTATAAATCTTCCGCTTTCGATCAGAGAGATGAATTGTTTCTCTTTGCTACCATTTCAATGTCCTATCAACAAGAAGGGGGTTGCTTGTTCTTTTTATTAAGGGCCAAAATTCTCAGATCTGGATTTCCTATTCGGTGGAATTTTATTGGGAGGAGCAAGCTATCTTCTTCTCATTTTAGATCTGGGCGCCGCTTGATCAGAAGAGATCATCTTGAGGATTTCCTCCAATCTATCAAACTGCATGTTGACCTAGATCTAAGATCTATTATCTTGGTGCTTCTCGTTTTCCTCTCAACCGATCTGTTGCTATAATCGAAGAGGATTCCTATAAAGGCATCCCTACTTGGATTATTATTCAAATTAATCTTTACTTATTGACCAAGAATCTCTACTAAAACTTCATATTTTTGTTCTTGTCAAGAGATTCAAAATTGACTCTGTTGCAGCCTCTTGATCGAGATCTGAACTTTATCACAGAATTTCTTGTCTGCACTGTGCTTTACTGGGGAAATTTGCTAATTGAGATCTAGACTTCGGTAACTGGGTTTAGCTGAAGAGGAGTAAATTATTTTTTTAGATTGGATATGAAGATCTCGTCTCTGCATGGAGTAGGTGATATTGTTTTATTTTATTTTTAGAACCAAACCAAGATGTCGAAGAAAAGCGCGTTCGATGTCGTCAAATTGCAGTCCTTTAACGTCTCTACCTTCTTAAGTTGGAAGTTTCATGTCCAACTGGGAATGAAAGAACATGAGATTTTTCACAACATTCTTTGGAAATTCGCCACTACTCGTGAAGATGTGGACAAATATCAGTGGAGCAAAGATGAGGATTTTTGCAGGGATTACCTTCTGAATTTCATGAATCCTCATCTTGCCATGACCTATAATGTGTATAAGACAGCGAAAGAGATTTAAGACCCCCTGAACGCGCAATTCCAGCTCCTAGAACTAGATAATTTGCATCCCAAGCTGGACAACAAATAGTCTGAAATGTCAAATAATTCTTTTGTGAGTCTGATTTTAAACAAGTTGTCTCCTTAGTGGATCACTAAAGAAGAAGAAGGAGGAAGTCCTACAAAATATTATATAGATGTTGGTCGATATCTCCGATCCTAAATCCTTTGTGGATATGATTGGGAGTAATCACCGTGATGTGTGTTCTGAGTGGTGGCTAGACAATGATACTACCTGTCATATGTCGAATGATAAAGGTATTTTGACTGAGGTCGCGATAGTGTAGGAAAAGATGGAGAACTGCAATGAAGGAGAGACCGTTATGACTTATGTCGAGACATCAGAGTTGCTTTTTTCTTTAGGCAAAACTTTAATTTTAAAACATGTTAAAGCAGTACAAAATTTAACTAAAAATTTTACTTTCTATGAGTTTGCTAGATAAGGATGGAATGTCGTTCACAACTTTTAACAGTAGAATAATTTTAACAGTTAATTTATATTATTCTGTTTGTGTATATATGATCAATGATATGTATAGACTTAGCTTAGACAATGATAATATTAACCAAGTAAGTTCCACTCTAATTGATCCTAAGTTATTATATAATAGACTTGGATATGTAAACTATAAGAAAATATGAGATCTAGTTAAGAGTCATAACATCACATTAGATATATTTATTTAATTTGATAAGTATAAGGTGTGTGCACAAACTAAAATCGCTACAAACCCTTACAAGTCATTTTCTAAAAACATGCAACTTCTGGAATTTATACATTCTGATCTCTATGATTTCTGAAGTCATGTCACTTAAGGGGAAAGAGTATCTCATTATCTCCATAGACAATTATTCTATATATTGTCATGTGTACATATTGAAATCAAAAGATGAAACATTCGAGACCTTTAAGACCTTCAAATCTCGGGTAGAAAACTAGTTAAATTTAAATATTAAGAGATATAGAAGTGATCGAGAAAGAGAATACACTATAACTGGGTTTAAGGAATTTTATGTCTCTGAGGGTATAATACTTGAAACCACTACTCCTTACTCACCCCAGTAAAATAGTGTTGCTGAGCGTAATAATAGAACTTTGATAGAGATGTTAAATTCTATGCTCCTCACAACTGGAAAACAAATTATTTTTGGTGAGAAGTAGTCTTAACTATAGATCACATTTTGAATAGAGTGCCTCATTCTGCTCACTTCAACTCTATATGAGCTGCGACACGACCATCCTTGTCAGTATGATATTTTAAATACTTGGAGTTGTATTACTTATGTTAGAATACAGGACCATAAGAACCTTAAGGTGAGACCTATAACGACAACATGTGTTTATCTAGGTAGTGCAGAAGATAGTGCATCTGACAATTTCTGGATCTATCCACTAATACAATGGTAGAGTTTAGAGATGTTATATTTTTTGAGAATAAATCAATCAAAGATCATGACTTAACTATCTCTGGGTCTACTAGCGTGATTTCAAAATCTACTATAACACTTAAAGCTGGCCTCTGGCACTACTTCCCATCCTTTAGAGGTAGAACCTGTTGCTCTTAGAGTATCTATAAGGGATAGAATACCTAAGTATTTTGGTGAGCATTTTGTCACCTTTCACTTAGAGGATGATTCATTCTCCTACTACAAAGCAATGAGATCTTGATATTCATTAATATGTGCAGAAGCCGTCGACGATAAAATGAACTCACTACTATAAAATAATTCTTGACATCTAGTTGACCCGCCAAAAGGAGCTAAAGTCCTAGGATGCAAGTGAGTGTTGAAAAATAAATTGAACTATGATGGGTATATACATAGATATAAAGAATATCTAGTAGCTAAGGGTTATAAATAGTAGGGGGAATTGACTACTTTGATGTTTATCCATCTATATTTCATATATCAACTATTAGGATTCTTCTCGCTTTAATTTCTATTGAGAACTTTACAGTCCATCAGATGGATGTGAAAATAACCTTCATAAATGGAGAGCTAGATGAAGAGATCTATATGACACAACTTAAGGGTTATGTATATATAAATCTAAAAGATAAAATGTACAAATTAAATAAATCAATCTATGAGCTTAAACAAGCGCTTAAGATGTGACACACGAATTTTGACCAAGTAGTAAAGAGCTTTATATTTCAGTTCAGTCTCTCTGATAAATGTCTTTATCACCACTCAATGTCAAATAAGACAGTCATCATATGCCTATATGTGGATGGGATGTTGATTTTGGGGTCAGATCTTGCTATAGTGAGGGATATTAAATATACTCTTGCAAAAATATTTGATATGAAGGACCTTGGTCAGGTTGATACCCTATTAGGTATGAAACTGAGAATAGACAAGGATCACATCACTCTTAGTCAAGCTCATTACATAGAGCAACTTCTTTCTACCTATGGTTATAAAGAATGTAGGTTAGTGGAGAAAACATTTGATCATAATGTTAAGTTGAGTCCTAATGTAGTGACCAACATTGATCAAGTAAACTACTCGAGGATAATTTGTGATCACATTTACACCACAAGTTGTATAAGTCCAAAAACTGCCTTCCCTGTTGGCATGCTAAGTCATTTTACCAGTAGTCCAGTCAAAGAGCATTGAGATGCCTTAGACAGTCTGATGAGATACATGAAAGGTACTAAAGATCATGTTTTGTGTTACATTGGTTACCCTCCTACTGTAGATGAATACTTTGATGGCTCGTGGTGTTCAGAAGTTGGCAATAATAAGTTTACCAATGGATTTATATTCACTTTGAGTGGAGCAGCCATCACATGAAAATCCAAAAGATAAACTTGTATAGATTTGTTATCTATGGAAGTTGAGTTATTTGTCCGAGCCTTAGTCGATGAAGAGGCAGACTGGATTACAAATCTGATTTTAGACATTCCATTGTCTATATTACAAGTCAATTTTTTGATCTTGTATTATGATAATTAAGCATCAGTTTAAGTTGTTAAGAATGCCCACTTTAATTCCAAGAGGAGACATGTACGACTTAGACACGCGTTGCTGAATTATCCAAAAGAACAAGAAATTATCACTTTGATCGATATGTGTTTGAAGGATAACCTTGCTGATCCATTGACAAAAGGAATGCTTAAATACCGATTAATCAAAATAGTGGGAGAAATATGACTCAAGGTGATTTAGTTTAGCCTTAGTTCAAGGTTACGCAATTCAGTTTAGGCTTAGTCCAAATATTTTGTTTTTTCCAATTCCTTTGTCAAAGCAAGCATGTTGTGCTCCGCTGATTTTTGTGGTTGCTGAGTGCGAAACTGGTGAGTTTTTTCATTCCAAATAAGAAATTAATAACTTTAACGGGATTTGTATTTCTTACCTAGGAGGAGAGTGATATTCAAAATTTGATAACACGATCTGACTCAGATTGGCTCTTATTCTATTAATTGGTTTCATTCCAAACTTGATGAGCTTCAGTTAATTTTAAAATAACAGTAATCGTGACATTCAAAATTGTAACACAGATATAGTTGTGATGTCCAGAAGTCCATAAAATCATTTCATTAGAAATAGATAATGGATTCTGAGGTAGAACCTATAATACTCTGAATAAGTGTCCTCCTAGATAATTGTAAAGTACTACATTCTTACAGTAGAACTAGATATATATACATTTTCAAAAGCATGAATTTATTTTAAATGAAATTCTCTGTTGAAAATTATAAGAGATGTTGATGATGGAGGAGCACTTATTATTTAGGATCCTGATGAGGATGCCCTAGTATACATCTAAGGATGATGACAGGTAGAGTGTTATTTGATTTATGTTTTATTTCTGGTTAGAGCATTGTTTAGCTCTTTTAAATACTTGTTGATTGAACTATTTTTGCTCTTTTGTTGATCATTAGTCACTAGGTATGTTGAACATGCGCTATGATCGTACATTAGAATGTTATGTGATGCTGATTAGATTTATATTCATTCTTATGCGTGTATACAGTTGTTTTCTTTAAGTCTAATATGTTTTGGCAGTTGTTTGGACTCAATTTTGAATGATTCACGTTTGGTTGAACATTGCACAAACCACCCTTTTTCTGATGTTGGGTTTACGACAGACATAAAAGGAGATTGTTAGATAATTAGGTAATATGTTCGCGCATGTCGAGACTGACTCAGAATGACCTAATGGGTTTCATGTCATTCTATGGCAAGACTCTATGCTGGAAATACGATAAATAGTTATTCCACTTCTGATGACCTATTGTGGACTATCTTGAGCGAAGCTTCTAACAAGATGCACCTAGTTTATTCTCCTTTTTTACTACGAAATATGTGTCTACATGCTTATTTACTTTTTGATATTAAAAAAATCATTTATCAAATTATTATGATTACTCTTAAAGTGAAGTGGCAAATTCTCTTTGAAAATCATAATTTAATACTATTAACAATAAAACTAAGGCTCTTTTTGACACAACGGTAGAGGTCGTGAACGTAGTGGTTATGAACTGTCACTCGTGAACTACCAACCTCACATAAGGAACTTCGTTCACTTTTTTGTTCAACATACATTCTATAATGGTGACGGTCATAACTACTGTCATGCAAAACATGCATTTTATGACAGTGATGTTTTGTGTTCAATCTCATCTAAGCAAAAACATCGAGCCAAACTGAAAGCTTTATTTGGGGTGGCGATGGCGGTGGGAAAACCTCTTTTTTTGGTCGTTTGGATTCTTGATGGTGGCAAAAGAGCTTTCTTTAAAAGTTACTTTTAGGAGTTTTTTGAGCAGCCAGGACAATGTTGCTTTACAAAAGCAACTTTTTTCTATGAAAAGTGCTTTCTCCTTTTTATTATTGCGGATTTAAAAATGGCCCCCACGGATCTACTCATACCCTTTCTTTTGTGATCTGTGCTTCTCACTTCTCGTCGCTTGCTGGTGTTGTTGCATGGCCATCCTATTGAGTCGATACTTCTCCTTTCTGTACGCTACTTCTCTCCAATCGCCAGTTCAACCCCAACGTTTGCTTCTACTTTTCGTTGATTAGGTAAAATCTTTTTCCTCCTACTAAATATGAAATCATTCTACCGAATTTTTTCTTTCCTACTTTTTTCTACTTCCTAAAAAAAATGAAATTGATATTTTCTCTTCTATCTTTTGAGTCTTCTTCAAAATCTGAAATCCCTATTTTTTCAATTTTTTTCTTAACATATTCTAATCTTAATTCAAAATATATTATTATTTGGTAACTGTAGTGCAAACTATAATAAACATTAATTCTGAATAGATATCAATTGTTACATCTGTTTTCTCAAAATTAGGCTAACACGATACATAATGTTATATAATGAGTAGGGATTTAGGGTTTGTTTGGCACAACGGGGTCGGTTAGAATACAACGGTCGGTGGAGGCGGTCATGAATGTAGTGGTTGGAAATTGCAGTCACAAACGCAATTGCGGTCACGAACGCAATTGTGCCGTTTGGTGAAACTATGTTTGTGTTGTCACGAACATAAACACAATTTTATCTGTTTGATGGTATGAAATTGCGGTGGCGGCTGGAGTCAATTTCTCATCATAAAAAAAAAAACTTTTGATCATCATTCTCCTCAAACATACGTTCCTTTATTCATTTATATCATAAATCAACTCTACCAATATGAGGATCCAAAGAAAAAACATCATGGGGATTAAAAATATCATTTCAATGATACATGGCAACAACATCTAACCGGTGATTGACAGATAAATACACTCATGCACACATCATCATATAAAAACTAAAATAATCACAATTATAATAGAAACTGAAAGCCCTCCTCTCTCTACACAATTGTTCCTCCATTTGAAATAAAAAGTATGAATGAACCAAAAATAATAAAATAACATGCTTGAAGGAGGAAGAACCTCTGGATTAGCAGGGCTCAAGAACTAAAATTTTATCAGGTAAAGATACCTTCGAAATTATGACACAAAAAAATCAAAGATGCAAAATTCAAAACTATTGAAATGAGGGGACAATGACCTAGATCACGATCTGGGAATTGAAGATGCAGTGCGAGCGGATGATAGAGTAGCCACTCACAGGCCTTACCGCCATTGGCTTGCTCATGAGAATGACAGAGATGATGGAGTGAGGAGAATGCTAGGGTCAACCTATATATGTATGCATGTTGGATCGAGTGGCCAACCTTAGAGTGGGGTGAATAAGGTTTTCAGATTAATTCAGAATTAAAAGTAGTTTTACTAAGGAAAACCAGTTCTGGAAGCTACCGCGGGCGGTAGCTTTCTAGCGCTCGGTGGTAGGTCACAGAAATTGTTTTTCTTCGTAAAAACTCTGCCTGACAATGAATCACACAACCTTCAAAGATCTAGCAACACACAATCGTGATTATTATAAGAAGAATAAGCGAACAATAATTTTATTCAAAAATAACGAAGGTGGTTTACAATCAAGAACAACTAGATCTCCGTGATGTCAGAGATCGGAGGCGATGAAATACAAACTTCTCTTTTTGTTTCTATACTGACCCTCTACCTGAATCGATTGGTTCTTTCCCTTCCCCCCAGAAAGGTCTTCCAGTCGTCTCTTCACCTTCCTTCCCCGAAGGATCTTAGAGCCCCACTAGATCCCCCAATCTAGATGTTCCTCACCGGGACAATTTCTCACGAAACCCTTCACGGATTCCGACGACCCCCTGGTTGATTTCCCTCACACACAAGCAACTAGATAAGAAAGAAAATCCATAGTAAAATATAAAGAGTTTAGAAGTTATTTCTCCCTCAAACGTAGAACTCCTCCGAGGAACGGTGCACGATCGATGCTCTTGAATATTGTTCTCTTTGCAATCGATCAGCCACGAAAGGTCGTTGAAGATTTCGTTCGCCGAAGTTTTTTGTTCACGAGCGGGAGGAAGAAATAGTACTTTTCCTTTAACGGAGATGAAAGTTCATCCTCCACCAGATGGCGGCTGAACCCTAGAATGAATTATTCTCCTTCATCTTGTCTCTAGGAAAAGAAACACGCGCTTTTATATGTCTTGAAAAATTGAGCTGCCGCTGGCGGTAGAGCTAGCACCTGGAGGTAGGTCGATGTGCGTGAAGGTGAAAGTTGTCCAACAGATTTGGAAAAAATATTAAAGTAAAATATTTTTCTGCTTTTGAGCTACCGCGGCGTGGTACAAAGCTATAGTCTGGCGGTAACAGCATCTTCTTGACGAAGACGACTCGGCGTTTGTCGAGACAGCTAGCACCAAACGTTATGGCTAACACGATGTGGTAGGTCCCCGAGAGCTCGTGTAGATTTAATTCTAAGCTAAAGCGGGCGGTAATGCTAGCTCGCTGTGGTAGGTCACAGAGATTGATTTTCTTATTCTTTTGTACATGTAAATCTGCACACAATACCCAACACACGTATTGTAAGACCCCATTTTTTCCACCGGGAATTATGACCAGAAACGTTGCTTTGTGGTGACACCAACTCCCGAGGAGGTCATCGCCACAAATCGCTGATTTGCCGGCAATTACTCAACCATATATCACAGAAGAAAAAGAAGTAATATCCATAAAGATAAACCAGTCTACAATCACAATACAATATAATAAAGTCGACATAAATTCAAAGCTAATCAACATGAAACAATAAGTCTGATAGGAAAGATAAAAAGGGGGCTCCTGCCTAGTACATATTATCCTCACTAAAAAATGCTCGCGGAAGTAAAACTACAAGACACTCACTGATCCCATGGCTACTGCTGCTACTGCTACCACACCTAGACTAGGCTGGTTCATCTCTTCCTGGATGTGTTGGTTCCCCTGGTGCTATACCCTGTCTCCCAGCTGGAGTTCCTGGTGTTATGCCCATCAGGACGTTAGTTTAAACTAAGTCTTGGTCCCCCTCCCTCCCCCCAACGAGACTTAGGCATCATGCGGGGGAGGATGAAAGGAAAGGGACTGAAAGTGGAGAGTAAGCAAGAGCAGATGACAATGACCCTAACTATCACATGCTAAAAGTATCTATCACAGTAATGACAAGTATATGAACAGAAAGTAAGAGTAGCAATATATTAAAAGCAACAAATAAAGTAAAAGTAGAGCATATATCTATCATCACAGAGAAAGTAAGCTCAGCTTATAAGAATGCTCATACAGACTTATAAGTTAAGGGGTCGTTTTGGAAGGCCTAACGTATAAAAGATCCCATAATAATTTATATGTTAGGGGTCGAGGTTTTATGCAAATTATGTATCATATGGGATGTTATGCATGCTAAATGATGAATTCCACACAAGTGCAATACACCCACGCAACTCTATGCGCACAGACTTTTAGTTCCCCCATTAGGAGTTAGCTAAACTCTCAGGTACCTCTCATAGTGGCAAATAGAGATAGTGTGTTGGGCCTCTGTAACACCCCCGATTTTTTCAATATTTGTTTTAATTCATTATCTGGCGTGTTTGTGACGTCCGGGCGTTATGTTGACGCATTTTCGGCATTTGCCGTTGTTAGAGCGTGGTTTTAGCTCTTAGGTTTTCTGTGTGTGTGGTTGGGTTTAGCCGGTTTGCAAGGTTTCCTAGCGAGTCGGGTCTATTTTGGTGACTCGGTGGAGCGTCTTTGGGAATGCTTGTGTTTTGGCTTTGGGAGGTGTTTACCTGAGTTTGGTTCATCGAATCTTAATTTCGACTGTGTTATTGGGTTCGTAGTATCAGTATTTAGCTACGGTGCGATTTTCATTAAATTTCGGGTAAGTTTGGTTTTCGGGTCGTTTTGACATTTTATTTAATTAATTATGTCATCCTAAAATAAAATAATCGGATAAAAACATTACAAATAGAACCCATCGCTTCAAACCCTATTCATTTATCTCCCTCGTGAAACATCGGCTTATTGCGGAAGAATGAGAGCGGCGGACCTTCCTAAGCCTTCGGCCGCCGATTTCTGGAGTTTTGGGGCTCGATTTCTTCTTTGGAGAGTGGATCCGGGTAGATCTCACCAAGATCTACATTTCTACGGTAAGCTTTTCCAGTTTCTTGGATTTTTAGAGGTCTGGGTATGCGGTTTTGACCCCTTTTCGTCCTGAAAGGTTTCAGGAAGTGTTGCTCAGGAAGTTTCAGGAGCGTTTACATGGCTGGATTGGCGATTTGAGGCAAGTGGTGACTTCATCCCCTTGCCAAGCTTTTCTTTTCCTGTTTATTTTTCCATACTGTTCTTCCTGTATATATTCCATACTATTCTTCTTGTATATCATTCAACGTGTTAGTTTCTTGGAGTAGTTGTCGGTTTGGAGTGGTCAGCATTCGTCGAACTGAAGCTAATTTCGTCGAACGGAGTTCGACGAACAGAGGAATTTCGTCGAACAGAGTTCGACGAACAGAGGAATTTCGTCGAACAGAGTTCGACGAACAGATGAATTTCGTGGAACGGAGTTCGTCAAGCTGAGCCATTTCATAGAACGGAGTTCGTCGAGCTGGGCCATTTCGTCAAACGGAGCAAGATTCGTTGAGTATAACCCTTAGGCGTTGAGTATAGCCCTTAGGCATTGAGTGTAGCCTTAGCACTGAATCCAATTTCAAACCTAAGTCCAAAAGCATTGAGTGCGTTGAGTGCACTCAATGCGGCGTTGAGTGTGATGAATACACTCAACGCCTTGTTGTTAGGTCTGTGACGCTAAGTGTAAAAGCGTTGAGTGTGTTGAGTACACTCAATGCGGAGTTGAGTGTGTTGCTTACACTCAATGCCATCAGTATTTGACCCTAATTCAGAAAGCATTGAGTGCACTCAACGCGGCATTTAGTGTGCTGCTTACACTCAACGCCATCAATATTTGATGCTAAGTCAGAAGGCGTTGAGTGTGCTGCATACACTCAATGCGGTGTTGAGTTTGTTGTTTACACTCGACGCCATCAAGAAATCTTGAAGTCTATGTGTAAAAGCATTGACAGCGTTGAGCAAGCTTAACTCACTCAACGCCGTCACCTTTTTTCGGCAAGTAAAAGCGTCGATAGCGTTGAGTGAGCTAAACTCACTCAACGTCGTCGCGTTATGTTTGAGCGTTGAGTGAGCTAAACTCACTCAACATCATCGTCTGTTCTTGTTGGTGTTTAATCATTGAGTGTGCTGTGTTATGGCATCGGTGCGTCGACTGCACTCGACGCGGTGTTGAGTGTACTCGACGCTTTTTCCTTTAGCTTTGTATCCTTTCACCGATTTGACGTGTATCACTAAGGCTTGGTCTTGCCAAGCTAGAATCGTCGGTTTTCGGCTAAATTTGTTGAGTTTGGTTTTATGGGTATTTAGATATGTGGGGTTGGTTTGGTTGGCTTAGTTTCATGAATCATTACACCCGGGCATGTTTGGGTCTCGTTTTTGGGCTGTTGGGTTGTGTTGGACCAGATGGCCACCACCACAGTTCCGTTTTTAAGATGTTTGGGTATGTTAGCTCGGGTTTGACCAGTTTGGTCCCGACTCAGATCCGGTTGTGTTACTGTGTTAATGATTCACGTGTTTATTGAGCCTTTGCCCCGTTTTTGTTTCCTATCGATTAAACTTATGCTACTGCTTTTTCTCGCAGATTGTTTTCGCAGTATAACTATGTTCACACTTGGTGCAAATTTCTTTACCTTTTAACTTTATAAGTTAACTCTTTGTTCTAAATCTCGAGATAGTTTGTTGTATTTTCTTTTGACAACTATTCAGGTTTGGGAACAGTAATCTTACTACTCCTTATTTTCTGATAGTTTTGTTTGTCACTTGTATTTTTCTTGTTGAGGTGTTCTTTCTTTGAATGCCTCAGGTTCTGAGCAGTAGCCAGTTGGGCGGCTAGGTTTGGTGTTTGCTTGAGGACTTCAGTGTTGTAGAGTTTTCCACTACCGTGAGAGGTAGTTCCTTGTTGTTTCCTTTTAAGTACAGACACTCATACTAACCAGTGGGTTCGTGTCAGTTTGTTGACGCCCACTGGTGGTTTTCTTTTGAATTGTTGAATACTCTGATAAGCAGCTAGTTTTGCCTTTTGTGGTTGTTTTTACTTGCTCTCTGGGAATGTTTTATGCTAGGTTGCATGTTAGGTATTTTCAGCTATAAAAGCATTACTACTTATACCTCATACATCGCATATTTCAAATTTAAAATACTATTTTCTAGCTAACGTAAAGATTATTTCTATACTTATAATAAATCTATGGTTTTGCATGCCATGAGTTGTCCTTTGGGGATGTTTATACTCATGTAGGATGTTAATCAACATAAACAAAAGTATTTTTCCGCAACGCATAACTATACTTTTACTCGTGGACTAGTTGATCCACTATGCCGAGGGATACGACCATCCAATTTAAACTGGGTTTTACCTAATAACTTATGGATTTCATATAAACTGTAGAGTTTGGGGTTTTGCCTGAGCGCCTGCAGTTATCCCCAGCACGGCGTGGCATCACGGCGCTTATTTTCTCTTACTCTGATATAACTTAAGTGTTGAGAAAATGCGGATTGTGACAGTTGGTATCAGAGGAAGGTTGTTTTGACAATTAGTCGAGCAACCTTCTCTTGTTGGTGTTAGTTATTTAGTGTCATTTCATACACACATCGATATGTCATCAGTACGTCTTGGCTAAAGCATGAACACTACACTCATAGAATGATAAGAAGTATACGGGCATATTATGTAGTATGAGATGCATAATATGTGTTTGTATATGGATCCACCATAGGTGGCAACATGTGACGGTTATGTAGTATGGGATGCATAACCATCATTACATGGGTGCCCATTAGCACGATTTACTTTTTCATTACATGTGATATTATGTAGTATGGGATGCATAATATTTCATGTGTACGCCGCTCATAACATGCATTAAGGCCTTTTTAGAATGCATAGCACATCATGCATAACATAAAATAGCATTTGCACATGTGCCAAGCTAGAGATTTATTTGATGACATATGTACACACATTGTTTTGAATCAAAAGAATACAAATTCTTGTATTCATGGCCTTGCACAAGAATTAATAGGATGATGGTACATCATCCTAGGTTTAAGCATTTCATCATTTATAAAATTCACAGAGCAAGTTAGCAGCACGAGCAAGTATTTATGTATGTTTTGTATATACTAGGTTGTTTGGGTTCTAGCGGTCAAGCTAGGTTTTGACTAGTCGCTTGTTGTAATTATTAGAATGTCGAGACGTCCTACGATAAGGCCGACTCCCCAGTCAGAGGGCGAGTCGTCTGGTGCTCAGAACAAGGTTGTGATTGAAGGATTGCGACAGAGCAACGAAGCTTTGTCTAGGTAAATGTTGGTGATGCAGTCGCAGATCCAAATCTTGTTGACTGTCATTGCAGTACAGCCGCTTAAAGTTCAGGACCCGGTCGTGGGTCAAGGTATTCTAGTTCCTCCTGATCCTCCAGGGCCCCCAGCTGTGATACCACTAGAGATGAACTTCATCTCGCACTTTCAGCGATTAGGAACCCCTACCTATGATGGTAAGGCAGACTTCATGGATTTGGATGACTGGATTATAGACATCGAGGAAATGTTCTCTTACTCCGGAGTTTCAGCGAACCAGAGAGTAATGGTCGCTGCCTACCGGCTCAAAGGTTTGGCAAAGAGTTGGTGTCTAAGGTAGAAGGAAAACTTGAAGGATGGATGTTCTTGGGAAGTCTTCGAGGAGCTTTTGCTAAAGAAGTTTCTGTCGTCGGTCGAGCGAGACTGTTTGTTAAATGATTTCCTGCACTTAAAGCAAAGGCAGCTCGCGATGAGTGAGTATGAGGTGGAGTTTAGCAAGCTGAGTCGGTTTGCCCTGGATTTAGTAGTTTTTGAAGACCGTAGAGTCAAGAATTTTTTGGGTGGTCTGAAGAGTGACATCCAGTAGTTGGTGAGTGCTTATAGATCGGAGAGTTATGCTGAAGCAGTCGAAGCAGCTCTTAGGTTTGAGGCAAATGACAATGCCAAGAACCGAGGACAACAAATGAGAAAGGTTAAGAGGAAGACTGGTGAGAGTAAGAGTTCCCAAGAATCTAGTGCTGCTTCGAGGAAGAGGAGCAAATAAATATGCAGTTTCTGTAGTCGGCCAGGCCACCCGTTTGAGAAATGTTTCAAGAGTAAAGGAGCTCAGAAACAGGAGTAGGTCCATGGGATCCAGGGTGCTCCTGAAGGAGATTTGGTCTGTACCTCGTGCAAATGGAAGGGGCATGATGTTGCCCACTATTGGGATAAGGTTAGAATTTGCTTTCAGTGCAGACAGAAAGGTCACGTTAAGTCAAAGTGCCTGCAGTCTCAGCCTGCGCTGCAGCCAATTCCGCTTCGGGCCTTGCCACCGCCGTAGCCTATTGACAAAGGGAAGGGAAAGTTGTACGTGCAGTCTCTGGAAGTGTCCCAGACTTCTACCCAAGTGATTTCAGGTTAGCTTCTAACATGGTTTCTGTTTCTATTTAGCTTGTAGTTGTAGTTTTGATTAGTTATGTAAGCATTTTTATAGGAAAATTTAAAGTAAAGAACCGTTAGGCACGTGTTCTCTTTGATTTCGTTGCTACCCACTTGTTTGTGGCTAGGGCCTTTGTTGAGCGTCATCGTTTGACTCTCGATCAAGTCGGCGATGTGTTTCAAGTCAAGTTTCCTTCCGGTGATTTGGTGGTGTAGGACCAAGGTATCCAGAGTTGTCCGATTTTGTTAGGCAAATTTCTAACAGTTGCTGATTTGAAGGTAATAGACCTGGAGGATTTTGACGTGATCTTGGGCATGGACTGGTTGTCTAAATATGATGTGGTTATCCAGTGCAAGGTTAAGCTCTTGGACTTCAACATGGACAACGGTCAAACCGGGAGTGTTTATGGTTTTCCGCACCAAGTTTCTTCGATTATATCTGTGGTACGTGCTCGGAAGTTGGTAAATTCCAGATGTTTTGCTTGTTTGGTTT
The DNA here is from genome assembly GCA_039583875.1 of Platanthera guangdongensis. Classification (NCBI taxonomy): domain Eukaryota; kingdom Viridiplantae; phylum Streptophyta; class Magnoliopsida; order Asparagales; family Orchidaceae; genus Platanthera; species Platanthera guangdongensis. The sequence goes on along the minus strand of CM077150.1, from coordinate 239,882,130 downwards.
CAGTTTTGGAAACCGTTGTTAGCTTGCCACGTATAGAGGAGATTCTTGTGGTACGTGAGTTTCTGAATGTTTTTCCAGCTAATCTTCCTGGTCTTCTACCTGAGAGGGACGTGGAGTTTGTCATAGATCTGGAGCTGGTACCTGTCCTATTGCTAAGGCGCCGTACCGGATGGCCCCGCGTAAGTTGGAGGAGTTACGTACTCAGTTGGATGAGTTGCTCCTGAATGGTTTTGTTAGGCTGAGTTCTTCACATTGGGATGCTCCTGTCTTGTTTATAAAGAAAAAGGATAGATCAATAAGGCTATGCTTGACTATAGAGGGTTGACTAAGTCACCATTAAGAATAGATATCCTCTGCCCAGGATTGATGACCTGTTTGATCAGTTGCATCGTAGCTATGTGCTTTTAAAGATCTATCTTCGTTCAGGCTACCACTAGTTGAGGATTTGTGAGGCAGATATTCCACGGACTACTTTTCATTCGCGGCATGGGCATTTTGAGTTTTTGGTAATGTCCTTTGGTTTGACCAATGCTCCCTCTGCCTTTATGGATATGATGAACCGCGTGTTCAAGGATTGTCTGGACAGTTTCGTGGTTGTGTTTATAGATGACGTTTTGGTGTATTCCCGCAGTACTGTTGAGCATGCCTAGCACTTGCGTTTAGTTTTGTCTACCTTGAGGGAGCATAAGTTGTATGCCAAGCTAAGTAAGTGTGAGTTTTGGTTGCCTCAGGTGTCTTTCTTGGGTCATGTGATAAATAAAGATGGAATTTCAGTTTACCCTATAAGGTAACTGCTATTATGGATTGGAATAGGCCCACCACCCCTAAGGAGATAAGGAGCTTCCTAGGGTTGGTTAGCTATTATAGAAGGTTTGTGGAGGGTTTCTCTACGTTATCTGCGCCTTTGACTAAACTGACGTGGAAGAACGCAGCTTTCATTTGGAGCGATAAGTGCGAGGAAGCCTTTCTGGAATTGAAGAAGAAATTGTGCACTGCTCTAGTTTTGTCTCTGCCTACTAAAGGGTTGGAATATGCGGTGTATGTAGACACATCGCATGTTGGTCTCGGTGGTGTGTTGATGCAAAAAGGCAAGGTAATTGCGTATGGGTCGAGACAACTAAAGGTACATGAAAAGAACTACCCTACGCATGATCTAGAGTTCACAACAGTGATTTATGCCCTAAAGTTGTGGAGGCACTTGCAATATGGCGCAATATGCAAGATTTATACTGATCATAAAAGTTTAAAATATGTTTTCACTCAAAGGTAGTTGAATCTGCGCCAGTGAAAATGGTTAGAGTATGTTGATGATTATGATGTTGAGATCCAGTCCCATCCGGGCAAAGCTAATGTGGTAGCTGACGCTCTGAGTAGAAAGACGGGGAAAGTTTTTAATCTTTCTGTGGATTCACTGGTGGAAGAATTTCTCTTGATGGGTATTTTTGTTGGGAGTTGTAACTCGTCAAGTAGTATGGAGGTAGCTGAGCCTTCATGGATTGCACTCACAAGATTGCATCAGATGGAAGATCCTGAGTTGTTGCACCTCTACAAGAGAACTGAGAAAGGAGAGTTGCTAGATTTTTCGATCGATGACACGGGTACTTTGAAATACCGCGGTAGATTTTGCATACCAAATGTAGAAGATATTCGTGTTAAGTTGTGCAGTGAGGCTCATGGTTTCTGTGTTGCCTACCACCCAGGTTCAACTAAGATGTACCAAGATTTGAAGCAGATCGTTTGGTGGTTTGGAATGAAAGGTGATATAGCAAAGTTCGTTTCAGAATGTTTTACGTGCAAGTGAGTAAAGGCTGATCATGGCAGACCTGGTGGCAAGCTAACGCCCTTGGAAATTCCAAGTTGGAAGTGGGAGAGTATCTCAATGGATTTCATTACTGGATTACCAAGATCTCCCCGAGGACATGAATCAGTCTTGGTTATTGTTGATAGACTAACGAAGTGTGCTCACTTTGTGCCTTTTAAGATTGATTACCCCATGAAGAAGATAGCAGAGCTATATTTAAATTAAGTCGTTAGATTACATGGAGTGCCAATTAGTATTGTATCAGATCAAGACTCCAGGTTTACGTCTCACTTTTGGAAGAGTTTACAGGAGGGTTTGGGTACCGATCTGTGGTATTCTACCGTCTATCATCTACAGACAAACGATCAAATGAAAAGAGTGAACCAGATCGTGGACGCTATGATCAGATGTTACATTTTGGAAGGCGATGCAGAACTCCCTTGTTTTGGGCCGGTGCGAAACCGTTAGAAGAAATGGATGTTTCCGTGAAGATTATTCGGGAAAAGCTTCAGATAGCACAGGAACGGTATGAGAAGAACGCCAATTGGCGTAGGTATGATTTAGAATTTGTTGTAGGGGACTTGGTGTTTCTCAAAGTTTCCCCGATGTCTGGAGTTAAAAGGTTTGGTAAAAATCATAAGTTGGACCAGAGGTATGTGGGACCTTTTAAGGTTGTTGAGCATATTGGTGTATCAGCTTATAGGCTGGATTTGCCTACAAATTTTCTGGATGTGCACGACGTGTTTCATGTGAGCCAGTTGCGGAAATGTGTACTCAGCGACCGGCAGATTCTTGATGTTGTGCCCCAGTTGGAGCCCAATCTTTCCTATGTTGAGATGCATGTCCGCATTCTGGATACTCAAGATCGAGTGCTGCTGAGGAAAACCATACTAATGGTTAAAGTTTTGTGGCGAAACCAAGACGTGGAAAGCGCCACTTGGGAGTTGGAGTCAGCAATGAGGGAGGCTCATCCTCATCTACTCTCCTAGTTTCTTACGGTTTGTATTTCCCCTTCTATAATCTTTGATTTTATTCTCCTTGTGGAATCTTTTGGTGCGTAAAGTTTCGGGACGAAACTTATTTTTAGGGGGAGTGACTGTAATGCCCCCGATTTTTTAATATTTGGTTTAATTCATTATCTAGCATGTTTGTTATAACATCTCCCCTATAATGACCGTATAATATGGGTCCGGCCGGGGCCCCACAACATACAGACGCCACAGCTTTAGTATTATAAGATGATATAACTACCCAATCTCAAAACTCAAGACACAACACAGCGGAAACAGCAAAGAGACTAGAAGATATCCACACATATAGGAGATTAGAGATGGTCTTAAGGCCTTACAACAAAAGTGAGTCCGAAGCTCAAATAATCAAACCAGTCAAGAACGTGCATCAGCACCCCTAAACTACCTTGGCATGCAAGCCAGAATACAGTAGCATCAAACATACAATGTCAAATAAGTAAAGCTAAAGCAAAGCGGTACTCTTCATGAGGCTTAGGCCTTTTTCGCCGGCGAGCTAGCTCCTGCTTGCGATCCTTGTCCTATAAAAATTGGTGGTAACGTGGGTCAGCAAAGGCTGACCTCAAACTGTGTAACAAACACATATCCTCCCGGCCGCCCCTAACGGACCCCAGGGTACTCCTCCAACCTGCAAGTTAGCACTTCGTATGCAATATTCATAAGCAAGAAAAGCAACTAAGGAAACAGGCTTGGATGTCTCAAACATCATACATGTTCTCTACTGTTGAGCATATAATAAAAGGGCCTACTATGCAACATGAATGCAACACCCGGGCTTCACCCAAGGCACCATATAGTGTATGCATCTAGAACAACATCACATCATTTGGGTACTCATCATTTCCCCATTGGCATAAAGCCGCAAACAAAGGGGAACCACAATCCCCCAACGACATACAAGCTGTCATACGGAACTCTTGTCAAGGCCCCACCCGCTCACGGTCGTAGACCCGGGCTTGCCGGCAAACTCTGACTTCTCATGTCAGGATTCCGTCAAGCACACTGACCGATTCTAAGAACCCTTGCTGGACCCCACCCGCTCATGTCCTCATTACCCGGGCTTGCCCCATGCTCGCCGTTCTCGTCAGTCTCACAAAAAGGGGACTAGTCTCGCCGGGACACTTTCCACACATGACTTGCACGTCACGGGATAGCTAGCCGACCACAGAGACACAGCCACGCCTTGGCACATCACAAACCAAGCCAGTTCCACCATAATCCCTCAGTCGTACTGCAGCGTTCCCGCGCACCAAGGAAACCATCTACCGCCAATGGGGAGCTAACCTTGTCCACCAAGGAAACCATCTACCGCCAATGTGGAGCTAACCTTGTGTGGTTCCGGCTACACGTACTCACACGAGAAAACGGGGAAAGCATCACAAACATCATAAACGGGCTCTTTCCGCAACAGGTTTCTACCAAAACCCTAAAGCTCGTATGCAACATCACCGGGTCGGACTAACGGTCGCGACTACGGCTTCACCCACCATGTCTAATCCACTAACGGAGCGGATCTCTAATGCAAAATCATGTCAGGGATGGACTCAATCGACCCGGAGGTTTCTCTTGAACCTTGGCGACCAAAACCCCTCTCATATGAGAGATTGGTGCCCAAAAACCATGGAAATAAGAGATGCAAGACACGCATCCTAAAACCAAGAGGAAAAGTGTCGTTACCTTCCGACCCCTCTTCCTAGCCATGGAAACTTAGCCGGATGAAAACCTTCGCAACGATCTTGCCTCCACGGATCCGAACTCGGCTCGCGATTTGGAGCACCGAAGCCTCTCTAATGGCTGAATCTCCTTCACCGTCTTCCGCGCTCTCCCTTCTCTCTAGATCTTAGACGGATAAATAGCGACTGAAACAATCCGGATTTTAAAACCGTACTCTCGGGTATATCCCAAACTGAAAAACCCCCAACCTTCGGATCCTACACAAAAGAATGCATGACTGCGATACGGGTCTGACCTGGAAAAACAGAATGTCGAACACTCTGCGTCAAACCAATCCGCCATGATCGTTGCTCGACGATCGTCAAACCAAGATCGTCGAACACACAAATCGACGATAGCAAAATCGTCGAGCGCAAGCTAGATCGTCGAACGCAGATCATCGATTGTGGTTTGGGTTGTGTTTTGGTGCAACATGGCAAGGTGTCGCCATATTTTCAACGTAAAAATTACCATCGCCAACTCCAAGTCCTGGACTGGGTAATTCCTCTCATGAAGCTTCAGCTTCCTAGACCCAAAAGCTATCACCTTGCCATGTTGCACCAAAACGCAACCCAAATCGCATCCCGATGCATCACTAAAGATCTGAAATCCCTCGGTCCCTTGCGGTAGACTTAGGATTGGAGTCATCATCAGTCTCTCCTTTAGTGCCTCAAATGCTTGACTGCACTCTTAAGTCCACAGAAACTTATGATATTTATGAGTGAGTGAGGTGAGGGGTAGAGCTATCCGCGAAAAATTCTCCACGAATCTCCTATAGTACCCGGCTAGTCCAAGAAAACTTCGGACTTCCGCCACGGTCCTCAAAACTGGCCAATCTCTAATGGCTTCCACTTTTGTTGGATCCACTGCCACCCCATCCACACTAATCACGTGGCCCAAAAATGCCACCTTCGCTAACCAGAACTCGCACTTTGAGAACTTAGCATACAGCTGATTCTCTCTCAACACCTGCAAGACCACTCTCAAGTGGGTCTCATACTCCACTTCCGATTTGGAATACACCAAGATGTCGTCAATGAAGACAACCACAAAAGAATCCAAGTATTCCTGAAATACTCGATCCATAAGACCCATGAACACAGATGGCGCATTCGTCAGCCCGAACGGCATCACCGAGAACTCGAAGTGACCATACCTCGTACCAAACGCTGTCTTGGGTATGTCCTCATCCCGAATTCGCAATTGGTAGTATCCCGACTTTAAGTCCAACTTTGAATACACCACCGACCCCACCAACTGGTCGAACAGGTCGTCTATCTGAAGAATTGGATACTTATTCTTAACGGTCAATTTATTCAGCTCTCGGTAGTCTATGCACAGCCCATACTACCATCTTTCTTCTTCACGAACAACATTGGCGCGCTCCACAGTGAAGAACTGGGTCGGATATACCCCTGTTCCAAGAGTTCCTGCAACTGCACTTTGAGCTCAGCCAACTCTTTTGGTGTCATTCTAAACTGAGGCCGTGACACCGGCCTAGCCTCTAGCACTAACTCAATCGAGAAGTCGATCTCCCGTCGAGGAGGCGCTCCAGGAAGATCATCAGGAAACATGTCCTCGAATTCTGCCACCACTGGCACTTCCCCAATTGATAACTTGGAGAGGTGAACCTCCAATAAAGCTACAAGCGCTATTCCACCCTGGTTAACTGCCTGCACCAACTGTAAGGCCGAAATCAAGGAACAGGCCACTCCGCTAAGGCCCTCAAACTTGACCTCCGCCTGCCCCTTGCTCCTTAGGGTCACCACCTTGGATAGGCAATCAATAATGGCGCGCTGCTCTGCAAGCCAGTCCATGCCCAAAATCACATCAAACTCAACTAATGGTAAAATCATTGCTACCAATATGAAGTCAACTCTGTCCAGCTCCCAACAAATGCGCCATTTGGCCCCGGTGGTCATGGATGACTCATTGGGCATGCGCACTTTCAGCTCCGCATCCGCCGAAAATGACTCAACTCCTATTCTCCGGATGAAGCTCTCCGCAAGAAAGGAGTACGATGCTCCCGTATCGAACAATACCCTAGCGGGGTATCCGGAAACTAATACGAAGCCTACAACATAGACATCACGCATAAAGGTCTAAAAGTATGAAGCACAAAGTTAAACTTAAATTTCCTCATACCTGTCACCATATCAGTTTGGTGGATCGCTTCCTGCTGTCCAAGGTTGTAGGACCTTGGTTGCACCGGTTGGAACCGAGAAGCACTAGACTCTGCCATCTTCCCTTTCTCTGCGGCACTGGGGCTGGAGCGTACAGTCTGCTCCTGCATTGCCTCTTGTTCCACTCCTCCTTGAGGTCAAACACGAGCGATGTGCCCCACCTTACTGCAGTTGTAGCACGTCGGCGGTCCCCTAGAGTGAGAACCTCCAGACGTCCACTTACTTTTCTCACCAGACCTGAAAGTGTGAGGCTTTTTACTCCACCTATTCCCTTCAGACTTTCCCTGGGATTGGAAAGGCTTCCCTTCCCCTTGCTTGGGAGTGAAGCCCTTACGACGTTGGGTTCACTCCAGATCACTCTCCAATGTCCTGGTAGCCTCAACTAGCTCATTAAAACCAGCTCTCTTCATGGAAATGAGGGGTTGCCTCAGATTATCCCTCAGCCCCTGGTAGAAAAGGTTATCCCTCTCTACATCATCTGCCACTGTCGTTCCTGCATAACGACCCAAATGGGTGAACTCTTGCACATACTCATCCACCGTCTTATCTCGCTGCACCAAGTGCAGAAACTGCCTCTGAAGGGACAACCTCATTGAAACGGGAATGTACTTCTTTAGAAAAGCATCCCCAAACTCTTCTATGGACGGGGTGCGTCCAGGAAAATGGCAGCTGCTATGGCTCACCCACCACAGCTTTGCGTCTCCTTCTAACATGAAGGCCGCAAACTCAGATTTCTTATCTTCTAGCGTCTCTGACACCCTCAGAAGTTCTTGCATCCTTGCCCACCAATCCTCCGCATCAGTCGGGGTACCGACTCCCTTGAATGTCGGGGAATGGAAGCTCAGAAAAATACTTCATGTGCCGGTCTCCATGTCCAACAACCACCCTTTCCGTCAAAGGCTCCAGTCGCCTTGCTTCTCCGCCTGGCACGGCTGTCGCCTTATCCGGTGTAGCAGGGGTTACTACCTGAGCTGTCGTTGTAGCTTGGTCTGCCACCATTTCTTCCGCAAGCATGTGACAGAAATCGGTCAGGTTTACACCCTTGCCCAAAAGACCCGGAGCAGTGGCACTGCTCGCCGAAAGCTCTTCTCTTGGTCTCGACGTACCCGCCTCATTGCTTGAACTCTTCAGAAAAGCAAGAAAACAAGGAATCGGTCTCTAATCACAAGACTCAAACATAAGGACACTCATGGTCTCGCATTACTCCTATGTGGATATCTTCTATACGCACTAACCTTGGATCTACCCTGCCTCTAATACCAAATTGTAACACCTCCCATGTAATGATCGTATAATATGGCTCCGGCCGGGGCCCCACAATATACAGACACCACAGCTTTAGTATTATAAGATGATATAACTACCCAATCTCAAAACTCAAGACACAATATAGTGGAAACAGCAAAGAGACTAGAAGATATCCACACATATAGGAGATTAGAGATGGCCTTAAGGCCTTACAGCAAAAGTGAGTCCTAAGCTCAAATAATAAAAACATTCAAGAACGTGCATCAGCACCCCTAAACTACCTCGGCATGCAAGCTGGAATACAGGAGCATCAATCATACAATGTCAAATAAGTAAAGCTAAAGCAAAGAGGTACTCTTCATGAGGCTTAGGCCTTTTTGGCCGACGAGCTAGCTCCTGCTTGCAATTCTTGTCCTGTAAAAATTGGTGGTAACGTGGGTCAGCAAATGCTGACCTCAGACTGTGTAACAAACACATCTCCTCCCGGCCGCCCCTAACGGACCCCGGGGTACTCCTCCAACCTGCAAGTTAGCACTTCGTATGCAATATTCATAAGCAAGAAAAGCAACTAAGGAAACAGGCTTGGATGTCTCAAACATCATACATGTTCTCTACTGTTGAGCATATAATAAAAGGGCCTACTATGCAACATGAATGCAACACCCAGGCTTCACCCAAGGCACCCTATCGCGTATGCATCTAGAACAACATCACATTATTTGGGTACTCATCATTTCCCCATTGGCATAAAGCCGCAAACAAAGGGGAACCACAATCCCCCAACAGCATACAAGCCATCATATGGAACTCTTGCCAAGGTCCCACCCGCTCACGGTCGTAGACCCGAGCTTGCTGGCAAACTCTGACTTCTCATGTCAGGATTCTGTCCAACACACTGACCAATTCTAAGAACCCTTGCTGGACCCCACCCGCTCATGGCCTCATTGCCCGGGCTTGCCCCATGCTCGCTGTTCTCGTCAGTCTCACAAAAAGGGGACTAGTCTCGCCGGGACACTTTCCACACATGACTTGCACGTCACGGGATAGCCAGCCGACCACAGAGACACAGCCACGCCCTGGCACATCACAAACCAAGCCAGTTCCACCATAATCCCTCAATTGTACTGCAGTGTTCCCGCGCACCAAGGAAACCATCTACCGCCAATGGGGAGCTAACCTTGTCCACCAAGGAAACCATCTACCGCCAATGCGGAGCTAACCTTGTCCGGTTCCGGCTACACGTACTCACACGAGAAAATGGGGAAAGCATCACAAACATCATAAACGGCCCCTTGCCGCAACAGGTTTCTACCAAAACCCTAAAGCTCGTGTGCAACATCACCGGGTCGGAATAACGATCACGACCACGGCTTCACCCACCATGCCTAATCCACTAACGGAGTGGATCTCTAATGCAAAATCATGTCGGGGACGGATTCAATCGATCCGGAGGTTCCTCTTGAACCTTGGTGACCAAAACCCCTCTCATATGAGAGATTGGTGCCCAAAAACCATGGAAATAAGAGATGCAAAATACGCATCCTAAAACCAAGAGGAGAAGTGTCGTTACCTTCCGACCCCTCTTCCTAGCCATGGAAACTTAGCCGGATGAAAACCTTCGCAATGATCTTGCCTCCACGGATCCGAACTCGGCTCGCTATTTGGAGCTCTGAAGCCTCTATAATGGCTGGATCTCCTTCACCGTCTTCCGCGCTCTCCCTTCTCTCTAGATCTTAGACGGAGAAACAACGACTGAAACAATCCGGATTTTAAAACCGTACTCTCGGGTATATCCCAAACAGAAAAACCTCCAGCCTTCGGATCCCACATAAAGGAATGCACGGCTGCGATACGGGTCTGACCTGGAAAAATAGAATGTCGAACACTCTGCATCAAACCAATCCGCCAATATCGCCTCTCGATGATCGTCGAACCAAGATTGTCGAACGCACAAATCGACGAGAGCAAAATCGTCGAGCGCAAGCTAGATCGTCGAACGCAGATCATCGATCGCTGGCCAGATCGTCGAGCGCTGGCCAGAACCACGGTCACTGGCCTGATCATCGAACCAAAAATCGTCGACCGTGCAAATCATCGAGCGCAGATCATCGAGCGCTTGCCAGAACGTCGAGTGCTGGCCAGATCGACGATCGTTGGCCTGATCGTCGACCCATGATCGTCGACCGCTGGCCGGATCGACGATCGCTGGCGAGATCGACGATCGTTGGAGAGATCGACGATCTCTGGCGAGATCGACGATCTCTGGCGAGATCGTCGAACCAAAATCGTCGAACGCAAATTCGACACGGATCGTCGAGCGCAGACTCGACCACACTTCGTCGACTTCAAATCGACGACCTCCCAGGCTCTTTGTCGAACCTGACCGAGACACGGCCTTGGACACGCCCGTGTCCTTGGCTGTGTCACCTCTTACCAAGACCCAATCTTGGCAAAAAACGTTGATCGTCCCTCTTACGGAAATTAGGGCATTACATTTGTGACGTCAGGGCGTTACGTTGATGAGTTTTTGGCATATGTCGTTGTTAGAGCGTGGTTTTAGCTCTTAGGTTTTCTATGTGTAGCTGGGTTTAGCCTGTTTGCAAGATTTCCTAGCGAGCCAGGTCTATTTTGGTGACTCGGTGGAGCGTCTTTGGGAATGCTTGTGTTTTGCTTTGGGAGGTGGTTACCCGAGTTTGGTTCATCGAATCTTAATTTCGACTACGTCGTTGGGTTCGTAGCATCGATATTTAGCTACAGTGCGATTTTCGTTAAATTTCGGGTAAGTTTGGCTTTCGGATCGTTTTGACGTTTTATTTAATTAATTATGTTATCCTATAATAAAATAATCGGATAAAAACAGTATAAATAGAACCCATCGCTTCAAACCCTATACATTTGTCTCCCTCGTGAAACCGTCGGTTTATTGCGGAAGAATGATAGCGACAGACCTTCCTAAGCCTTCGGCTGCCAATTTCTGGAGTTTTGGTGCTCGATTTCTTCTTTGGAGAGTAGATCCGGGTAGATCTCGCCAAGATCTACGTTTCTACGGTAAGCTTTTCCAGTTTCTTGGATTTTTAGAGGTCTAGGTATGCGGTTTTGACACCTTTTCGTCTTAAAAGGTTTCAGGAAGTGTGGCTCAGGAAGTTTCAGGAGCGTTTACGTGGCTGGATTGACTATTTGAGGCAAGTGGTGACTTCTTCCCCTTGCCAAGCTTGTCTTTTCTTGTTTATTTTTCCATACTATTCTTCCTGTATATACTCCATACTGTTCTTCCTGTATATCATTCAATGTGTTAGTTTCTTGGAGTAGTTGTCGGTTTGGAGTGGTCAGCATTCGTCGAACTGAAGCTAATTTCATCGAACGGAGTTCGATGAACAGAGGAATTTCGTCGAACGGAGTTCGTCGAGCTGAGCCATTTCGTCGAACAGAGTTCATCGAGCTGGTCCATTTCATCGAACGGAGCAAGATTCATTGAGTATAACCCTTAGGCGTTGAGTATAGCCCTTAGGCATTGAGTGTAGCCTTAGCACTGAATCCAATTTCAAGCCTAAATCCAAAAGTGTTGAGTGCGTTGAGTGCACTCAATGCGACATTGAGTGTGATGAATACACTGAATGCCTTGTTGTTAGGTCTGTGATGCTAAGTGTAAAAGCATTGAGTGCACTCAACGCAGCATTGAGTGTGCTGCTTACACTCAACGCCATCAGTATTTGACGCTAAGTCATAAAGGGTTGAGTGTGTTGAGTGCACCCATCATGGCGTTCAGTGTGCTGCTTACACTCAATGTCATCAGTATTTGATGCTAAGTCAGAAGGCATTGAGTGTGCTGCATACACTTAACTCACTCAACGTCGTCACCTTTTTCGGCAAGTAAAAGCATTGACAGTGTTGAGTAAGCTAAACTCACTCAACGTCGTAGCGCTGTGTTTGAGCGTTGAGTGAGCTGAACTCACTCAACGTCATCGTCTGTTCTTGCTAGTGTTTAAGCGTTGAGTATGCTGTGTTATGGTGTCAAGTGCTTGGCCTTATAATATCCCCTATGGTCATCCACCAGAGTTTGGGAAAAATTTGAGGTCCATAGACCCTATCTTAATTACATACATGAATTATTAAATTATTACAAAAAACTATATAAAAATCATCACCACAAATTCTGATTTTTTGGATATGTTGTGGTCCATGGCCAGACCAGCTTATGGTCAAATTTTTAGGCCATTTGACTGAGTGGGCCACTGGGGGGAGTCATTTCAATTTCTGGTTAGCCTTTGGACACCTTACACCAAAAAGTGTGCTGAGGGAAATCCAATAGTCCAAAAGGGTTGATTTAAATTTTGTATTAAACTAGACTCCATGAGCTAGGTTTTCTATGTTGGACGTATTTACTGAAACAACACCTAACTATTTTTAATAATTAAAACAAGATAGCTAAACTATTGTGACAAAAATACATTAATTTATATATATGAATAATTTGGCCTGCGTATAGACTGATCACGCCGATCCAATGGCCAGGGGTCATCTTCCCCTATGAGCCAAGGGCCACGATTGAATCTTCCTGGAGCTTTTAAAGCCCCAATTCCCGGCCACCATGCGACCTCCCTGGCCAGCCACTGCCACCACCACCTTCGTCGAGGTGGTGTCTATCGCCCGACGGCGGCACGACCGCCAGAGGAGCCGTTTCCGGCGAACACGAGGGGTTGGATTTTCACGAAAAACACAAACTTTATTCTCACCGATCGAGCTCAATTGAGCCTGATTTCTCCACCTAATGATCTAGAGATCTAACACAGAGAAGAAGGAAGAGGATTAGACCTGCAGGAGGGCTTGGCTGCGTGTGTGGTTGTGATGTGCCATGGTCGACGATCTCAAGCTTCTTCCTTGTCGAATTCACTATTCTCCTCTTAAACCAGTGATGTAACCTTCTATTTTGATTGCTTGGAAGCTTTTAAAGCTGACGGAGGGGTTGTTTTGGGAAGAGGGAGAGGCTATACATGAATAGCCATTAATGACCATGAAGGTGGGGTGTTCGGCCATGGTGAATTGGTGCCTCTTCATATGTTGGGCTGGATGGAATTGATGGCAAACTCCTCCCAAAGGTCAGGGGAGATGAATGAAAGCTTAGGAAAGGGGAGGGGGAAGTGTCTTTACATTTCACCATTAACTCCCCTCTTTCTCTCTCCTCCCTTAAATGAAAAACTCCACCTTCTCTCTCCTATTCAACACCTCCAGAAATTGAGTGGCTATTTAGGTAATTTCCACTTGCTAGAGCTAGTGGGTCATCACATTTGGGCCTAGCCCAATTGGATTGGAGTTGAGTCTAGTCCCCCCCCACACACATTTGAGCTTGGTCTGACCAAGGTTGACTTGGAGGGTTTGACCAGGTCAAATAAGTGGGTTGAATGGTCAACTAGGTGTATTGAGTCCCTTGCCACCACCCAAGTCCATTTGTGGCTTGGTGTAATCAACTTAGGTCAAATTAGGGCAATTTGACCTAACTAGGGTTAAGGCTAAGAATGGTTAGCTTGACCCCTTAGGTTGACCCCAAACGGGTTGTATGGGCTTTCAAGCGTCCCTATGAGGTTGAAAGTGGTATGTGGGGTCAAGTAGTCATGTTGGGAGTCTTTGGCCAAACCCTAGCTTAGGTGTCCAAAAACTACTATTTGCAGACCAAGGTGCTTTCACCTATCTACATAGGCACCCATGGTTCTTTTGCTCCTCTTAGAGCTTTGTCATGACCTAGTCATGACAAAAACTCCCTAGGGGTCTGGTTGTTTGTGGGATGTTACACGTATGATCAAATACAACACGAGATTTGATACTGTCAAACTAAGGAGATGCGAACCATAAGTTCCAACAAACTCCAGCTTTTGATAATTTCAAATTCCATTCATGAGATATAAAACAGTAATAACATGGTAGTGTAATCTAATCAGTGAGCATGAAATATAACAGGTTGAAATAATCAACACGACTCCCCCTACAGATGTTTCCCCTTTACAAGTGTGCTCCCCTATGTGTGTGCTCCCCCTACATGAGATCTTCCCCAGCGTGACTAAGCATAGGATACACTCATAAACACTAAACTCTCCACCTTTTGATATTATTGAAAGAGTCGGGGATTAACAAACATGTCTCGTGAAAATAAAGAGATGAGAAAATGTGCATACATGCATAAAAATCATAAGCAGTTGGGACAAAAATTGGAGCGGAACACCATGAATATAGACCTACCTAACACAAGAAAAAAAATCATTTAATTTGAAGAGCTTTTCAAAATAAAAGAAATTTGGACAGCACATGTAAATACACATGATTTGGAGTACAATGCCAGGAGATTTGTAGATTTAATACAATGTAACATTGTAAGAGCCGGGAATAGAAATCGTGTATTAGTACATATGCGCTATAGACATATAATGCAGTGTAATATGCTAACACATGAGAAATAAAGTGAAAATCATTTCACATTGCTACCTACTTCATATCAAGATTTGAACAAGGGACACTAACTAAAATTGTAGTCTTTGCTTAAGATCAAAACGATTCTTTTGACCAAAGTGTCCATCCTCACAATGCTCATGAAGATTTATCAAGAGCAATGAGTAGTGCTAGGGGTTATCCTTGACATTTGATTTGATAGTATACTATTTACCCATTTTTTCATTCATTTTTTAACTATCAATTTTATATCATTTCTGAGTTCAAGAACCACGAATCAATTGAAATCTACCCACATAGATAGATATACTTTAACTTGTATACAAACGACATTTTCAAAAAACTATTGGCCCAATGTTCCAAACTTTATACACAAAGTGAACACCGTGACATTGATTGTTCAAGTTATTTTTAGCATGTTAGACACAATATCATGAGTTATAACATGTAAGCATGAATTTTTATACGAGTGCATTTTCTAGGAATGCGTGAATAATGTAATGTCATTACACTACCAAAATTCTCACACATGCTTAAAGGCATATTCAACATACACTATCTTGTCTAGTCGCACTCAGTAGCTAAGTACCTATAGATTAGACATGTCATGATATAATCAGACAATGTTAATAGAGATTAACAATTCTAAATAAAACATTGCATGCAATCGTTATGTTTTAGTTCTAGTCATGCATGTCGTAAGAATGAACAATCCATATTTTTTATTTTGGGGTTATATATATATAGATATATATATATATAAGTAACAGGCATGGGCCTCCGGCCCTTGTTCCCCGCGCAATAGTACACGACCAGCAGAGGCAGGCTTCGCCTGCCCCCCACGACGGTCTTCGCTGCCCGCCCCCGGCGGATTGTTTTAATTATTTTAAATTTAATTGTTTTTAAACTAAATAATTTTTTAAAAATATTAATTTAAAAATTATTAGAAATTAATAATTTATTTATTATACAATATTTTTATAATTATAAAAATTTTAAAAAACTGCGTGCGTCACTGTTCCGATTTTTCCCACCGGTGTCGCACGAAGTTTCTTCCTCGTGCCCGTCAGCGGCCTGCCCGGCTACCCCCGACGGGTTCGTCGGAGGCTGGCGAGTCCGCCGATGGGTGCAGTGAAGTGGCCGGCGGCTCCGCCGGCAGCCGTGAGGAAGAAAATGGATGTCACTTATTGCACGCAGTTTCTTTCAGGTCGCCGTCGGCGGAGCCGCTGGCTACCTGCCCGACAATGCCCGGCGGGTTCGCCGGAGGCCGACGAGTCCGGCGGTGGGTGTCGGGCAGGCCGCCGGCGGCTCTGCCGACGACCGTGAGGAAGAAAATGGCTGCCACACTTTTTTTGGTTTCCTGTTGATCGGGAATCAGGAGAGAGAATGTGAGGAGATTTTGGGGGTAATTTTATTTGCAGGTCACTCTTCTTCATGATCTGATGGTCTGTGTTTTATGAAGCTAAAATCCGATGGTGTAGGCTTTTTGAATTATTTTGTGGACACACTATTGGCAGACCACCATAAATCATTTTAGAATAGTGTGTGTGTATATATATAATAAATATTAAACAAATCAAACAAACCAAACTGAAAAGAAAAACGTGTTTTTGGATTTGTGGGATTTTTTTAAATTTTTTATTAGATTTTTGTTTATAAGATAACCTGAAAAAATAGAGGGACAAAAAACAAAAGCAGAGACACACAAAAAAAACAGGCAGTCGACTTACCGCTAGTGTTATGGCTATCACGCGGCGGTAACTCACAGAGATCGAAAATCCGGAAAAAAAATGCTTTGATGTCAGTAGATATTACAGCATGATTAAGTAGTGAGATCCAAAACGCCTAGTTCTAGTTGAAGTAAATAAAAATGAGCCTCCTGGAGGGGTTTTGTAAAGATATCAACAAGTTGATTGTCAGTTCTAATGAAGCTCACTTTCACGTTCTCTTTCTTAATGTGTTCCCAGATAAAGTGATAACGAACGTCAATATGTTTGGAGCGAGAGTGGTGCACCGGATTATTCATCAAGTCTATGACACTCTTGTTGTCACACATATGGTCAACATTCTTAAAATTTAGTCCGAAGTCCTCCAACGTCTATGACATCCAAAGTGCATGTGCGTAATAACTCCCTAGGGCTATATACTTTGCCTCTGCAGTGTAGAGGGCAACTGAATTATGTTTCCTACTTGACCATGAAACTAGTGTCGGACTTAGGAAGTGATAGATACCAATTGTGCTCTTGCAATCGAGTGAACATCCAGCATAGTCCAAGTAGGAATATCTGTGGAGCGTGAAGTCAGTGGTGTGTGGATACCAAAGACTAAGGTTTTGGGTGCCTATGAGATACCTAAAGATGTGCTTAACAGTTTTAAGATGAGATTCTTTAAGATTAGCTTGATATTTAGCACAAATGCACACTGCAAACGTAATATCGGGTCTAAAAGCACTTAGATATAGTAGTGATCCGATCATACCTCTAAATAATATTTGATCTAACAAAATGCCACTTTCATCCTTTCCTAATTTGAGTAATGCGCACATTGGAGTTTTTGCTTGTTTCAGATTTTCAAAGCCGAATCACTTAAGCATATCTTTTATATATTTCAATTGACCTATGAAAATTCCATCCTTACGTTGAGAAATCTAAAAGCCTAAGAAATATGTTAATTCTCCAACTAAACTCATTTCAAACTTGGATTGCATTTGTGTAACAATTTCTTTAAATAAACATTCATTTGTGGCACCAAAAATTATATTGTGTACATAGATTGTAAGAAAATGAAATCGGAACCACTGTGCTTTACAAAAAAGTGTAGCATCTGCACTACCCATCCTAAAGTCATGTTCTAAAAGAAATGTCATAAGTTTATCATAGCAAGAACGGGGTGCTTGCTTTAATCCATACAAGGCTTTCACTAGTTTGTATACATGATCTGGGTGATTACCATTCTTGAAGCCGGGTGGTTGCTCAACATACACTTCTTCTTTAATATACTCATTTAAAAATGCACTCTTAACATCCATTTGATACAACTTTATTTGCTTAAAACTTGCAAATGATAAAAACATACGAATGGACTCAAGATGTGCAATCGATGCAAAAGACTCCTCAAAATCCACACCTTCGATTTGAGAGTATCCTTGAGTGACCAACCGTGCCTTATTTCTAGTTATCATAGAATCCCCATCAAGTTTATTTTTATACACTCATTTCAAGCATATACCTTGATGGTTATCAGGACGCTCCACCAATATCCAAACTTTGCTTTGCTCGAACTGATTCAATTCCTCGATCATAGCCAAGAAATAAGACTTATCATTCAATGCTTCAGAGATATTCTTGGGTTCTATTTCAGATATAAAACATAAATTTTAGAAAGATTCATGCAAGGCTGAGCGAGTTCTAACCCCATGTGAAGGCTCTCCTATTACTAGTTCTCGTGGATATTGTTTTAAAATTTTAGTGTGCTTGGAGTCTTATATCCGTCAACATGAGTTGGATCATCTACTACTTCCTCTCTCTCCATACTCTCGTCTTCCAATGGCATATCATCATCAACATCATCTTTATTTGATCTAGATTTCATATTTGGTGTATTCTCATCAAATTGAACATGAATTAGTCCTTCTATAACCAAGGTCCGTTTATTATAGACCCTATAGGCATGACTTGTGAAGGAATATCCTAAACAAATGCCTAGGTCAGATTTATCAACGAATTTTCCTAAGCTATCTTTGATGTTAAAAATGTAACATGGGCAGCCAAATACTCGAAAGTAGGACACATGCGGCTTTCTATCATAATAGAGCTCATAAGGGGTGTGTTTAAGAATAGGGTGAAGCATGATCTGGTTCATCACATAACATGTTGTGTTGACCGTTTCAGCCCACAAGTATCGAGGCAAGCCAAACTTAGCAAGCATCGTGCATGCTAATTCTTGAAGTGTTCGGTTCTTCCTTTCTACTACACCGTTTTGTTGTGGAGTTCGCGGGGCAGAAAATTCATGTCGAATTCCTAGGTTTTTGCAGAAATTGGTAAAATTTTCGTTCTCAAATTCGCCCCGTGATCAGACCTAATGCATTTTATTTTTAGTTCCATTTCATTTTGTAATCTAGTGCTCAGATTAGAAAATTCAAGAAATGCATCAGATTTATTAGCAATAAAAATTGTCTAACAAAACATGAGTAGTCATCGATAAGCACAAAAGTATATCATTTTCCTCCGAAACTACAAGTGCTCAAAGGACCAAATAGATCCATTTGAATTAGTTCTAGTGGTTTAGACGATAAAATATCATTTTTTTGCTTTTAAACGAAGATTTTTAAAAAAATTTCCTTTTGGCAAGGAGCACATAATGAGGTCAAACTACCGCTTAACTTTGGAAGTCTACGAATTAGTTTTGTTTCGATAGTTTGACTATTAGTTTACTCCTGGAATGACCGAGTCTCCTATACCAAAGCTCTAATTCTTCATTTTTAGAAACTATGCATTTCAAATTAGAAGAGGATATGTCCTCAAACCTAACAATATAGACATTATAATTTCTATGTGTATTAAGCAATACAATGTTCATTTTAACGTCTAAAATATCGCAAGTATTCGTGGATGTTTCAAACAACACATTCAAGCCCTTATCACAAAGTTGGCTAACATAGATTAGATTGTGCTTTAAGCCATCAACAAACACTACATTTGAAATATAAAATGTTTTGTTACCTATGGTGCCAACAACGAGAATGCATCCTTTGATATTGTCACCAAATGTTACTGAGCCCCTTTTCTTTATCTCCAGGCTAAGGAACTTGTCTTTATCTCCTGTCATGTGCTTAGAACACTCAAAGTCCAAGCACCACATGTTCTCCCCATCCTTAGCCTGCCAACATACCTAGAAATAGGATGAGGGTAAAGATCTGATTACCCAAGTTGTTCCACCTATAGTGTAGGTAGTTGACTTCGGCATCCAGACTTGAGTAATTTTATTTACTCCTCTCTTCAAGCAAGAGCCAAAAGTTTGACCAAACTTATTACATTTGACACACTTCACATAGGCTATGGATATCGCTTTTTGCGTTGTACTGGGGCTCCTACTAGAAGATGGATGTAGGCTTCTAGTTTTATTATGATTATCTTTATGATTTATAAGCTTCTCAAACCGGCTTCGCCGAAGATGAGCTATCGCCGGCGATAGGGATACCGTTGGGAGGTAGATTATAGTGTTTATATCCCAGCATAAATTTACCAGATCCCTGACATTTAAAACCCAGCAACATATTAAGAGATTTTTCACCTATTCCAAATTACTGGATGGCAAGGTTCAGGTCATGGATCCTTGCTTTCAAGGCGGTGTTTTCTGTGAAGAGCATCACGCACCGATTTGTGAACTGTTTTTTACCCTCTTCTACTTGTGCAAGAGACATTCGAAGCTTTTTCTCCGAGACCTTTTTCTCATTTGTGAGATTTTTTTATTTACGAGGAAGTCTTGGAGAGGCTTTCTTTTAGCTCATTGATCGTCGCCACCGAGTGGGAGCACTCTTGGCACTCAATTTTCTCTTTGCCACATTTGATCACTTCATTAGTTAATTTTTCCAAGTCTTTTTCATTTTCATGTTTTCAAATTTAAAAAACTTTTTCTCAAGAAACACATCATTAAACTTATTACATAATTGCTCATATGTTTCATATAGTTCATCATAGGAAGGAGGGATTACCTTAGTGTCGTTATGGACACTGGATTCGCTGTCGGATTCACTGTGATGCTTCCCCATGAGGTACAGATTTACCTAGTCTTCACTACTTAAGTCTGGTATGCTTGACTCGTCAGAACCAGCATCGTCCCATGTTGACACGTTCAGCTTTGTTCTTTCCCTTATCCCAGCTTTGTCTCTCTTTTTCCTCCTTTTGGAGCTTTGGACACTCTATCTTTATATGCCCAGATTTTTGACAGTGGTAGCACTCATGTACAAACTTTTCTTCATCACTCTTAGTCCCCTTCGACGGTTTGATCCATCTCCTCTTCTCTTATGCACCTTTCTTCAGAAATTTTCTGAATTTCCCTTGAATCGTGGGATTCTTCATGAATCTTCTAAATTCTCGAACATAAAGGCTCTCTTCGTCTTCATCATCGGACTCTTCCGCAACCTTCTTTTCCTTTGCTGCTTTCAGTGCTAGCGCCTTCTTCTTCAGTTCCCTGGGACACTCCTTTGCTTGTATTTTTAGTTCCAGTTCATGGGTCTTCAGGTTCCCAATGATACTCTCTATCTCCAAGGTGCTGGTGTCATCTGATTTGACAGTAGTAGTCACTTTTGGATTGAATTGTGGAGGCAGAGATTGCAGGTTCTTCCTCACCAAGTCTCCATTTGAAAAAGTCTTTTGAGAGATCTAGAGGTGTTGATGATCTTCGTGAAGCGAGTGTACTTGTTATCCACCTCCTCATTGATATCCATCCGGAACTGTTCATATTCAGACTCCAGTCAAAACATCTTCAATTCCTTCACCTGCGAGGTACCTTCATGTGTTAACTCAAGTAATCGTCATATATCATAAGCAGTTTCACAGTTGCAAATTATATTAAATTCAGTTTTGTCTAACACACAAAAAAGAGAGTTCATCGCTTTTGCATTGTTAGTGCATTTCAGTTTATCATTGCCATCCCACTTATCACGCGATTTCACCAAGACTTGTTCTCCTACAATAGTATTGGGTGCAATGTATTTTGTTTCAATCATGGCCCATACGTCCATACTTTGTGTCATTAGAAATATGTTCATGTGTGTGTTCTCCAGCGGTTGTAGTCACTTCCCATAAATAGGGGAGGTCGACTCATACCTTGTCCCCTCATGGAAAGCGTGATTCGCATCGGCCATCTTACTTCAGGATTTTAATCATGTTTGAAGTAAAATTGCTCTGATACCACTTGTTGGATCTAGTGGCCAACCTTAGAAGAGGGGTGAATAAGATTTTCAGATTAATTCAGAATTAAAAGTAGTTTTTCCAAGGAAAACCAGTTCTGGAAGCTACCGCGGGGCGGTAACTTGATAGCGCCCGGCGATAGGTCACAAAAATTGTTTTTCTTCGTAAAAACACCGCCTGACAACAGATCACACAACCTTCAAAGATCTGCTAGCACACAACCACGATTATTGCAAGAAGAATAAACGAACAATAAATTTATTCAAGAATAATGAATGTGGTTTACAATCAAGAATAACTAGATCTCCGTGATGCCGGAGATTGGAGGCGATGAAATACAAACTTCTCTTTTTATTTTTATACCGACCACCCTCTACCCGGATCGGTTGGCTCTCTCCCTTTCTCCCTGGGAAGGTCTTCGACCCGGCTCTTCACCTTCCTTCCCAGAAGAGTCTTAGAGCCCCATTAGATCCCCCAATCTAGATGTCCCTCACTGGGATGATTTCTCACGAAACCTTTCACGGATTCCGACGACCCCCTGGTCGATTTCCCTCACACACAAGCAACTAGACAAGAAAGAAAATCCAGAGTAAAATATAAAGAGTTTAGAAGTTATTTCTCCCTCAAACGTAGAACTCCGAGGAACGGTGTGCGATCAATTCTCCTGAATATCGTTCACTTTGCAATTGATCATCCACAAAAGTTCATAGAAGATTTCGTTCGTCGGTGTTCTTCGACAACGAGCGAGAGGAAAAATAGTACTTTTCCTTCAACGGAGATGAAAGTTCGTCCTCCTACATATGGCGGTCGAACCCTAGAATAAATTATTCTCCTTCTTCCTGTCTTCAGGAAAAGAAACGCGCGCTTTTATACGTCTTGGAAAAATAAGCTACCGGTGGCGGTAGAGCTAGCGCCCGACGATAGGTCGATGCACGTGAAGGTGATAGCTGTCCAACAGATTTGAAAAAATATTAAAGTAAAATATTTTTCCGCTTTTCTGCTACCACGGCGCGGTACGAAGCTATCGCCTGGAAGTAGGAGAATTTTCTCGACGAAGACGACTCGACGTGTTGAAACCAAAAACTTGGTCTCACGTGGAGTTCGGGGTCCCTAGAAAGGGGTGACCTCACACTTACTACATTCAGGGGGATGTCACGAACCAAAGGCTCAGGAAATAAGGAACAGACCCTCGGCTCTAGCGTGGAGGTCCCACCTCACACCCGGAAGACCTTGACGATCTCCCCCTCCCTAGCCAATGCTGAGCTAGGTGCATTGGAGGATGAAGAGAGAGTGAAGAAGTTATGCTCTTCAAGGCACCCCTAAGGGCCTATTTATAGTTTTCTGGGAATGACCTGCAAATAACCAACCTCCACTGCTCTGAAAATTACCAAAATGCCCCCGGAATGGCCTGCCAACAGCCAAATCCCGCTGTTCTAAGCGGCTAAATGCAGTCCACCAGGGGCAGTTTCTCAAACCGGGCGGCCTGGCGGTTAGACGGGAAGCGGGGGCGGCCTGGGCGGACAGGCGGCCTGTGGGTGGCGACCTGGCGGCCTGCTCGGCGGGCTGAGGCTTGGCGAGACGGCGGCCTGGGCGAGGCGGCGGTCTGGCGAGCTGAGCCCTGGCGAGACGGCGGCCTGGCGAGACGGCGGCCTAAGCGAGGCGGCGGTCTGGCGAGCTGAGCCCTGGCGAGCTGAGCCATGGCGAGACGGTGGCCTAGCGAGCTGGCGGCCTGGGCGAGTTGGCGGTCTGGCGAGCTGAGCCTTGGCGAGACGGCGGTCTGGCGAGCTGAGCTCTGGCGAGATGGAGGCCTGGGCGAGGTGGCGGTCTGCTTGCGAGTTGGGCGGCCTACTTGCGAGCTGAGCGGCCTGCTGGCGACTCTCCCAAGGGGCCAGAGGGGAGTTAGCAAATATTTCCTCCCCTACTAGTATGTTATACAGGTCACCTAAAATAAATGGCCTCCAGGAGTGCAAAACTCCCAAAAAACTTAAAAACGTGCACCAAATCTTGTGCCTTGCTTGGGCCCACTCTTCGCGAATACGGGGTTGTACATAATCCCCGCTATTTTCAAGATTGGCACAAGCTCGAAAGAAACATCCAACCCAACGTATTCGCTGAGTGACCTTCTTAGAGCCGAAAATACTCGGCCTCCCTGAGTGGTCAACCTATCATGCCAGCTAACGGGAACCTGGGTGACGAGACGGCCTTGGGGTAAAAACGACTCATCCTCCCCGAGGGGTCAACCTGTCAAGCCATCTAATGAGAGCTTGGATGACGAGATGGCCTCGGGGTAAAAAATACTTGGCCTCTATGAGAGGTACCACCAACCCTGCCCAATCAATGAGAGCCTGGATAGCGGGACCGTCTCGGAGCAAAAAGGAATAGGGGCATCCACGAGAGGTACCACCGGCCCTGCAAGCTAGTGAGAGCCTGACAGCAGGACCGTCTCGAAGCAAAAGGGGACTAGGCCTCCACGAGAGGTACCAACGGCCCTGTCAACTAGTGAGAGCCTGACAGCGGGACCATCTCGGAGCAAAAGGAGACTAGGCCTCCATGAGAGGTACCACCGGCCCTACCAGCTAGTGAGAGCCTGGCAGCGAGACCGTCTCAGAGCAAAATGGGACTAGGCCTCCATGAGAGGTACCACCGGCCCTACCAGCTAGTGAGAGCCTGACAGCGGGACCGTCTCGGAGCAAATGGAACTGGCCTCCACGAGAGGTACCACCGGCCCTGCCAGCTAGTGAGAGCCTAACAGCGAGGCCGTCTCGGAGCAAACGGGGACTAGGCCTCCACGAGAGGTACCACTGGCCTTGCCAACTAGTGAGAGCCTGGCAGCGGGACCGTCTCGGAGAAAAAGGGGACTAGGACTCCACGAGAGGTACCACCGGCCCTGCCAGCTAGTGAGAGCCTGACAGCGGGACCGTCTCGGTACAAAAGGGAACTAGGCCTCCACGAGAGGTACCACCGACCCTGCAAGCTAGTGAGAGCCTGACAGCGGGACCGTCTCGAAGCAAAAGGGGACTAGGCCTCCATGAGAGGTACCATCAGCCCTGCCAGCTAGTGAGAGCCTGGCAGTGGGACCGTCTCGAGGTGAGACCTACCCCACCCTCTGAGAGATCAACCTGCCCTGCCATCTAGTGAGAGCCTAACAATAGAATCCATCTCGAGGTGAGACCTGCCCCACCCTCCGAGAGATCAACCCGCCCTTCCAGCTAGTGAGAGCCTGACAGCGGAATCCATCTCGAGGTGAGACATACCCCACCCTCTGAGAGATCAACATGCCCTGTCAGCAAGTGAGAGCCTGGAAACAGAATCCATCTCGAGGTGAGACCTACCCCACCCTCCGAGAGATCAACCTGTCATGCCAGCTAGTGAGAGCCTGGCAGCAGAATCCATCTCGAGGTGAGACCTACTCCCCCTCCAAGAGATCAACCTGCCCTGCCAGCTAGTGAGAGCCTGACAGCAGAATTCATCTCGAGGTGAGACCTACCCCACCCTCCGAGAGATCAACCTGCTCTGCCAGCTAGTGGGAGCCTAACAGCGGAATCTATCTCGAGGTGAGGTCTACTCTTCCCACAAAGGGTCCTGGGTTGGGGAGCTCGCCGAGATCATCACTACCTCCTTGACCTCCAGTCATGACACTCTCCCGAGATCTTCTGTGCTGGTCACTCTCCACGCTCACCGCACCAAAATTTTGAAACCAAAAACTTGGTCTCACGTGGAGTTCGAGGTCCCTAGAAAGGGGTGACCTCACACTTACTACACTCATGGGTATGTCACGAACCAAAGGCTCAGGAAACTAGGAACAGACCCTCGGCTCTAGCGTGGAGGTCACACCTCACACCCGGAAGACCTTGACGATCTCCCCCTCCCTAGCCAATGCTGAGCTAGGTGCCTTGGAGGATGAAGAGAGAGTGAAGACGTGATGCTCTCCAAGGCACCCCTAAGGGCCTATTTATAGTTTTCTGGGTATGGCCTGCAAATAACCAACCTCCACTGCTCTGAAAATTACCAAAATGCCCCCAGAATGGCCTGCCAACAGCCAAATCCTGATGTTCTAAGCGGCTAAATGCAGTCCACCCGGGTAGTTTCTCAAACCGGGTGGCTTGGAGGTTAGACGGGAAGCGGGGGCGGCCTGGGCGGACAGGCGGCCTGTGGTGGTGACCTAGCGGCATGCTCGGCGGGCTGAGGCTTGGCAAGACGGCGGCCTGGTCGAGGCGGCGGTCTGGCGAGCTGAGCCCTGGCGAGACGGCGACCTGACAAGCTGGCGGCCTAGGCGAGGCGACGGTCTGACGAGCTGAGCCCTGGCGAGACGGCGGCCTGGCGAGCTGGCGGCTTGGGTGAGGCGGCGGTCTAGCGAGCTGAGCCCGGCGAGACGGCGGTCTGGTGAGCTGAGCTCGGGCGAGATGGCGGTCTGGGTGAGGCGACGGCCTGCTTGCGAGCTGGGCAGCCTGCTTGCGAGCTGAGCGGCCTGCTGGCGACTCTCCAAAGGGGCCAGGGGGAGTTAGCAAATATTTCCTCCCCCTACTAGTATGTTACGCAGGTCCACCTAAAATTGGCCTCCAGGAATGCGAAACTCCCAAAAAGCTTAAAAACGTGCACCAAGTCTTGTGCCTTGCTTGGGGCCCACTCTTCGCGAATACGGGGTTGTACACGACGTTCGTCGAGACAGCTAGTGCCCGATAGTATGGCTAACGCGACGCGATAGGTCATCGAGAGTTTGTGTAGATTTAATTACAAGCTAGCATGGGCGGTAGCGCTAGCGCTCGGCGGTAGGTCGCAGAGATTGATTTTCTTGTTCTTTTGTACCTGTAAACATGCACACTATACCCAACACACGTATGATCAAATACAATACGGGATTTGATATTGTCAAACAAAAGAGATGTGAACCATAGGTTCCAACAATGCAGACCATGCATCCCAACCCTCTCTTCATGCCCACCGGTGGGTTGTTGGAGGACACAACCTCCCTTTGAAGAGTGAAACCCGATAGTTAAGTGGACAACACGTGGACTTCCTAAGAGTTCACACATCCTGAGAGTACTCCCACATGAGCACACTTAAGTATGGAGTTTTTCCACTTCTCATCACCAATTGAGCTGGCGAGGATTGCATAGTGGAGCAAGAAGAATCTGACCACCTTCCGAGCGCATGACGATGGGGAGTAATTTTGGATGAGTTCTTTGTGAGGAGAGGAAAGGGAAATCGCGAGAAGAGGAGAAAGGGAAATCGCAAGAAGAGGAGAAAGGGAAATCGCGAGAAGAGGTATCGGGCGAGCGTGAAATGGAGATGAGCTAAAACAGATGCGAAAGCCTTCACCTCTGCGATCACATATACATGAAGAAAAGCATTTTCTGGCATTTCGCGGATACAAACGCTCCAGCCAAACATTAAAAACAACGGTGGCGTTTATTTAAAAATGCCATCGCTACAACAATGCCCCCCGGAAAGACAAAAAATGCGTGCCCAACAGAAACTCATTGCCCAAAGAAAACCCATGCAAGGAAAAAAACATGGCCGCAATCAAAAACATGTGCACTGCTGTAAAAGTGAGCCCGAGCGAAAATGAGCGCTCAAACGTAAATGCACTCCCTGGCAAAAACATGTGCCTTGCCAAAATGCGCGCCTGAGAGAAAACACACACAAGGGTGAAAATGCGCGCACGACCAAAATTGGGTGCCCAGCCAAAAACATGCGCCCAGCCAAAAACGAGGGCCAGACTGTAAACACGTGTCTGGCCGAAAACGTGCGACCGACCAAAAACGTATTCTCGGGTGAAAATGCGCGCCCGACCGAAAACGCATTCCCGGGTGAAAATGCGCCTCAGTGCACACAAGTAAACACGCACTCCCGGGTGTACAAGCGCGCCAGATGAACACGCGCGCCCAATCGAAAAGCTACGCTCGAGCGAAAATTCTTAATTTAAAAAATAAATTGTACTGAAAGTATCAATCCAACATTGTGAATTGGTATGTAGCAAAGTGAAGTTAATAAAAGAGAAAAAGCTAAATCAGAGAAATTTTTAGAAAATTATGTTGGAACAACGGCTCAAAAAGCATCCAAAATATCTTTCTTGAAGAGGTTTTTGAAAAGCTCCTTATTCAAACAATTTAATAACAAATTTTACAATAACTTTCTAAATAAGAAAAACTGCCCCAAACAAATCCTTCAATTGAAATTTCTAAACTGTCTTAATTTTTGTCATTATAGCTTTGTGAGTACGTCCCTAATGCCAATCAACCATTCTTCCTTTTTATGGTGATGTTATATGTAAATTAAATACGACTATAATCAAATCAATGCAAATATAATTTTGTTAAACACAAACATAATGATTATATACAAACAAATACAAAAAAAGAATTATCAACTTAAAATTAAAATTAAAGATGACTCACTGATATCATATTATCAAAAACAATTTCTTCTTATCAAAACAAAAAGTATGCAATATCAATTATATTGCCGTTTCAAAACATTCTAACTACAACAACGAGAGACTTTGAATCAGCTTCATGCTACGAGCCTACGGCCCCAATATTCTGGATATTAATTTTTCTTCATGCCACAAAACCAAAAAATACCTATACAAGGAAAATTGGAGAGCCGATAGGTTTCTTAGATGAACAATAAAAAGTTTGCTTCCAACAAATGAGGAACTTGGTAGCTACATAACATATTAATGATCAGTTTAAGTATTTTTCAACATTCTCATCTTTTGATCCAATAAGAAACAATAAGTTTTCACCATTTTCACCCAAAAAATAGATTTTGTAATCCACACAAAAATTAGATATATACAAATAATCTAAATATATTGTAATAAAAAATATTTTTGCTAACTTTTTGAGTTAGAAGATGTCCACATTTACTCCCTCTCTTGATATGTGATTTTCTTGATTTGGACTTGGTAATCGGGATTTGTATATATCCTCTCATTAATTTGCTATTGGATCATAATTTTGTCTCCACTAAGAGACAATATGTGGTAGAGGACACCCTTCGTACATCACCAACTGTATGAATTGATTTCTATCTTTATAACCCATTGCAACTAACTATTGTGAAGCTGGCGATGGAGAATTAATTAGAAGAAAAGTGAGACTTTGAAATTTAGAAATTTGGACAAGCTACATTATAACATGATGTCACCACAAGTCTCATGTCCGACATTGACATCCATTTATTTGGGGGGAGGGTATCTCAGTATAATAAAGAGAGGATACTAATTCTTTCCACCTTTCCTTGCTAAAAAGATTAATACACACGCTCTCTTTAACCTTTAATTCATTGGAAAGATCCAACTGCACTTGTGCCTAATTTTCACTCATCTTTAATGCACGACCAACAACACAAAATCTGCAATGACCATCCCCAATGACATTAATTGCCTCTTTGATGTGCTCTGCTAAATGTGTTGGCATTTTCTTACAAACTTCAATGTAGAAACGTTGACACTTGAAGTTAGTGTTGGTGTCCTCAAATGGTAGCCGGTCCTCTTTTTTGCTAATGATTTCTTTGGAATTTTTTTTGTGCTTGTACGTTTTTTCCCTTCATAACATGTTAAAAAGGATCACGTTTTGTAGATTTAGGATCTTCTTTCAACCTTTTGTAACTTTCCCTTGCCATTCCCTTTAAACTCAATGGAACTTTTGACTCTCTTGTTTGTGATGAAGTTCGGTCCAATATCTCTCTTGGTTTTCTTTTTATTTCCTGTCTTTGTTCACTAGAATTTTCATTAAACCTTCTATTAATGCCTTCAAATTCTGCTGCGATGTCATCTGAAATATGAACCTCAGAATTTTCCTTTAATGATAATTGCTTATTGCTTCCAATGGTGATGTATCATACATAAAGGGAATATTGTTGATTGAGAAATATATGAGACTAACTCATGAGCACAAGGCAATCCCATAGAATATCTTATCATGTGTGGACACTCCCATGCTTGACAATAATTTGAGGACATAACTTTTTCTTCTTCTTTGATGAATTTTAATGCAGTTAGTAATACACATCCAACAAGACTTGTGTAAAGTGGACCAGTATACAAAGTGGTAACTTGGATCACACTATGCCCAAATGATCTCTTAATTTCGGTGTGTTGGATAACAATCATTTGGTCAATTTTTTTTCATACAGTTGTTAAATTTCTAATAGAGACCTCTATAAATGTTTTTGATAGAGAATGTCCACTCTCTACACTATTGGTGGTAACATTTCACAAGTATAAAAATTTATCTATCAAGACTGACACAAAATATTCTTCGTAGGGGTCAATCCATGTATTGACGACATAAGAGAATACTTTTGGGTATTTTTCTGCACAACCAATTAACAATAGGTTGAACTTTATGTTGAACTCTACCTATGTTTTTTTGCATTCATTAAATTTTACTATTTATCCAAAAATTGATCACATTTAATACCTTCGATAAATAACTTTCTACAAGGTGTCAATATGTTTCTATGAATATGAACTAGACACAATAAATTTTTTGAATGAGTAAAAACAATATTGATAGCACTCATTAAAGCCAACTCTCTATCTGTCACTAGAACAAATGGTAAAGAACATGAATCGAAAATAGATTTAAAGTATTCAAGAGCTCAAAAGTAGCTATGCTCAGTCTCATCTGACATAAATATAAACATCCCAAAAATGATTGATTTGTAGAAGTCACCCGAACTATTAATAATAACGACATCTGATGTCTATTAGTTTTGCATGTACAATCCAATTGAAGCATACATAATCTCAACATTTTTTTCATTTTTATCTAACATACCAGCAAATGAATATGCCTCTAAATGTACAAAATCATGATTGTGTTTGTCATACAACACCTCAACTGTCCATTCATCTACACACATTTCCTTCCAACCACTTACTTGAAATGGACACCAATATTTTTGTGAAGTGATCTTACACATGTTTTTCCTCGCTTGTTTAGGATTGTAACGATTATATCCGGCTCTAGAACATCCCAAAAATAATACGTGGTCGTGGTCTACCGATTACTTTATCAGAATCTAATATTATCACAACATAACTCAGACTTCTACCAACTTTACGTGCCCAATCAAGCAATTCTTCCTTTGACGCAAAAACTGATTTTGTTTGGAAGAACGACGTCACATCTACAAATTGAAAGATACAATCGAAAAGAAAAAACTATTTTGTACACAATCTACAATCTACACAACGAACATATAATTTGTGTATAACGGACAATACCATATTCCGGAATAGGGCAAGAAATTTCCACATAGTCTGATTCCATTGCTCCAATTGATAACAATTTTTCCTAAGAACAAAAAACATGACTTAGAACAACCAAAATCCGACTCCTAGTAATGAAGAAATTGAAACCAATGAACATCTCACCTCTTGCAACTCAATTTTGCTAGAACCACCAAAATCCGAAGATAATCCACCAGTTGAAGTGAAATCAGATTGTGCAACTTAGGGGAATGTAGCGAAACCGGGTCTCCGGATGAGAGACGTGTAACGTCCCGAATCACACTAGGCCCCTTGTGCGTTTTTTGAGTCAGGAGAGCTGACTTGGGTTCAGGGGAGTGCTGACAATGGGGCAGCACATGTGAATAGGAGGAGAAATCAGTCAAGCATGGGACACGGGTAGAGACACGGGCGTGTCCTTACCCATGTGGGAGTGGCCAGCTCTCGAGTCGATGACTCGAGTATGTACAGAGAAGGACACGGGTAGTGACACGGGCGTGTCACTACCCGTGTGAAGTGATACGGGTAGAGACACGGGCGTGTCCCTACCCGTGTGTGTGTGTGTATCGAGTTGAACTTGACAGAGCGTGTCGAGATCGACGATGTGTGTCGAGATCGTATGACACAGGTAGATACACAAGCGTGTCCCTACCCGTATGTGTGTGTGTGTCGAGTTGAACTCGACAAGTGTGTCGAGATCGACGAAATGTATGACACGGGTAGAGACACGGGCATGTCCCTAACCGTGTGTGTGTGTGTGTGTGTGTGTGTTGTGTGTCGAGTTGAACTCGACAAAGCGTGTCGAGATCGACGAAGTGTGTCGAGATCGACGAAGTGTGTCGAGATCGACGAAATGTTTGACACGGGTAGAGACACGGGCGTGTACCAACCCGTGTGTCGGTGTGTCGAGTTTAGTTAGTCGAGATGCATCTAGAGAAGGACACCACCAGGAACACGGATGTGTCATGTGGACACGGGTCGGGAGACGGGCGTGTCCCTACCAGTGTCAAGTATTGAACCGACACTGAAACCGTCATTGACGCTTCACCCAAGCAGGACACGGGTAAGGACACGGGCGTGTCCCTACCCATGCCACTTTTCATATATAAGGGGAAGTGAAAATCCTAGCCATTTTCATGCTCATTTCATCCCCTATTTTCTGAGAGAAACTCCTATTGAGAGAAGAAAGTTGCTGGAGCTAGTTCTAGAGGAGGAGATCCTCCGCCACCGTGAAGGAGAAGATGTCGCCGAGAAGAGTTACACGATCCATGGCCGGAAATAGTGGAAACGCCGGAAATGAGGTGAGCTTCCTCCCATCTCCCTTGGTGCTAGATCTATAGATATCTAGGTGAGATGTCGACTCAAAAGAGTCTAGACTAGTGAGATGGCGATTTCTCTAGGAAGAGGCTGTTTTAGGGCGTGTGCTCTAAGGCTAGTGATGTCTTGAACCTATCCAACCTTCTATATGAAGATGGGGGATAGTTTCGTGAAGAGTCATGGCCTCATGATGGTGAATAAGAGAAGAGGAATTTCTGTCAGAATTTGGAAGACCAACTTGAGGAGGGAGATGAACCGATGCCGTTCATTCCTCTTCAAGATGCGTGTATAATCTGTGTTTTGCGCGCAGCGAGCTTCTTGAACATTTTCAAATGTGATACGGCCAGATCTGGGCTGTCGTCTAAACACGAAAGTTGAAGCCATTGAAAATACCTTTCCAACGAATAGTTGCATGACTTCAAGCGAAGTTTGTAGCCACAGGAAAGTCTGGACGAATTTGACATCCGGCAAACCTGCATGCAGATATTGTGTTCTGTATGTAGCGGACTTTGAAGCCGATTTCAAATAGGATACAATCAAATTTGGGTTGTGAGCTGAATATGAAAGATGTAACCCATGAGAAGAACTTTCCATCGAGGGGTTACACGTCTTCGTCGAATTCCTGTAGCTTTAGGAATCTCCGGTTGAAGTTGTAGTCCAGATTTATTCTGCACTTAAATTCTGGGTTTTTATATAATATGGATTTGGATTCGGTGGAATCGATATTGTAAATTAACTCGAGATTTTCGTGAACTATTTTATGTTAACCACCGTAGTGCTATGAATGATGAAGTTTACTAATTGGATTTCATATAACTGAATTGTGAAACAAGCTTACTTAAATGAAATGACTTGTTAGAAATTGGTAGACTATTATATATGCGCATTATGTTATATTATGTTGAATTCATTTGGAATGACATATAGAAGGATAAACTATGACCATGAGTATGTTTGATGGTTGGAATAAAATTTAGTAGCCCAATACTTAGAGCATAGTCTCCCTACGGGTTGTATTGTGGAAGGATGTAAGTACGGTGTTGACCGTCACTAGTTGGGTTAGTGTTGAGATGAGGTATAAACGAACGGTTGGGCTTGGTCCTCAGTGTTCACGTCCTGGGGCTCCTTTCGTGCCGAGTGGATGATTGGGTTGTGTCCTTGTGCTTACTTCCGAGGCCCCTTCCATGCCACGGTGATGTGGAATTTGCATGCGGTGTGAGTCGACACGCGGTGTCGTAATCCTGTGTTAAGGATAGTGTGGCAGGTCTACAGGCTCGCCGATCGTCATACCGACGGGAGTTGACAGTTAGACTTTGGGCGGTTGGGCTGTGTCCTCAGTGTTCACGTCCCGGGGCCCCTTCCGTGCTAAGTGAACGATTGGGCTATGTCCTCGTGCTTTCTTCCGAGGCCCCTTCCGGGTCACACAAGGTCAGTTCGAGGCTGTGTTCTCGGTGCACATTTACCCGAGACCCCCGCTGGGCCATGATACACATGGGCTCCGCTGTTGTGTTCTTAGCGTTGAGGCGTACAGAGGCCTAAGTGAAGCGGTGTGGATGCCTGCCTAGTAGTAGAGATGTCCGCTCTACTGTCACTGCCTGGCCACGTCGGTTGATGCCTGAGAGGTTAGCTACCTGCTCGAATAGTGAGAACTATAGTCTGTGTCGACAAAGCAGTTGCATGTGTGTGAGCATGGGTTAGTCATTGCATAACATACATACCATTTTATATCATTACACAACAAGATCCTCATCGTATAAGTTTGTATGAGCACTCCTATACGATGAGTTACTTTATGTAAACTGATCCTTAACTTATACGCTTGTATGAGCATCCTTATAAGTTAAGTTACTTACCTGCAGTTGTTACTTGTACTTGTTGAATTACTATAACTCTTGTAGAACTGCTAGATAAACTGTTGTTAATATTATTGTACCATTACCACCTGCTTGTACATGCTTATACTATATATTATACTTTGTACCCTTTCTCTTTTCTTCGCCCGGTGCTGAGGAGTCGCCGGGGGAGCAGATGTGAAGCCACTTAGTCTTTTCGACTAACATTTGCTACATCTTCCTTTTCAGGAGGTCTCCCCGCTAGTAGAGCAGCCGCAGACTTTGCAGCAGTACAGCCAGGCCAGGACGACAGAGCCTGATGTGACGGTGCCGTTGCTACCATCGGTTACGGATGTGAGTGCTGAGCGACTCTGCGGTAGCCCGTTTGGGCAATTTTATAGTTGTACTCTGATATTGTAGAAGCATGTTTTAGTTTCTCTTATTTGATATATTTGGACTATATACTTGGTGTGCATTTTACTTCTCTTTTTTATATTATGGTTGGGTTGACATGTTATATTAATATTGGTTATAGCCGGCGGAATAAACGTCTTGTGGTACAGGTTAGCCCGTGTGCTAATGCTACCGCAAGACGGCTGTTCCAGACATAAGACCCCCCCTTCGTGCCGTGTTTTGGGATCTGGGAGGGGGGGGGGTGTCTTAAAAGACGTTCAGAACTTACCTAAATAAAACAAAATACAATATTCACTAAGATCTAGGGTAAATTTAGAGTTTCAAAGAGAAAAAATGAGAGAAAAAAATTTAGGATTTTAGAAAAACCTTGCTTCCATGGCTAAGGGAGATATTTGTTGAGGAAGAGATGCCACCGACCAAGGTGCCATCAACGGCCATGGATAGAGGTCGTCGGCTGACGTCCATTACACGTCTGCAAGGAGTGGAGGGGCGGCGCCGAATGCGGGAAGCAGGATCGCGGCTCACTCGAGAACCGCGCGGACAGGCGGGGCTTGCGGCTGGAATGAAGAAAAGATTTAATTTTAGAATTTTATTAGGTTTTTGAATAATATTTAAAAAAACTTAAAAATGATCTAAGGTTTTAGTTTGCATCATCCTTTTTTACTTCAAAATGTCAAAATGGTGCAGCCGCCGTTAGCAAACAAATGACCTCCCCTCCAACCTCATCATCGGCTATGGATAGAGGTCGGGCGGGGTTTGTGGCTGGAATGAAGAAAAGATTTTTTTTTTTGGATTTTATTAGGTTTTGGTATATTATTTGATAAAACCTAAATATGATCTATGTTTTCATCACCCTTTTTTACTTCCAAATGACAAAACGGTCCTGCCGCCGTTAGCAAACAAATGACCTCCACTCCAAAGCTCGTCTCCCAACGAAGCTCTGGCCACTTCGACAAAACCCTAACCGCTTTCTATTTCCGGCAACCATCTGCTACAGGAATCCTTCCGCCGGCGCCTCTTCCAATAAACAAACCTTCTCCCCATCCATCTTCTCCGCCCTTAAAACTGAGCCACCCCCTCCTCCGCGCCCTCGATTTCTGCCGCTTCCACCGCTACCCCGCCGCCCTGAATCAAGTCCTCGTCCAGCTCCTCGTCGCCGGTATCCTCTTCCATCCACTCGCCGCCGGTAGAGCCCTTCTTGCCCTCTCTTCTCTCCCCTCCTCCCTCCCTCTTGCTATCACCCTCTTCTTCGTTCTCCCCCACCCGGACGCCTTTGCTTCCAACACACTCATCCGTTCCCTCCTCGCGGCCGGCCTCCCCGACGCTGCCATCACCTTCTATCGCCGCCTCGTTTTTCCGGCCGCCGTCGAGCCTAATCATTTCACCTTTCCTCTCCTCCTAAAACTGTTTTCCCATCTCAATCTGCACCTCGATGGCAAATCCACCCACGCGCGCATCACAAAGCTCGGCTTCGAAGCAGATGTTTTTGTCCGCAACTCCCTCATCCACATGTATGCCTGCACCAGCGACATCGTCTCCGCCGAAAAGATGTTTACTTCGTATGATGCTATTGACAATGATTCCATCACTTACAACTCCATGATTGATGGCTATGTGAAGAATGGGATGGTTGTTTCCGCACGGACGGTGTTTGAGAAAATGCCTGACAGAGATGTGATGAGCTGGAACACAATGATTGCAGGGTATATTGGCAATGGCGACCTGGACGCTGCCAGGGAACTCTTTTGGATGATGCCGGTGAGGGATACCGTGTCATGGAACTCAATGATTGATGGCTATGCAAGGAATGGAGAAGTTTCGGTTGCTCGGGAGCTGTTTGATGAAATGCCTGTTAGGAGTTTGGTGTCTTGGAATGTCTTACTGGCACTCTACGCACGGCTTAAAGACTACACAGAGTGTTTGGATCTCTTTGAACAAATGCTATCGGCCAAGGAAGCAAAGCCGAACAAGGCCACATTTGTCAGTGTGCTCACATCCGCTGCTAATCTTGGCCAGCTCGATAGAGGAAAATGGATCCATTCCCTTATTAGAGAGAGTTCCATAGAACCCGACGTGCTCCTCTTAACAGCTCTTCTAACAATGTATGCGAAGTGTGGTGCTATCGAATCTGCGAAGGAAGTGTTTGATCAAATACCTGAACGGAACACAATTTCATTCAACTCTATGATCATGGGCTATGGACTCCATGGTCAGACTAACATGGCACTCGAGCTATTCCTGGAGATGGAAAAGTGTGGTTCAGTGCCGAACGAGGCAACCTTCGTTTGCATTCTCAGTGCTTGTACCCAATCGGGTGATGTGCTTGAAGGGTGGTGGTGTTTTGATCGCATGGTTCGGGTTTATAAAATCGTGCCTAATGCGGAGCATGTTGGGTGCATGGTTGATCTCCTTGGTCGGAGCGGTTTGTTGAAAGACACAACGGAGTTTGTCACAGGTTTGACAGAGAGTCCGACAAAGGCATTATGGGGGGCATTGATGTCTTCTTGTTGGAGACATTCAAATTGGGAGGTTGGGAAATTTGTTGGGAATAAACTTATAGAAATGATGCCAGAGGAGGTTGGGCCTTACATTATGTTATCAAATATATGGGCTGCAGAGGGAAAATGGGAGGTGGTGGAGAAGATAAGGGTCATGATTGAGGAGAGGGGCTTGCAGAAGGGTGCTGGAGTGAGTTTGGCTGAAAGGGTTGATGTGTTCGACAAAAGTTCAAGCGAGAATTGTCGGTTCGTCGGCTCAAGAAAGAGCATAGTTTACTCTCTGCTGAGTGAGATGTGTGGTCATTTGAAAGTTTCGTGGACAGAATTTGATGAGAGGAGAAAATGTTTGTGATGCATGTTTGGGTTGAGTCACCATAGAGACGGAGGTTTTTTTTGGGACTATTGCGGCATTTGAGTGCCGACCGTATGAAATTTTGGTTTTCAATGTAGTGGAGGCGGTTTTTCTTTGTTTGGAATTTTCGTACCAACTTTCTTGACCCAAAATTCACTTTACTGGGTCTAGGTGTTCACAACCGCTAAAGTTTCACCACACCTTAGTGATTGTGAATTGTGATAGCGTTTTGTCCTAAAGCATCGTTTTGTAAAAATAGCGTTTGTGATCCCATATACCCAGAGCTATCTGCATTTTCATTATTACATTCACAACTATCATCCAACCACTTTCCCAATGAAAGTCTTAAGTAATAAAACAAGCATCGGCATCAATGGAAGCACTTGGAGTCTTGAGAAGAGATATCATGCTATTCCAGAGCTACATTTTGATACTACTGTTCGGGTTATATTATAATTGTGATACAATTCTTTTATTTTGAATTGGGTGATGACAGAGGAGTAGATGGCTTGTGAGCTATCCTCCATGAAGGAGACTGGTGGCTGATCGGGCGAAATGATAAGGCTTTTTTTGAGCCGGAGGGAAACTTCAGATTGGGGGTTCTAGAAAAGGTTAGTAATAACTCTTCATTCATACTCTTCTATTGCAACCTAAGTTTATCTTGTTATGTAATTTTCCCAAGTCTCTGTTAATGTTGCCCTCTCTAATCTGTCCAGCAACAATCTTAACATGCAAGTTCAAAGCTTCAAATAGATCTCTCATATAATTTATATTTTGTAGCCTTTTTGTACTCTTGCTCTTCTGTTTTTTGTTCATATATTGGCTGCTGCCTAGGGGTGCAAGTTGAGTTGAGCCGACTCGAATGCTCGACTTGAGCTCATGCCGCAGAGCTCAAGCTTGAGCTCGACGAGGGAGCTAAAAAGCTCGTGAGCAGCTCGAGCTCGAGTTTGATAAGAATGAATTCAGCTCGAGCTCGAGCCAGGATAAAATGAGCTTGTCGAGCTCGAGCCAGGATAAAATGAACTTGTCGAGCTCGAGCTCAAAATGATTTAGCTTGAGCTTGAGCTTGGAAAGTTTACCAAGCTCGACTCGTTTGCACCCCTACTGCTGCCTATGTTGTATGAGGACGGGACAAGATATGATAGGTGTGCATGTTATGTTTTTTGAATTTTAATTATTTTGAATATAAATACAAGGGCCCTCCAATGTGGAATGATAGAACCTCGGACACAACATACCTCTACTCGTGCTCGTCTGCTCTTGGGCGCACGGGCTTCGCTCGACGATACTCCCGCCTCTTGCAGTTCTGTTGAGCGCAGTATCATCGTGCGAACCAATGCGCAGGCGAGCACGGGCTGAGGTACTATAATGGCCAGTGCCCCTGTTCATTGTCACTCGTAACTTATATAAGTGGCAAAAACATCGAGTATCAAAGCAATTATAACAATTATAATTAGTATAATTATACCAACTACACAACTGTCACGAACAAGAATCTTGAAGAGTGGTCTACTCAATACGATGCACGTGCGAGAGAAATTTTATGGCCGAAAACGAAGAACATTGCATTGCATTCATAAGGCATGCACGAGAGATAGAGAGGAGTATCAAGAGGGGAGAGAGAGGGAGGAAGAGAGAGAGAGAGAGTCCATACACTTATGATCCACACAGATCCCTAAACCCTTATGCCTCTCCCCCTTAAGTAGATAAAGGAGGGCATATCACACATACATAATACTTTAATTAATATTAATTATCACGCATTAATTAATATTGACTAATTAATTAATACTCAATAATTAATAATATTATATTTTGTCATGAATCTACCGTGGCGGCTTCCATGCTCACACTTCGATGGTTCCAACGATGGGGGGTCCTCTTGAGCAAATGTGTGTGAGTAACAACACTATACGTCTATACCGCAATTAAAAATCAACCTTGCCCCCAAGGTTCAGCCTCCAAGAGTCCTCGGGATCTATAGAAAGGCTTTGTTGGACACGAGTTGGAGAAAATGCAGCAGTCGTGGGTGGGGCCTGACATTGATAGTGGTAGATGAGCCTTGATCAGATAAAGTGTTAAGTTGGATGTAGATATGATTAGAATAAAGGTGTCTGGTGGTATACGGATAAAAATGAGACAATAGGAGGCAGTGGCGGAACTATGATTTTAAAGCCGCACGGGCACAATCTAAGCACCGTCCAAATATTGGGGGGTAGCGCACCCTGAGCGGGGGTTTGGGGGCAGTGTCCCCGAAATTTTTTTTTTTGCAAAGATATTTTTGTAAAAAAAATTATTGAACACAATATTACAAAAGAAAGGTTTAGATCTGAAAAACTTACAATTCAACAAGATACTTTCCGTTGACACATGCTCTGAAAACGTGAAATAATAGTTTCTGTTGTAATAGTATCGGCAACTTCTTTTTCAATGTAAGCAACCAAGCAATCATTCATCCATTCATCCCCCATTCTATTTCGCAGCCGATTCTTTATGATCTTCATTGCAGAAAACATTCTTTCAACAGTAGCTGTAGCAACTGGTAAGAAGCAAGCCAACTTCAACAATCTAAAAACTAACTGATAGTGATTATCTTTTTTTTATTCAACCATTTTTTTCAGAAGATTACTAATTCCTTTAACATCAGAAAATGTGTCCGTTGATGTAGAGCGCATATCAAAAATATATATGTCAAGTTGTCCTTCAAGTAACTGCAGCTCTATTGGCGTAAAATCATACGGATATAATGCAGCAAGATGAAGTAATTTTTGTTTATCATAAGAACTAAAATGATCCTTTGGGTCTAGACAAGCAACACATAAGAGTAATTCTGTGTTTACTTCATCAAAGCGATCATTTAACTCATTTAGCATCCAATCAAGCACTGCATTAAAAATTTCAATTCTGAAATAATGTTTATTTGTAATCTCACGTGCATTGCGTCTTGATCTACCTTGCTGAACAAACTTCTCTTCCATATTAACAACTTGTATGTCATGTTTTCTACAGAAAGTTGAAACTTCGGTCATAAATATTTCCCACTCGGCTTCATCATTTCTCATCTTCAATAATAATAGTTTTGATAATTTTACGAAATGCATAGCATTTATAATATCTTGATCTTTCCTCTGCAATGCTTGGGATAGTTCATTTGTTTTGACAAATATTTTTCATCAAATGAATAACAAATGCAAATTTGAAAGTCAAGATAACTTGAACAAGTGCGCTTGCCATTCCTCTTTGGTTTCCATCTGCACCATCAACCATGATAATCTCCAGCACATCAACAATAGAAGAGAACATGCGAATAAAATTTAAAACTGTGCCATAATGTGACCCCCACCTCGTGTCACCAGCGCGTTTGAGCTCTAAAGGTTGATTCAACCCTCGTCCACTTTCCAAGTCCCCACATCCAAGCTCTGTAGCAACTCGATCAACTTCCAAGGCTCTAAGAGAATCACGGCATTTGCAAGAGCCACCAACAACATTCATTACTGTGTTAATAAGTGTGAAAAGCTCAGCAATATCAGAATTTTTTTCTGCAACAGCTACCAGTACCAATTGCTGTTGATGTGCAAAACAGTGAACATAAAAAGCGCAACTGTTCTCATTTAAAATTAAAGCTTTAACCCCTTGAACTCTCCTTTCATATTGCTAGCACCATCATATCCATGCCCACGCAATTTAGAAATACTAAGACCATATCTCATAAATAAATGATCTATAGCTGTTTTAAGGGATAACGCGGAAGTATCTGCTACATGAACAAACCCAAGAAGACGTTCTGTGATCGTGCCATTAGAACTAATATATCGTAAAACAATAGACATCTGCTCTTTTGTAGATACATCACGTGATTCATCCACTAAAATTGTATAACAGTCTTCTCCAATTTCTTGAATAATTTTATTCGTTGTCTCTATTGCAATTGCTGATACTATTTCTTTTTGAATCTTAGGCGATGTAAGTTGACAGTTTTGAGGAGCATTTTGTAACACAACTGAGTTGATGTCATTATTATGTGATGCAAGAAACTCCAAAAGCTCAAGAAAATTTCCTCTGTTGGTAGACTCTTTAGTCTCATCATGACCACGAAAGGACAATCTTTGTCGTAAAAGAAATCTAACACAATCGATTGAAGCATATAAACGAGCGCGATAATTCAAACTTTGTTGTTCATCTTGTCTTGCAAAAGCAATTTGAATACCTTGTTTTTGATTCATCAAAGACTCGCATAGTTTTCTAGAAGCATTGTGTGCAGTAGTGTGACTTCCGACATGTCTGTCCAATACTGATTTATCTTTCCAATTTCTGAAGCCTCTCGTGGTAAAAGTAGGCTCACAACCCCTTTGAGGAAAAATATAACAGTAAAGGCAAAATGCTGCATCTTTTTCTTTGCTGTATTCTAACCATCCCTTAAACTCGTTAAACCAATTCTTATTAAAGCGTCGAGCTTTGTTTCCGATTTCTATTTGGGGAAAACTTTCTAGATGAGGTTGACAAGGACCCTTTTGCAAATAATATCTTCGTATAGACTCTTGAATATTTGCATCGTAGGAGTTGATAGGAAGTCTTAAGCCCGGGTCTGAAGGTAAATCTTCAATTTTGAACTCATCTACGCGACTTCTTTTACCAATTGCAACTATCTCCTGCGAATCTAACGAACTTTGACATGTTCCTTTTTTTGAAAAAAAATTTCTCCATTGCATTAACTAAAACGCTGCATAAAATCAACGAGACATTACTGTTAGCACCTGATAAAAAAAGTATCTAATTTGATTGTCTGACCATAACAATTTAGCCTGTACTGAATTCAAAACGGTGGCAAATCCTGACGGTACACGGGGCAATGCCCCTACGGCCAAGCGCGACCGTACCAGGCCCGCGAGGGAAATTCCTAAGGTTCTAAAATGTTTTCTGAATCTGGACTGATTTCGCAAATATGGAGTGATCACCTCAAGCCCTCTAAAACGGCCTATGAATAGCTGTTTAGACTTTATACTACTTTGGGAAAATTCATTTAACAGTGCACTCCACTTTGTATTCTCTAAAAGCCCAAAATAAAATAAAATACAATGAGTTTATAACAATGCTCAACATAAAAATACAAAATGAGAATAAAGCTAGAGATCCAATCAGAAGTTGGGTCTGATTATGTTTGACGTCGTCGATGTTGCTTTTCTCTAAGTTCATAATTTCCTATATCACTTGTACATGTACTGCTGTAGTAAATATCAAAGCATTTTACAGTCTGAACAATAACAATTAGTAAAACAGAACATTATTACCAACAACAATAAACAGAATAAAACATTCTTAACAATATCAATTAATATATATATGAAGCAAAGTAAGGGTAAAATAATTTAATGGATAGATATGAGTGTACATCATATGGACTATAAATCAGCCTCCAGAATATAAAATGACATTTTCCTAGTAGATAATGGTCCCGTGTCTCTCATCCCCTTAAGCTGACATATCAGATAACATGTCTGACATGTCGGGTAACATTTATAGAAGCAGTTCCTCATATGGAGGGCTGGCTTCATATAAAAGAACAAGCATACATGGGTCTAAGGACATTTAGATGTTAATTGGGCTAGATCTCCCTTCCAAGGAATATCAATCATAAGTTGTGTGTTTCTGAGGGAAAATAGTGTAATAGAAAAGTAAGAAACAATAAAATAACATCAAGTTTAACATTGAAGATGAGTATACAGTTAGAGCACAGTCAACACGTGAATTAGTTTGGTCGAAGCAACTACAAAAAAAAACTTGGACACAAGGTTGAAGGTATATCTTTTGTGTGATAATGTGAACATCATGTACATAGCTCCAAGTTTTTCATGAAAAAAAGGAACATATTGAAATCAACTGCCACTTTTTTGAGAAAATATGATGGATTGAACAATTGTCACTAAGTTTGTGAAGCCATTGAACTAACTAGCTAACACAAGCCTCTTACAAGAATCACGATCTAAAGTAGAAGCTAAGCGGTTCATATCTCTTGTCCCTTCCCTGCTATATCTTAAGGAGAAGTGCAAGAAGAATAGAGGTACCATATTGCACCCTTTAAAGGCGTTAATATGTAAATATATATTACTGGAATCAGGGTCAAAAGAGAGTAAGAGACATTATAATCCGACTTCTTGATTGATTTATTAAGATTTGGATCACCTATTATACTGTTTGTAATAAGTATGAACATCAAAAATAAAAAAAAAAGTATGTTATCAAGTGACCCTAAGACAACATCACCACATTAAAGCTTAAAAGGTCCTACAATTGAGCTCAAAACTTACACAATCAATGTGACAGTCATATGCATTTCATACCATGACACTACAAATTGATGCAACTATCTTCCATTTCAATGAGGATAAACATTTGTCATTTCACACTGAACAATTTAGGCATGCAACAGAGAGACCAACAATTTTAACCATGAATCAAAATATTGACGCATAAACACATTAAGATGTCTATAAAATCATGATTTATATCATTGAAATAGATACAATTGATGTTCATGCAATAACCATAATACGCAGCATTATTGTTCTTTAAAATAAAAAATGCAAGAAGAAGAAGAAGAGGAAGAAGAGGAAGAAGAGGAAGACGAGGAAGAAGAGGAAGACGAGGAAGACGAGGAAGACGAGGACGAAGAAGACGAAGAAGACGAAGAAGACGAAGAAGACGAAGAAGACGAAGAAGACGAAGAAGACGAAGAAGACGAAGAAGACGAAGAAGACGAAGAAGACGAAGAAGACGAAGAAGACGAAGAAGACGAAGAAGACGAAGAAGACGAAGAAGACGAAGAAGACGAAGAAGACGAAGAAGACGAAGAAGACGAAGAAGAGAAGAAGACGAAGAAGACGAAGAAGACGAAGAAGACGAAGAATACAAAGCAGCCGAAGAAGACGAAGCAGAAGAAGAAGCAGACGAAGAAGAAGAAGCAGAAGAAGAAGCAGACGAAGAAGAAGAAGCAGAAGAAGAAGCAGAAGAAGCAAAAGAAGAAGCAGACGAAGAAGAAGAAGCAGAAGAAGAAGCAGAAGAAGAAGAAGAGGACGAAGAAGATCAAGATACCTAGCAGCGGGATCAGCGAATCGCGGAA
Organism: Platanthera guangdongensis; assembly: GCA_039583875.1. NCBI lineage: Eukaryota > Viridiplantae > Streptophyta > Magnoliopsida > Asparagales > Orchidaceae > Platanthera > Platanthera guangdongensis. Next base: position 239,838,034 of record CM077150.1, on the reverse strand, counting down.
GAAGATCAAGATACCTAGCAGAAGAAGATCAAGATACCTAGCAGAAGAAGATCAAGATACCTAGCAGCGGGATCAGCGAATCGCGGCAGCGGGATCAGCGAATCGCGGCAGCGGGATCAGCGAATCGCGGCAGCGGGATCAGCGAATCGCGGCAGCGGGATCAGCGAATCGCGGCAGCGGGATCAGCGAATCGCGGCAGCGGGATCAGCGAATCGCGGCAGCGGGATCAGCGAATCGCGGCAGCGGGATCAGCGAATCGCGACAGCGGGAGCAGCGAATCGCGGCAGCGGGAGCAGCGGGAGCAGGCTAGGGCACGGAGCAGCAGCGGGATTTCTTCTCCCCGTGAAGCAGCGGGATTTTAACATCGCGGAAAAGTCGCTCGGGCACGTGCCCGACCGTGCCCAGTCATAGATCCGCCCCTGATAGGAGGGGTGGACGCCTATGGTGGGTGTAAAGGAGGGGGATAGCAGGTGCGGTAAAAGACGCGTCTAGGAAAGAGTTGATAACAAGAGTGATGGCATGGAACGTGTGGTAGGCGGTTAAAAAGGAGATTGCAGGACAAGTTGACAGTAGGAAAATAAATTTTTTACACACGGAACCCGTATGGGAGAATCGTGTGGGTTTAAATACCTTCTGGGACCACTTCATTTTTGAGTCGTGCGTTTGTTTGGTAGATTTTGAGAGATAAGAATTGGTTTTGGGCGAAAACTCACGGCACAGAGGTTTTGGAAATGGGCAAAAAAAATTTTTTTTGTTCATTTCGATAGAAGTTTTGAGAGGAAAAAATTTAAATTGAATTTTTTGATTGGGGGGGGGATCTACTGTTCATCTTCTTCTTCGCAAAAGGCGGACGTCTACAACTAGTTTTGCAAGTTCGCTGGTTTTAGCAGATGTGTACAACTACTTTTGGTGTTGGTTCTTGGGGGGAAAAGCTAAAACAGTAGCTAGGACGTTTCTTCTTTTTCGCTTGTTTTGGTTCCAAGCAGCAACAATATCTGGAGCCCGTTTCTTCCAGCAAGTAGTGAAGGAATCGCGAAGGAGAAGAATAGAGCCTTACTGACTCTAGATCCGCGTTCCGCCGAGGTCGGCGCCACCAGCAGCGTCAACCAAATGGCTCCAGCGGATGATCTCGCAGCAGAGGATCATGTACATTGCTTCATCTACAGTGCCAAAACCCAGCCAAAACCAACCTAAAGAGCCGTTTTTTGGGGATAGAAAGATTTTCAAAGACCCAAAACCTTTGGGTTTTGGGCCAAAGTCAATTCCCTTCATAAAAAGCACCAAACAAACACTGAAATTAGTTTTGGTCAAACACCTTCTCACAAAACCCATGGTTTTCGAGGAATTCCAATTCGGGTTCAAATTTGACGAAACGAACACCGGAATTGGAATTGGGATACCCAATTCCAATTCCAATTCCTTGCCCCCAATTCCGGCGAAACGAAAGCACCCTTAATGTTCTTCGATTCCTGTGTCGGTGATCGTCTCGCTCAGAATTTTTAGGGTCTGGACCTCTCCTTTTTTCACCACTGTTGACGCTATTTATTTCACCGACCCGACGAAGCTCGTATTTCTTCGTCTGGTTCCGATTCCTGTTTTTGCTTCCGCCAGCAACGAACAAGAAGAAGGCCGAAGCACAGAGATTTCTAGCATTATTAAGCTGTAAGTGCCCTTTTCCATCACCAGCTATTCCACGGTGTGCGTTTTAGGTTTTTTTTACATATTTTAAGATTTACATTTTATTTGTTCCTGTATGGGAGAAGTAGGGTTCTGCCTCCACGGCCATTGCAGGTGGAGGGTGCTGAATTCCTGTTTTTTTTTTGCTTCATTTATTATGTAGATTTGGCTGGAAGTTTGTACAATCGGCCAACTGTCCACTTGCGACCACAGATCCAAGTCAGTCGGATTCTGGTGTTATAATCTATTAATCTGTAAATATTATTCTGGGCTTAGCAGGATCTACGCCATCTTATACCTTAGCATGTATTTAGCTTTTTTCTTGCAGTTCTCCAACTACTTTTGTGATAGGGTTATCTACTCATTAGGCACTTCGATCCTCACTTAAAAGCCCTCACAAAATTTTTAATTGTTCCATGTTTTTACAGTCACCCTTTTTATACCAATCCATTCAGCTGCAAATCCATGGTTCCTCATGTAACATTTTTTTAAGTTCAAAAACTAAGATTGTACGAATTGTATCATGTTTCTACAATCACCACTTTTCCTACTGTCTTTTTATCCCTTCTTACTATTTATAGAGCACTTCTTCCTGCGATCATTTATTCTGGTGTAATTGTTATGTAAGGCTGATTTGCACTTTTTTCAAATCAAGTAATACTGTAATAGTATTAGAGCCATTACAAAAATAAAACATTTTGCACTGGAATATTTTGAGTAGCTCGTATAAATTATTTTTCTCAAAATGTGTGCACTGTTTACTTTTTTATAAAAGTCATGCTCTTATATCTTCATTTTTTATTAAGATTTGTATCAGAATATGTTTTTCATTGTTTATCTTTATGTTTTTTGTGTACCTGAATTTGCAATTTAAGATTGCAATCTAACAAGTCATTGTACCCATTTATTAACTTGCATGTTAGTGCTGTAGTGCATAACAAATGATTGTCAAATTTCTTATTATTTTACATGTATGTTTCATTCTATGTTGTTGCATATATGAAATAGCTCATATGATTGTTTTATGTGTTTGATGTTGTTTACATGAAGATTTGCTGATTTCAAATATGAGACATTGGAAAGGGTTTTACTGGTTTCAAATATGAGACTTGATGCGGGGACAGGAGTCCACCTACCCCGCCACCTTGGCATCAGCACCAAGGGGCCCACCTGGAGTCAGCACCAGGCAGCTTTATCAGGCGCGGGCCATGCACCCTAACCGTCTCCGGTCCCACCACAGGAAATCCGAAAGGTTGTTGAGGCCAGGGCTAGATCCCCCGACCTCCTTGATAAGAAGCTCTTCGGCGAGCTTTCCTGTCCCCGCATCAAAAAAGTGCACTTTTATGATGCGGGACAGGAGTCCACCTGCCCTCCACCTTGACATCACCACCAAGGGGCCCACCCGGAGTCAACACCAGGCGGCTTTATCAGGCCCGTGGGCCGTACACCCCAACCAGCTCTCCGGCACGGAATCACCACCGTGCGACAGGTTGTTGAGGTCGGGGCTCGATCCCCAGACCTCCTAGATAAGAGGCCTTCAGCAGCACTCTCATCACCAACTGAGCCGCCGATGCATGAGTTTATCTGACCTCCTAGATAAGAGACCTCCTAGATAAGAGGCTTTATCAAACACTGTCGGATCTGTCAGACGACCAAGGGGTCGAAACAGAACACTGGTTTATACACCCCTCTTCCCGTTCCCCGTCGTCCTTGGGAGGACATTAGTATGGACTTCGTGATGGGGCTGCCGCGCACCCTGCGGAAGCATGACTCTATCTTTGTTGTGGTCGTCCGGTTCTCTAATATGGCGCACTTTATTGCATGTAGCAAGACCGCCGATGCCCCCGCGTCGCGGCCTTATTGATGAGCGAGGTGTTCAGGTTACACGGTCTCCAAAGTCCATCGCTCGTCCGATCGGGACGTGCGGTTCGTTAGTTACTTTTGGAAGACGTTATAGAGGAAAACAGGGACTACTCTTAAGTTCTCGTCCGCCTACCACCCTCAGACGGACGGTCAGACTGAGGTGGTGAATAGAAGTTTAGGTAACCTGCTGAGGTGTCTAGCTGGTGAGCATGCTTCTAGCGGGGACTTGGTGCTCCCTGTAGCTGAGTTTGCATACAACAGTTCTGTCAATAGGTCGACTGGCTTGAGTCCGTTTCAGGTAGTATCAGGTTATGACCCGAGGAAGCCTATTGATCTTATACCCGTCCCGACTGAGTCACGCCCTAGTGAGTCTGCTGAGTCCTTTCACCGTCACTTGCATGAGTTGCATGAGTCTATTAGGCGTAAAATTAATTTAAGCAACGAACATTATAAAGAACAGGCAGACAGACATAGGCGGGAGAAACATTTTCTGGTTGGCGAACAGGTGATGGTACGAGTTCGTGCGGAGTGGCTCCCTCAGGGGCCTGCTAGGAAGTTAAGTGCCAGGCGAATTGGGCCCTACACTGTTTTGAGGCGGATCGGGTTGAATGCCTACGAGCTGGACATTCTTGCGAGCATGGGTATCCACCCTGTGTTCAATGTTGAGGACCTGACATCCTATTTCCCACCTCACGAGTACCCCGATCCCCACCTTGGCGGCCCTCCCGAACCCCACCACCCAGCCTCCTGTTGATTCCCACTTCCCCAGGAGTTCCCCACCATTGGCTTCACCTGGTGCACCACCACCATCGCCGGACCACTTTTCCCGAGAGCAGAGGGTCGAGCAGATTACGGAGATCATTGCGCATGAGTTCGTCCCCTCTACGGATGGACTCGTGTGCCGCTACTTGGTTCGCTGGCGTGGACGTTCCTCTTCCGACGACACTTGGATTGCTGCTGCTGAGCTTTGATCAACTCGCCCCCGGGCTTCGACTACAGTACGATCATCTCCATTCATCGGAGATGAAGGCATTTTCAGTCGGGGGGAGTTGATGGGGGACCATCGGGTGCATCTCGGCGCAAGGCGGACCCCACCTTCGTATATTCGCGCCGACGGACTTGATCGGACCGGCGATCCGTTACCGCAGATGCATCCGGCTCGTCGTTTAGATTCGGTTTCATATATGACATTATGTATTTTGGATTTTATTTCATGTAGTTATGGGGTCGGAACCGCCGGCCAATCATAGCCGTCGATTCCGGTTGCCCTAACCCCATTTTCTTATAAATAGACCTATTAGGGCTGCTGGAATCTCATTGCTGAAAGTTTGGAGAGGTTCTTCTTCCTTGCTTCCGGTGATCGTTCCACGGTGCCGACGCCGTGGAGCCCTTGGTGCCGACGCCTTGGGGTAAGTTTTCTTGTTTTTTCCCTCCCTCCTTCCCTAATCCTTGCCGCCGCCTACAGTCCTAGCCGCCCGCCCCTTCTAGCAGCCGCACCCTCTCCCTGTCCGCCCCGTTTGGGCTGCCGGAACGCCCCACCGCCCTTTCCTCTTTCCCCCGCTGGTTCCCACGTGCCGCCAACCTCCAGCCCTCCCTTGCGGCCACCGACCAGCCCTCCAAGCCCCAGCCGCACCCCCCTTGTTCCCTACAGCCGGATCTGGACAGATCCGACCAGATCTGTCCAGACCGGGGCCGGACCCTGCCGGATCCAGTCCCGCGCCCACCAGCCCCCGCTTTCGCTCCCCGTAGCCACTCTCCACTCCCCCCCTTTCCGCAGAACCACCCTCCCTTACCCGATCTCTCCTCGTACCACCCGGGAGCCCCATTTTCCTCCAAGACTTCAGTTTCGCTTGATTTCGCAGCAGCCCTAATTTTTATATTTCAGATTTTGTACTCGTATTGTGTGGATCTATTATTGTTGGTATAAAATATTATGCACGTTGTGGATCCTTGTGTTTGACAGGAAATATAGTACGTGGTATTCACCCGTGAACTTCTTACCTTGCAGGATGCTTGATTCGCCGCGCGCTCAATTTAGCCCTCAATGCGGAGGAATAACTATTGCCTAAATCGCTCAAGAAATTGTTTTCCTTTTATGAATGAATGCAATGGCTATTAATTTTTTCATTTTGTCATGTTGCTTATGTTGATAATTCGCCTGAATAATATTGTCTCACATATAGCCAGGTTAGGGTGAGTCCTCCCCTCACGTCACTAGTTTGCATTTTAGGAGTCCACTACACAGCCTACCCTACATCAAGACTGCTCAGTATGAGTGATATTACTCAAGGACCTTTGTAGTAGCAACCATCAGGAACTTATTCTCATCAACTTATTAAAGGTAATAATTAAAATTCTCATTCGATTGTTGAGTAGCCACAATGATGTCTAGTCATAATAAGTGTTTTGAAATATTGTAAATGGAAAGAAAATCTATACGAACATACTTGAATAACAGACGTGCCATTTCCACCTTTAAGAAATACGCTCAACCTCTTTTGGATGTTATGTCCGAGGAGTCAAAAGATTTGTTAAAGGATGCTGAACTTTTGCACCTCTTCTCCCTACTTGAGCTGCCTGCATCAGAACATTCCATTGTTATATAGGCTTATTAAATTCTTCAGGCCTGACAAGCAGACCTTCCTGCTAGGGAGGTATTAAATTAAATTGACTGTGAGCGAAGTAGCACTAATTCTAGGCCTTCCGAACAAGGGAGGGGTGTTCAGATTCATGAGAGTTCCATATTCCAATGTTACAGTCACCTTTTGAATGAGCTGAATCAGTTAGTTGGAGAAGATCCATCCCCCGTGGTGAAACTACAAAGAGTGAATGCACTTGTAAAGTATGCACTTTGCAAGGTTTTCTTTTCTTTAAAGTCTCTACGAATTCTTTTGTTTTTGCGAGATTTTGGAGGCTTGTACGAGTTTAGGAGATTCAATTGGCCTCGATATGCGCACGAGTTTCTACATTCCCAATTTGAGGACTTACTTATTCTCGGCTTCTCTAAGGAAGATCCAGCTAGCTTTGGTTATCTCGAAGGTTGTTCGATTGTTCTCGTGGTGACAACCTAACTTTTAATTGTTTAAATTAATCTTATAAATATGACCCTTAATAATTTGTTCCCTTGGTGTTTATTATTTGCGGATGATATCGTTTGGTCGATGAGATGCACGATGGTGTAAACGCAAAACTTGAATCTTGGGGAGTCACTTTAGATAAGAAGGGTTTTAAGTTGAGCAGGACAAAGACAGAGTATATGGAGCTTAAATTTACCAGTGTAAGAAGGACGGATGACTTCGTTATTAAGTTGGGCGATCAAGATATTTCCCGTAGTGAATGTTTTAAATATGTTGGATTGATAGTTCAAAATGTCGAAGGTATTGATAAAGATGTGACACATAGAATCCAAGCTGGTTGGTTGAATTGGAGAAGCGCGTCCGAGATCTTGTGTGATCTTAAAGTAGCATTAAAACTTAATGACATGTTCTACCGTATTGCGATTAGACCAGCGATGTTCTATGGTTTTTAGTGTTGGGCGGTGAATTGAGTACATGAGCAAAAAATGAGAGTTGCGGGGATGAGAATGCTTAGGTGGATGTGTGGACACACGAGACTGGACAAAATTAGGAATGAATGTGATGTAGACCCGAATTAAGGTTTCAAAATATAATATTTTATAGCAAAAATATCATATTTATTATGAAAAAAATTAGAATTCTAAAAATTAAGAGATTTTTAATTTTTAATTTTGAAAAGAGGGTCGAGCGGGTCAAATCGAGATGTCCACTTGTAAACCGTGTTAACAACAAGTTTCAACAAATCCGTTATTCGTTATTTGAGAGAAACTCCTTCGAGCGTCTAACGATTTGAACCTTTGCGAGACGTGTACATCCACGAGCAAATACACACGCAAAAAATTATGAAATAAACGACAAAATTAAATAGGGCGAACGTTCGAGGCAAGCTTAAATTATTTATTTAGAATGCAAAATTAAGACCAACCAGAGAAGCAATAAGGTGGTGAGATTACCTAGGGGCATGAATCCGGTTCAAGGCCAATCGACGCAATGGAGCTCCAATAGTGGGCTGAGGATGGTTTGGCGGGGAAGTGGACATCAGGTGCGGAGGATGGATTGGTACTCACGGCCGACTGACGGAAGAGAGGAGTTAAAGTCGACGTCAGTCGGGATAGTCCCAGAGTCTCAGTGAGTCGGCGGACGACTTCCAGGAGGCGAGGAGCACCCGGCCAGCCCTTCCGGCGACTTCGTCCTCCCCACGAGGAGTCCGACCTCCCCTCAACTCGGTCTCGTCAGCCCC